>JAZDUA010001078.1:0-222138 GCA_038098605.1 Gryllus longicercus | reverse complement strand
CCGAATTAGATTGCTCAGAGGATCAATTGATGCTATTGCAGTGCCAGGTCCTAGAGGTCGGTTCCTGACAGTGGCTATACTAGCTACATAGGTCGAATTCAGCCGCTGTCTGGAGGAGAATTCTCGCGGCTGGCTGCTCTGATCGGTTGTTTTCCGTGGTTGCTCCGATCAGCACTAGACGAATGCCAGAGTACTGCCCTCACCAACGGGTCACAGAGCGCGCGCGATCTTTCCTTTCTCTTTCTTTTCTCTTTCTTATCCTGTCCTTATCCCTTACACATATATACACTCACGTGCACTACACTTCGGAACATGTCGGGAGACCAGTCGCGAGCTAGACCAAAGTTCCCCGCTGGTGGGAGATACCTGTACGTGGAAAGCCTGCACAACGATGTGACGTGTAAGTCGGCGCCAGATCTCGCCATTCAGCGGAATGAGATAACCACCGCTTCTAGCGTGAAAAAAACATGCACTACACATACGGAACCAGTATCATTATATTGACCAACCTTTAAATTAGATTTTGTTATTAAGTAAACAATGCCTTTCTAAATTTTCTTATTCTGTAATTTTGTTTTCGTGGCTAAAATGCAATACAAAGACAATAATGATCAGGAATACACTTCTCTCAATGTATACTCACATCAATGCTAGGTCAAAGAAATGCCAATGAGGCACAACATATAATTTCTTGACATTTTGTTTGTTTTATTCAAACATTCAAACTTATTGATGTGATTAAAAGATACGCTGAAGAGCCCCAGGGAGCATATCAGGAAAATTGTCACCGGAAGAAATGTTACCTTAAACCAGAAGCATGAAAACTCTATTTTAGTGGAAACAGTCCAGGTCCACAAAGCACGTTCCTGGCCTTAGCATAAACAATGTGATTTTCCAAAATTTCTGCCTTTTAGAAAAGTGAAATTATTGTTTCCATCGGTTTGCAAGTTTCAATTTCTTTTATTTTTTAAATGACTGTGATACAATTACGTGTATTATCACAAGACTAACATGCGAGTTTTTCTGTCTACAACCAATATTCACTGAGCGAAGCATTTATTGAAATTACATTTCCAGTGAAATGCTTCATGTTACATGTTTGTGTAGTCTGTATCAAAAAAGATGAGATGAACCGAACTCGAAAGGAAAATTCTCAGGCTGGATTGCCTCGTACAAATACATTGAATGTAAACACACCTATCTGCTGAAACAATAAACCCAGAAGAAATAGAGACAGGCGACACATATACTAATTGAAAATGTGCATCCGACTTGAGAATTTAACGTGAGATATGAAAAGCAATCATAAGTGCGTACTATAATTGGGAGTATTCGTGATGAATTAGAATTGAATCCATTTATGAAGTCCAGAAGTTTGAAAAGAAAATAAGTAATGGAAACGAAAAAATGACGTAAATGTCATTAATGACTGTAGGACAGTAATCGAAACGGAAATTAATTATTCTTTTGCATTCTCAACATTCACTGCATTGCACTTGATTATGGAAATGCATAGCACTCGGTGAAAATTGGAAAATCCGTGTGACACGAGGATATTTAATTGTAGACCACCATCAAATTCACTAGATAAGAACAGTTTCAAGGGTTTTCATCCCGACGACCTTTCCGTATCGTGTCTTCCTTCCTGAAGTCCACGCCGCCTGCTCGGTTTCCGAGCAGGGCCGGCGCCAACTGGAATTGAAATTCGGCGGCGGAGATGATCTTCGTCTGCCTCAGTTAGGCGCCAGCGGAAACGGCCGAAAGCCGTCAAGAGCGCAGGCGAAATGTGGGAACGTGCGAGGAAGTGGTGTTGAGGAGGGGAGCGGGTGAAGGCGGGGAGGGCTGAGTGGCGGGAGCGGGGTACGGAAGGGTTGCACAGGATTTGGGAGGGGATGTGGAAGGGTAGCTTTGGTGCTATTCGATGGGGGAGGGGGACAGGACGAGTAGAACGGTCTGGGGCGGTCAGGGTGAATGCGGACAAGGTAGGACGGTGTGGGCGGGGCGGGGCATGGAAAGAGTTAAGTGCAGAACCACTGATCAGGGGGTGAGCGCGGGGATGGGGCAAGGAGAGAGGTAGCGGGAATGTAGAGAAGACCAAACGCTGCGGAGGGGAGAGGTATGGATGAGCGGGGCGGGGCGGATTGGGAACGGGACAGAACTGCGGTGGCGGAGGCGGGGGAGAAGAGAGGCGGAGGAGGCAACGGTGATGTTTGTGACGGCGGCTGACGGCGGTGGTGATGGCGGTGGCGGTGGGGGCGGGGGCGATGGCGGGGGCGCGGCCGCGGCGGTGGCTATGTAGGCGGCGGTGGCGGTTATGACGGTGTTGGTGGCGGTGGCGACAGTAGCGGCGGCGGTTGCGATGGCGATTGTGGCGGCTGGGGCGAGGGCGGGGGTGGCGAGGAGAAGGCAGTGACTGCGGCGGGGTGACGGCGGCGGGCGGCGCCGCGCCAGGGCAGTGCGCGGAGTGGAGCGGCACGCCGGGGCGGGGCGGGGCGCGCTATCGCCGCTTCGGCCCGTTACGGCGCTGCGTGCGCCGGGGTCACGCGCCGGTCACGGCCCGACGCCGACGCCGCCGCCGCCGCCGTGACGCCCGAACACGCGCCCCCGCGCCCCTCGACCCCGCCCTCGCCCCCCGCCCCGGCCGCCTCCGCTTCACTTCCGCTCGGCCCATCTCACAACCTACCTTTTCGATTTGGCTGAGTACACACATTTTTATCTTCGGAAGTTTAATAAATTGTAGCAGAGCGTTATGTCAATAAGTTTCAAGTTGATTTCTTATACTATTTCGTTTTAACTTGAGGAGAACGATCCAGGAGTTATTAGTGACAGTAGATTCATTTTAAGGTTTATGGGTGTGAGTAAACAGTATCATAAAATTACGTGTTAAAGCCAGCGTTTCGGAACTTAGATTTTGTCACGTTTTCAAAACTAAAAAATGGAGAGGGATTATCATTTTATTAATAACCGTGTGTTATCATGTACTCTGAACATGGATTCGAAGTGATCCTTTAGTTAGGAGATCAGAAGATGTCAAAAGCATTGCTGTTTTTTCTCCCGCTTGTGCACTTCTGCTTCATGTCGACCACTCTTATCTTCACAACTTTCATCCCCTTCTTTTTCACACCGATTGTTCCACTGACATCTTGATTCTACTCCTCGTCATTCTCCATTCTATAGATTCCTCGCTACCGCTCCTTATCTGCTTCTGCTTCGGCCTGTCCGGCTCATCCTACTCCGACTATCCCATCCACTTGACATATCCGTCTTCTTCAACTCCCCTAATTACTCCGACTATTCTAGTCCCCTGTGCGGCATGCCTTGTCTTATTTACTCTCTGTCTTGTTCCCTCCCCTCGAGCCCGTCATAACCAACCTCCTTAACATCTCATGCTGATATCTGCAGTCCTGCATCTGTGCTCTTCGATGTTCAAGCTTTAATTAGCTCTAACACACTCACCTTGTTCTTCTTGCCCAGTTGCTCAAATGATATCAACCCCCAACTCAGCATTCTTTCCAGATCATCGATCTGTCCCTTCACATTGTTAATTTGTCCCTCTCCTTCGCCATCCACTATCATTCGGCTTCACTCATGCCGTCTCGACACCTGCTCCAACTCATCGGTCTCGTAATGAGAAGATATTCATTTTCATCTCATCTCCCTCAGACCTTGTCTCATACGAACTCGAATCGCCCCATCTTTTTTCGCCTCATTTCATTTCGATCCGTGTGTTCTCTCTTCGCATTATTTCACTTCGTCTCGTCTCACTCTCTTTCGTTTCATCCGCTTCAACTTCTTCCGTTTGGTCTCATCTAGCCAGCTTCACACATTCTCGTCCCGTCTTCGTTCCTTTGTGATGTAAACTGAAATGCGCCCGCCTGTCTCGGCTTAACCCGTTCTCTTTTCATCTCCTTTGCGTTTCTGCCCTTCTTCCTCCTACGTGTCTGTGATCATTCGGACTCGTCCCCAGCCGTCGCCTGGCGGTCCGCACGCGGGACTCGCTGCTGAGCGGCGGACTTGCGCCGCGCTCTTTTCATCTTGTCTGATCTCAGTCAATATTTTCTCGCCTGTCTCGTACCGCCAAAGCGGCTCAGCGCATCAACTGATGTCACTGCAGTACATCTGACCGGGAGGTCCTAGGGTGCGACTCCTGAAGCTGGTGGCAGGATTTGCGACTCTAGCTACATTACTGGGTTGAATTCAGCCGCTATCTGGAGGCAAATTGTAGCGGCTGGCTGCTGTATTCGGTAGTTTTCTGTGATTTCTCAGATCTACACAAGGTGAATGATCAAACAGTGCCATAACACACGAGCCACGGACCACGCGTAATCTTTCCTCTATCTTCCTTCTTCTCTACTCATCATTTACTCTTACTATACGTTAACACTTGTTGGGAGCTAAGAGGTCGTCGCGGCTGAGGTGGTGCCCCGCTGGTGGGAGATACCTGCGTGGGGAAAGTCCCTGCCAACCGACGGTAGGTCGACACCGGGTCTCGCTATCCAGCGGAGGGGGCCACCGCTATTCGTCCAAGGCCCGCATCGGTGTGTCAAACCCAAAAACAGGACAGGATATTGCAAATAATATAAACCTAAAAATTTAATAAAAAAATCCATAAAAATCCATTTTTTCACTTGCGTAGAATTATCTCAAAAAAACACGCTATCTTCTCGAACAACACTGAGAAGCGCCTTTTAGACGATTACCTCGTAAAACCACAATCTCCGAAAGCACAAAAGTCCCGTTTTACAGCTGTCCCGAACGTCCCGCGGAAAAGTCGGCCACCTTATCTCGCGCGCTGAGCTCGTGGGCCCAATCACACACGAGCGGTGTGGGCTTAGGGGGCGTAATCGCGATGCAGTGAAAATAAAGAAAAGACGCGCGCAGCCGCGTCCTCGTTCTGCCTTCCGATGGGCCGCGCCAGATTTCGTTCCAGCGCCCAGTTCACGCCGCGTATGATGGCTCGGGCGGGATCTCATTGAATCGAGCGCATAATGGAGAAAGGTAATGCCCGACGTGAGCGATACAGATAAAAGGGATTGACGGCGAAGCCTCTCATCGCGTCGTTTTCTTCTGTATAATCCTGGAGGATGTGTGGGCGTAATTACACGGTCGGGGTTTCTGGGAGGGGGGGGGGAGTGTAGGACGCAGGACTCTACTTCCGTAAAGCACCTTCCCGAGAGGAGAGATGATGCACGTGTCTGTAAGTGGGGATGGTTTTAAGGAGGAGGTGTGACGGAAGTAGGAGTTGTTGGGATAATGACAGAACAGTTTGTTTATCGGCGCAACTGTCTCTATTGGCTCTGCCATGGGTTGGAGTCTTCCTGCACTCGATACAATCTACCGAACTATTTCGTGGCTTGATAATAATAGATGGGCCTAAAGTAGGTTATTGTTCGTTGTGCCTTCGAGGCTTCGTTTACCTCAATGGAATATTGGATTTCGTGGCTATTACAAATTAGATATCGAATAGAGAGAAACACTAATGAGAGTCTTCTTGGTCTAGACCGTCTAGTAGCACAGCACTTGGAAGCAATTAACTTGTTCTTTATCCACTTCCAGTAACTGAAATATTGATGTTACTATTCATACTTCAAATGAATTTGCAAACAAAATGTGAGCCATCGTTTGTGGTCGCACTAATTATTATTTTCATCTTTTCCATATACTGAAAGACAAACAAATGCATAACTGTATTTTGCACGAGTGAACTGAGTTTCATTTTTAACTTGCTAATGTTGTGATAATTAAAAAGTTCAATTCCATATACATTATTCCTGGAGTACGTATCTAGTAAGCATCGTGAAGAAACATGGACACTTATTTCACGAAGTTTCTCTACCAATATACTTCTACCCCTCCAATAAACTAGTAAGTACGTTGTTGTCAAAATTATATGTCCATAATAAATAATTTCAGAATTACGAAAGAGGGTTCATTACGTCAAATTAGGACAAAATACGATTTCTTACAATATTTCTGTTCATTACCGATACATGCCGATACACATGATTATGTACGTTCATTAACTTTAAATTACCACCGGCATCCTGAAGGATATGAAAGTGAATTGCCATTCGCCATAAACTTTTTCCCACTAGCAATTGATCGTCAACCTTATGAAGGTTTACTAATTGTCAAATATATTAGGTCGATTAGTCTATTTTTTTAAACACATGTAAAGGTCAACTACTTCTGAAGTTGCTGTTGTGTCATTATAACGTGAACTAGAGAATAATTAATGAGATCGGGATACATAGCAAATAAAGAGACTGCGAAAATACTTGGTAGAAGAGTCTGAGAGATTTGGTATAATGATACGACAGCATAAACGTCAATATATTTCTTTCGGGCGCCGACAACCGACAATTAGGCATTGGGAGAACCATCAGACGAGATTAGTGAAGGAAGCGCAAACGTTTTGAGACTGAACTAACACTACTCTGACATGTTTACACATGAACTGAAACAAAACAAACAGCTTCAGAAAGACTAAGACCAGTAAAATAGTGTTTCTGACCATGAGAAGCTAGTAGAGTACGAAAACAGAATCTTGGAAATGTAATCCACAGAGGTGTCTTGATTAATTTTAATTTGAGCGCCTTTGACAAAAAATCGTAGTACCAAATCATTCTAATACTTAAATAAGACTACGTTTAATCGTGGACGTTAAAATTCGACTTCATATTTGGAGGGACTAATATGAAATGTGGATGAAAATAGATTAATACTAATTATCTATCATTTGAATGTGAAGCACAATTTATTCGAAATTCGAATTAATCGACGTACTATATGGTTTCTAAATAATACCAAATGTTTACACCTTAGTAAATATTGAACAATATTGTAATGTTCGATTCACATGTGATACGTTTCTTTCTGTTTTTGAGATCAAAACTAGGCCAAACAAAAATCATTGACTACTATTTTACGAATACACGGCACAATTCTTGGCAATTTGACTGCAATATTTTCCTTAAAAGTTATTGTGCTACGTACCACGATGCGAAATCCTGAGAGTAAATGTACTGTACCTGCTGATCTGGTGTTGTTATAAGAATGCTTAAACGATCTGCACCATAATTGAGCTTACTGATCTAATCAAAAATTCTGAATTATCAATGTGAATAATAATTCTTAATAAGGAAGCTTTGCCATTTTTCTAGCATTCTAGCGAAGTAAATACACTGATGTGATGCGAATGTTCTCCTGTGGGCGCAAGGTCACGGACAATAGGAAGTAAAACGGCACAAGCATAAATTAGTCAACGTTTGTGAAATAAATGTGAGTCACTTGTGGATGCTAATGACCGACCGCGCCCGCCCCACAATTGAGACGCTCTGCATAACAACCGACCTCTTATTTTTTGTTAGAAGTTTGGCGGTAAAGTGCTGCCATACACCTATCATGTGCTGAAATATCAAATGAATTGGGATAGGGTAAAACCCTGAAATTGAACCTTCAAAAATTTATCCGGAGAGAAAGTGAACGTGAACGAAAACAGTCGTTTTCTCGAAACAAACTTGGGTTGGTCGATCGGTTAGCCGAGATGGTAAAGCCAATAGCGATCTGGGACCGGAGGATCGCGGGTTCGATGGGTTCTCGGAGATGGTTGTATTGTGTTCGTCCTTTCACTCCATATCATCACCGTATCATGTCACCTTCACAGTTACCGTATCGTTAAATGCAATAGTGGTCGCTAATGACCTAGATGTTCATGCGACCTTAAATAATGTTTTTAAAAAAATTGGTTGTCCGGATGGCCGAGATCGTTAAGGAAGTAGTACCGTAGCGAACTCGGGCTGCAGGATCGCGGGTTCGAGTCCCGCCTCCGGCATGGTTATATTTGTGTCCATCCCTTCACCCATCATCATCACCATATCACATCAAAACCCTTAACGCTGTAGTTAATCTATTGTGGTCGATAAAGAACTAGCTGATATTGCGACCTTAAATTTAAAAAAAAAATACTACGGTTGGGATTTGCTGTTATTATTGCGAGCGCACCAATTTGATTTGCCATCAACGCGTGTGAAGGAAATCGCTCCTATGGCTGAAGAGCCGCGGTGAGCAGCGGGCGCCGTCCTGTCTGGCGACGCCCCGAGCCGCTCCGGGGGCGAGTGCAGCTGCGTCGGGCCGCGCGCGGGGCTCCGGCGACGCGGAACCGACCGCGAGCCAGCCAGCGAGCGAGCAAACGAGCGAGCGAACGACCAAGGCCCGCGGAGCGAAGCGGACGGGACGGGACGGCGCGGGACGGGGCGGAGCAGCAGCCTTGGCGCGGGCGACGGAGCACCGCCGCACCTGGCTGCTTGCGCAAGACGCCCCGCCAGAGCCAGGCGGCGGCGCAGGCGACGATAACCCCAACGGCGGCCGCGGCACGGAGCGGCCAGGCCAGGCCAGGCGAGAGGAGAGGAGAGGCAAGAGGCTAGGCGAGAGGCGAGGCGAAGCGAGAGGTGTGGCTAGGCCAGGCGAGGCGAGAGGTCAGGCGAGAGGCCAGGCAAGAGGCCAGGCAAGAGGCCAGGCAAGAGGCCAGGCAAGAGGCCAGGCAAGAGGCCAGGCGAGAGGCCAGGCAAGAGGCCAGGCAAGAGGCCAGGCCAGAGGCCAGGCAAGAGGCCAGGCGAGAGGCCAGGCGAGAGGCCAGGCGAGAGGCCAGGCGAGAGGCCAGACAAGAGGCGAGGCGGGAGGCGAGGCGGGAGGCCTGGCAAGGCGAGGCGAGAGGTTAGGCGAGGCGAGAGGCGAGGCGGTGCAAGCGACTCGGAGGTGCCCGGGGCAGAGGACGCCGCTGCAGCTGCCGCCGCCGCCGCCGAGGGTCGTGCAATACGGAAATGGAGATGACGTCGCGTCGGATGACGAATGCGGCCGGACCAGGGCCGCTTGAATGTCTCGGTAGCCCCTAAGCACGACCGGACGACGAATTAGTACAGATAAATAATATTGAAATATTTTATTTGCTTAACCCCAGGATGCTCACACCCGGCAAACTACATGGATGCATATGCGGGACCTTTGAAGTCCTGCGCAATACGTTCTCGAAAAGTGCTCATAAAATTGCTTTTTATTGTTAATAAATCCATTCCAATTTCAATAAAATTCAACTCTTAATGCTAAATAAATTATTAATTATTAAATTATCTATTAATAGGGTCTTAAAAGGCCTTCACATGCATTAACGTAATAGAAACAAATGTCAGAACCTACCTAAAGGTACCTTTTAAGAATTGTTCCTTTGCCCCTGAATGAAATGAAAGTAGAAAGATAGATGAAAGATTACACGAACGGCAAGCACTCAGAAATGCAGTTGAGCAGAATTCAGAGCGAAAAAAAAGGCTTCAGAGGCCCTGCATATACGTGCTGCGGTGAATAAAACAATACGAGTTAACTTTTGAAACCCAAAATTTTAATATTTGTATATTTTATATTTCATAAATCTAGAGCAGAGGAAAGACAGTTGAATTGTAATTTTTGAACTTCGCAGGTACATAGCATTCTTGTAACTATAGAGAAACATGCACAAAAATGAAATACAGAAATTATTCACAATTTATTTACTTCCCACATGAAATTTTGAAGTCGTTTCGGGGAGTAACAAGAAGAGATTAAAGAACGAGACCATTCCAGGGAACCTTGAAATTTACGACCTCAATAAAATGGAAAGACAATTTAACAAGGAGGAGAGATTAACAACTCTTCTAAAAACCCAGGGGGAAAAGAAGCAACCGTATACCCAATTTAAGATAGAACTAGTGGCCTACATCAGCAAAGATATTTTTATTTACTAGGCTGTCCGGGTGACGACCGAATGGCGACCGAAACGTCGGCACCTTCGACATGGACGCGGCGTCACCCGGACAGCCTAGTAAATACTGACTCCGGCCGCGGAAGCCTACGCTCTCATCAGCAAAGATATTGCCGTGGAGTGCCAGTGAGAGGAAAACAGGGTCCCGGAGCTGCAAAAATTGGCTGCTTTAAAACGACACGCGTAAAAGCTTCATTTTTTCCTCCTCACCTCTCTTCATTCTTAAATGCATCGCCAAGTTCGTCATCATTCGTAAATACATCGTCAAATTGTCTTCATTCTTACATGCTATGTACGTCGTATTTTACAATGTAAGTTCGAAATCATTCCACTTTTGCTAGCTATCAGTATTCCCAGGCCTGCACCGTATCTTTATTGATTAGGTAAGGGAGGTAAGGGAGATTATGTGATGTATTCCCATAAGGTACCAGCGTACTTGGCGTATCTGAGCTTTGTCTTTCGACACACAGCTATACAAGCTGAGACGATTGTATTAGAAAACTACAACTCCGTTTTCCCCCGACCGGGAGTCGAACATTATTTGAGGTTTTCTTTAGGGAGCAAGGACGTGGCGCGAGGGTAGCGATTATGGAAACATGGGGCATGGTCGTGTCGGTGCCCCCCTGTGCGGGGGCGAGGCGGCGACGCGGTTACGGAGGGAGGGCGAGGGCGGCGTGGCGGAAATGGCTTTGACGTCGCGGTCGATGACAAATGCGATGACATTGCGTGGGGGGGGGAGAGGCGACTCGGTGGCGATGTTACTGATGACTTGAATGGTAATGGTGATGAGTAGTCGCGGTGACCTAAGCCACACCGCAATTAGTATGTTGATGCTTTGTTAGAGATACTGAGACGAGGGATGTGCGATGGCATACGTGTTATACCGTGGGAAACGATATTGCAAATGAGTAAAGGTAACTGGTAGTCAAGAAATTTAGAAGCAAGTGTCAGAAAAAAAATGTTAAAATATGTGCAAACAGTTTGTGAATGCGGTGAGGGAAGACTGTACATAACATACAACGCGTCGATGTATACCTAAGGTACTAGTCGATGAATACATAATATCGTGTTTAATTGATTTGTCCACCACAGTATTATTTTGGGAAGAGCAACGTATATTTTATTTAATATTTATTTCCTAGCAATCTAACACTAAGAAATTATGCAAATGACAAATTTACTTTGTCACAGAATTCTAAAAAGATAAAACGACAGATACTGGTCAATGAAAATATTCTCGTACATCTATATTGTGAGAATGAAGTTCGGAATTTTGTTGAAATTAGAAATAGAAATTAAGACAAGACTGCACTTTCCGTGTTCTTGGAATACTAGCGCGCCGCAAAAGGGTATTTTGCTTGCCAATGTCAAAAATTCAAATAATTCGTCATACTATTTACATGTCGCCTTTTCAAAGGAGGCGACACCTTTCGTTTAGTCATCTTGTACATCGCTCCAAACCCGGAAAGCTATGCCTTCTTCATTCTAATAATATACTAAGACCGAATGTGTTTAAGGGCACGTAAGAAGCCAACGTGAGTATAATTGCCACAACACGTGTCTCGACGTCAAAGAAGAACGTTCTCGAAGGATTTTTGACGTGTCTTTTGGCAGGGGATCCGTACACTGAGAACAGCACATATTGACAGACCTGAGTTTGACAACTCCATGCCTATTTTCGATAATTTGTGGTGTTGGCGAGAGAGGGTGCGAGAGGGGCAGGGAGCGAGTGAGACAGGGCGAGAGAGTCAGATGGTGAGAGAGAAAGAAAAAACAGCCAAGAGGACAGGAAGGTTAGGTTGAGAAAGTGCATGGGGTGAACGGGTGTGGAGGGACGAGAGGTGGGAGAGGAATTGAGTGAAGCAGGGCCACAGGGACAGATGGGGTGGTGTAACAGGGTCTTGGGGGAAGGCACGACCTTGATTGATGTTCCCGGGCATGTCGACTGAGCTGGTCATTATTCTTGTATGTGTAGTGAATGTTATTTCAGAAGATGGCAGAGTTCCTACCCCGTTGATGAGAACCGGTGCCGACCTTCATGTCGATTTCGAGAGATTTACCTCTCCAGATATCTCCCACCAGCGGGGCACCGTCCCAGTCGGAACAAACTTTAAGATTCTGACCAGCCTCCCGGCATGTGCGGTAGTGTTGTGCATGTTAGTGTAAGTGTGTGTAAGGGGTGAGGATAGAACAAGAAAGAGGAAGGAAAGATCGCGCGCTGTCCATGGCCCGTATGGTTCGGCATTGGCCTGGTATTGATCGGAGAAACAACGGAAAACTACGGACCAGAGCAGCCGACGGCTAGAATTCTCCTCCAGACAGCGACTGAACTCGACCCCGCTGTGCAGCTAGTGTCCAAAATTCCGCCATGGCCGGAACCCCAATCCTAGGACCGGCCGGTGAGAGTAGCGGGGAGGACAGTAGTTGCGAGGCGCGGAGGCGCCGCCGCGGGCTCGAAGCCCGGCCGTTGCGTGCCTGCCACTCCGCCGCTGACAGCTGACCTTCGCTTCGCTGGAGGCCAGCGAACGATAGCGAGCGTGCTGGCTCGCGCCCCGCCCCGCCCCGCCCCGCCCCGCCCCGCCCCGCCCCGCCCCGCCCCGCCAGCCCCACCCCGCCCCACCCCGCCCCGCTCCGCCCCGTTCCGACCCGCTCCACCCCAATCCACTCCGCCCCGCCCCGCCCCGCTCCGCTCCGCCCCGCCCCGCTCCGCTCCGCCCCAGCCCCACTCCGCCCTGCCCCACTCCGCCCCGCCCCGCCCCGATCCGCTCCGCCCCCACCCGCCCTGCCCCGCCCCCCCGGCCCGCCCCCCTACTCCGCCCCACTCCGTCCCGCCCTCCCTGCCCGCCCCGTCGCTGCGGCATACGCAAGCGTTATTTCTGCCTGTGCTCTCGCGTACGTAGCGCGGCCACTCGCTTCACGTGTCGCAAGGCGATACACTTGCAATGCGAAACGCTGCCTTCCGTCCGTTGTGGTAGGCGCTGCGCCCCCGAACAGCTGCCGTTTGTGCGCTTCATGTGCTGAATGCGGATGATCATTGACGATCAGGGCGAATTGCGCTGGGTGATCTGTTCTTACAAGTCAGGTTTTAGTAGATTATTTTGTCCAATCGGTTCGTAGTCCATGGAAGTGTGTTTGTTATTACGTCTAATGTGAACCGTTTCCATAACCTTTACTGAAGATTTAAGGACACTTTAACGTTGTAATCATTGACTCAGTGTCGGGAGCATGTGTATGCTTGAGGCTGGATTAATTGCACCTGTCCTTGAGTTCGCTTCTCTCACTCTTTTTTAAAATTTATGTATTTCTGCTTGCCTCAAGGCCCTCAGCAGCCGAGTACGTTACATTGAGAGTACATTGAATACGATTAACATTGTTTAGGAAACATGGTTGATAGATGAATACATTGAGTACATGACCACGTTAAGTAGATTCAATAAAAGTTAATGGATTAAATGTGCGAAGCCACATCAGGTACACGATGATCACGGAGGTAGTAAGAACTGTCGAGATAGTTTCCGCTTTATTCTATTGCGGAAAGAATTTTGTTTTCCGATTTTGAAATTTACGGCCGGGAAAATCTGGGAGACTTCGAGATAGATGCGAGAGGATAGGAGCGAGAAATGGACGGATATCGGAGTACTGTCGTGTTCGTTATGTAACCGGGAGTTAGGTAAAATCAAAGGTGCTCTTGTAATGGTTAGGAGGATTTTAATTTGAAAAATATGCACTTTTTGGATATTTAATTTGCTGGGAGACGCTCAAATAGGAGTTATGTGACCGGGAGTTAGGTAAAATCAAAGGTGCTCTTGTAATGGTTAGGAGGATTTTAATTTGAAAAATATGCACTTTTTGGATATTTAATTTGCTGGGAGACGCTCAAATAGGAGTTATGTGACCGGGAGTTAGGTAAAATCAAAGGTGCTCTTGTAATGGTTAGGAGGATTTTAATTTGAAAAATTTGCACTTTTTGGATATTTGATTTGCTGGGTGACGCTCAAATAGGAGATGCGTAGTATAAAATTGCACGGATCATTGATTGGTATTCTTGAGTGATGACTTGAGGTCGCTGGAGTGATGACTTGAGTATGGAATGCAATTGATGGGTTCTACGGGTGGGCAGAGTTATTCTGATAGATATTTGTCTTCCAAGTGAATCTTGTGTTAATAGTATACGAACTGACGGCTTGTTGTTTCGATGCCAAGTTATACTTTGCCCTTGATGCTTTAGAGGGGGAGCATTATTTGGTCTGCGAAGCATGAAGATTTTGGCTTCGCTTTTTGCTGCATTTATTAGTACGGTTCTGAGAGACAGATCTAGATTCTTGGAGATTATCCGCCTGCGCAATAATGAATAATAAATTGAATGTTATATTTCGTATAATAAATTGTATTTTACGTTGTGTTATCAAAATATATTACACGCTTTCATATGTTTGGCGTACGGTAGGTAATTTTTGAGAATTAGTTTATTGCTTGATTTGTTTTCGAAAAAAAACAAGAAAAAAAAACAACAACTTAATGTGACGTGTGGAGAAGTAAAGCGCCTGTTTTCTTGAGCTTCAGAATCCCTTCTCCCGGTCTCTCTCAAGAGAAAATAATAATTAATTGAAAACGTAACAATTAATTTAGTTAGTAAGAGTATATTAATAAAATCGTTTTATTCGTCAAAATATGTATTGTTTGTAAACATTATTCAATATTTCTTATTAGTGGATATTCGATTATCTCATCCTAATCGGATCATCGTCTAACACTCCGATGTACGTTGATGTTGTTTAATACCCCAGGACGCACGATCGATTGCCAATTCTTAAACAAATTACTAAATTAAAACCCCTCGGGAGGCTCGTGGGCAGCGTGATATCGTTTTGAGGCGGTCGCAGGACTGATTCCAGGCGAAAATGGATCTGCAGCTTCCTGATACCAATCGTCTCAGTTTCTATAGCTGAGTGTCGAAAGAGAGTTTAGGCAGGGCAAATACTAAGCTAGGTAATGGAAATATGTCCTACTTGCCTCATGTCTCCTTTACTCGCAGACATGAAAAATAAAAAATAAAAAATAAAAAAACAGGACCAGTTTCATCTGACCGTAAATGTCAAATATATGAACACTTTTTTTTCTTATATGTGATGTTTATTATATGCGAACCAATTCTTGGAAAACTTAATTATATTTCCATCAATGATGTCACGAAGAGAGTGTGGAGATGTGTTCTAAGTTTTATTAAAAAGAACAGATATGATTTTCTGCCACAAACCATATCAACGTCACTCTCCTGAGAGTTTACATTCTGGATGTCCTTGATTGAGCAGTAATCGTATACACACATTAGAATGTTAAATAAGTGGGAAAATAACGGTGTATTCTAGTTTGCAAACGAAGAATAAAAACGACCAATAAAGTTTGTCTCTCATCGTAATATATCATTCTGAGAGTTAAAGAAAAATAATCGTTGCCAAGAAAAATACTTTGTAAACTTGAAGGTTAAAATAGTTGCAAATTAACTATTTAGTTTTCGAGCTTATCTTGTTCTGGTATTACAACAGATGTGATAAACTAAAGAACACTACCTACATGAACGCTTTTCTTCTACGACACGAATACCGTTGCGGCACATTTTCTCAGTAGCTGCAAATGCCAACGTTTTAATAAACATTTCCAGTAACTTTAAAAAATGAGAATTAATTTCAGAGACGAAAAATTGTTTTCGTTGCTGGTAAAGAATATGGGCCGGTGACAATTTAGTAATTAATGGTAAGTCGTTGATAACTCTTGTTTTATAATCTCTTTGGGCAGTGGTATGCTGGTATGAGTGCTGGTAGAGCTTACGCACGGTCATTTTGCATAGTTACGCATACCAGTGTGTGTGTGTGTGTGTGTGGTATAAGTGTGTACGTATGTTTGTGTGAATACGTGTGTGTGTCGTTACGTGTACCATTGTGTTTGTGTGGGACCGTTTGCATATATGCATGTTTATGTGTGTACGTGTATGTGTGCGTCGTTTCACATACTAGTAAGTATATGTATGTGTGCGTCTGTGTGTATATGTGTGTGTACATATGATTATATGTGTATGTGTGAGTGCGTCTGTTTGCATGTGTACGTATGTTAATGTGTGTACGTATGTTTATGTGTGTACGTGTGTGTGTATGGAGGTAGTTTCACGCACCAGTGTGTGTATGTGTGTGTACGAGTATGTGTGTCGTTACGGGCACCAGTGTGCCCGATGTCAGTGTGTGTGTGCACACGCGCGAATTCGAACCACATTTAATTTTCATGATACGTTTTATTGTAGTTTGTTGCTTGCAATATCATTAGCTCCTGCTGCTTGTAAACAGGGTCCAGAAAATCATCTTCCTTATTGAAGTAAGAATCTCTTCCGATTTTGTGCATATTTTTTGTGTGGATTTTATCCTTTGTGAAGATTAGAGTGTTCAAGTTTTTCTTTTCCTGACAATAGGTAGTTTGTTCCTCAAAACATTACATAAAAATAGAGGATGTGACTGGAAAACGGAAAGTCACTGGGATCCCGGTGTGATAAAATATTTTCATTTCCTGACAATTCATGTGTATTAATTGGAATTCCTTTCGCTTCTCTTAAGAGTATAACAAAGTGAATCTCTTCTATTAGATGTTTAACGATTTAAAGCTTGAAGAAGAAACATGCAGCTTCTGGAACCTGTATAAAATCAGTTTACACTTAACATAATTAGACACTCCCAATGTGACAGAAAACTTATATAAAGTATTTATTTAATTTGCATTTTTAGGCATTCGATGGAGTTGCAGCTCTTTTTTTTTGGGGGGGGGGCAGCCCCTACTGGTAAACGTAACCTTCAATTAACCCTAAGACATGTCATTGAATGAACTTGGAGAGGTTCAAGAATAAATACCCTTTGTAAAACACATGCAAGATCTTTTAACGCCTCTGACAATGCTAAAAGCATTACTTTCATCATGTCAAGACCTCCAATCTAAGAAAGGGCATTTAATTTCCAAACCGAGAGTAAGACATAAAGTTGTCCTGATGCCATCTACCTTGTAGACAGTTATTGCTGGGCTATTACATTGGACTCATTGACGCAATAATCTCTCCACTTAGGGGAGTACTAATACATGGTGGTGAACAAGCTTCCAGGTCGCGATCGTTAAGATTGAAGTAGGCGACCTATGGAAGAATTGATGAACTTTTGCCATTTGCTTGTTTATGACAGGGTTTGAAGAGCAATAGAAGGGAGAAGGGAGTGTGATAGGCAGCAAGACAAAAAGCGAAAGGGGAAAAATCATGTCTCGCCCTCGTTCGTACAGCGATGTCATGACCCTTCTAACAATACGACCTCCATGGACACACACAATCGCTTAAGTTGTCTTCTCAACTCGGCAGTTATTGCAATAATGCATTTACTCACGTATGGCTTTGAGAAAAATAACTCGTAAAAGTACTGAGAAACTCAATCTGTTAATTACTTAACTGCATTCATTGAATGACAACAAAAAGATAAATTTATATGAGAATGTCAGAGATTAAATTAAATTGACATTTTGCCAATACTTTTTTATATTGTGTTTGAGCTGGACTGACTTTATGTTCTTGTACATGCAATTTTAATTAGGTCTACGTCATTAGACTGTCGTTAGTTATTAGTCGCTGTTAGCGATTTTTAACATTTTTTATTCTTCTGATTTTCTTCGTTTTTATAAACTGCCCTTTAGCTTCTGAAGAATGAATATAGCACGCACGGTACTATGTTGAAAGGTAATGAAAACTATTATTTTGGTTTTGCAATTTCTATTCATTTTTTATTTTGCGGATAATTTGTTACAACTTCACTCCATGATCTCCAAACTTGTATTATGCTTTCATTTTTCGTAATTGCCGTTAAAAATATTTCATTAATTGAATGTCTCAGGTATATTTAAAGAGATTCGTTCATTCAGTACATCATTTACTTCTTCAACCTTTTTAAACGAAAATCTTAGAACATTTATTTTCTTTCTACTCGCGTTCTATATCTTTATATTATGTTGTAAATAAATGGATAGTGCTAGTTACTCCGAGCTAGACAAACATTCCTAATTTGTAATATCAGTCAAACATTCACCCACAGTGTTGTAGTAAAACAGCATTTACATTCAAGTACTGGAGGTGCTTAATCATCGATTTCCAATTTCAACGCTTGTCAGGCTGGTTTAGTTGAACATTAGCCCACATAATTTATAATTTGGAATACATTAATAAATAATGTGGGTAAAATCCAGTAAGCGGAACTTGAATATTTCATTTATTATGCAATATTAATTAATATTAATTAAACCTAACTGAAAACTTAGTTTTTTAAAATTGCGTTAAATGCTTTGATGGTTTTGGACTACGTGAAACAAGTCAAACATTATATTTTCGCGTTGCATAAAGACAAATGTATCCCTCGGATTACGAAGCATATCACTCAGTTTGAACACACCGTAGGATCTCGTCAAATGCCGTCGCATTCGGTTACTAAGTACAGTTCGAACGTACGAAGTGGAATCTTGAACATGAACTACAAACTTTTTTCCGAATATTTCTTTATGTCTTAATTCTTTATTGCATTTGACTTATTCACTGAAAGACGATCGAGTTCCTGAAGTAAAAATATTTTCGAAAGACGAAGTGGAAGCAAATTAAATTCGAGATACCGAAATATTCGTCGTTCTGAGATTTTACTAGATAATAGAATTAGAAAATTAGGAGCCAAAAAAACAAAAACCGCCTTCGTTCGCGCTTCTGTAATTTGTCGTCCTTTTATACACTAATCCCGTCGTAAATTCTGTTTCAAATTTTCCGCTTGAAGTTCAATCGAACCATTCGTAGCTCATGTAGCGAACCCGGAAGCTCTAGCGTTGGAAGGAGGAACTAAACGACCTGAGGGGCCGTCTCTCCTGTTAGTCACGTGGCGAACCTCGCTGCATCGAGAGTTTTGAAAGTGCGGCAGCGCGCTTCTTGGGCAACGGCTGCATCAGCCCACCTGTGACGTAGCCCAAGAGCACATCACGCGTTCCGCAGGAGGCCACTCGCAGCGCGGGCAGCGCCGTGCCATTCCGTGAGTCACCTCTGCAGCCACGCACGGTGGCACCGAATTCTCGTCAGTGGGGACAAAAACTAAAAAAACTGACTTTTTTGGGGGGGGCTCCTAATTTTCTAATTCTATTATCTAGTAAAATCTCAGAGCGACGAATATTTCGGTATCTCGAATTTAATTTGCTTCCACTTTGTCTTTCGAAAATATTTTTACTTCAGGAACTCGATCGTCTTTCAGTGAATAAGTCAAATGCAATAAAGAATTAAGACATAAAGAAATATTCGAAAAAAAGTTTGTAGTTCATGTTCAAGATTCCACTTCGTACGTTCGAACTGTACTTAGTAACCGAATGCGACGGCATTTGACGAGATTCTATGGTGTGTTCAAAGTGAGTGATATGCTTCGGAATCCGGGGGATAAATTTGTCTTTATGCAACGCGAAAATGTAATGTTTGACTTGTTTCACGTAGTCCAAACTCATCAAAGCATTTTACGAATTAAAAAAAAAACAAACAAACTAAGGTTTGATAGAAATTTGTTGGTATAGTCGATCCAAGTGAGCAGCCGATTTGTTTTGACAAATCCTAAAACAGCCGAGGACCGCGTAGACTCCGTTAAATGTGTTCTTCCACTAGGCGGATGGACGCATCTTGTATGTGCAGTTCAGTGATCGAGGTGCAGTGCGGTGAAAATCGAGGATAGGGATAGACTTCACGAGTGATTTAATTTGTTCTCGTGTCCCTGAGAAAATACTAAGGATTGTTGCAAATTATGTCCAAAAGCATGTGAGAAAATTCAAACGTATTTTGTGATAGAGATATTTGAAATGAGGACAAGTATGTCCAATGTAAAGGGACGACTCACAATTCTCGAATATCGAAGGGCCCGTGTCGCGCAAAAGTCTGAGCCTGAAACATTCGAACACAGTTGGCTCTTCTGCAATACTCTTTAGGCTATTTCAACCCCAAGGAAGGTCATAATAGAATGTCTGAAAATGAAGTGACTTATTCTGTCGTGATTTATACGTAAATGTCGTAGGACCATTTTGCTTAATATTTCGATCGTGAATGTCCCTCTTGGAGGTAGATAAAAAATTAAATTATAATTTTCGTTTTTTTTACATTTACATTAATCTAATCTACTTTGTGTCACGGGATTAATAAATTCAAGCCAAATTTAAAGTTATTGATAATATCATGTAACGTCAGGAAGTATATCAGACGTATCTTTAATAATCACATTTCAAATAAAATATATTTTGCTGTGAATTACAGATTCATCATTCGTTTTTATAGGACATAGCACGCTGCATGTTGTAGTCAAAATTGACTCTGCGCTAGGGTTTGTATCAAGCCTGATGAGAATATTCGCTAACATACAGTATTCAGTAGGCAACTAATCTAATCTATAAATTCCCACGACGGGACACCCTGATACAAAAAAAAAGTATAAATTTCCGAACACCATGTAGGATCCGTTTTGGCAATTTTTCTAATTGTATCAGACTTTTAATTATGCACCTTGAAATACTTTTATGTTAGTTTCTTTAATTTGAAGTGTTTTGGATTTTTTGTTTTGAAAGAAAATTTAAAATTATTCAATGAGAATAAGACTGCTTTTCTTGATTCTTTTAGATTTGATTTGAAGGACGTTTATTCATTTAAACACGTTTTATTATAATCATACAACTTTTTACAACAGGCCTACAAAAATTTAGGCCTAAAAATTAGGCATAAAAAGATTTTAATGAATATGTATTATGTGAATGAATGTCTGCCTAAAATTTAAAGGACCTTCAAACCAATTCTAAAAAATGTGTCAGATTTTGACTAGGTTTCCATTACTTGTTCACAGTGCGCGGCGGCGACGGGGGCGGTGGGAGCAACGCGTGGCACAGAGAGCGTGCAACATGGCGAAACCGCGACCAATGACTCAGTCGCATCGAGGGTCAAGATAAGAGAGGAAATGAACCTTTCATTACTCAAGAGTAATCCGTTGAAGGTGAGTGGAACATTTCATTTCATGGCGAGTAGTTTTGATATCCAATACATCGGGAGTTGGTTGTAACTCGCTATACATTACTCGTTCAAGAACCAACAATCACTGCGTCGTTCATGTGTTTTATTTCCTCTTTATCTTAGGAATGTCGATGAAATAAAAAAGAATGAATATTTATCGCCTTTCATATTTGCAGAACAACTTTAGCACTTCGAATATGTCGTACAGAACCCTCTACGAAGCGGAAACTATAACTTTAATTGCAAAATTGACTTTTTCTTTGAATCTGCTGTATTGGAAATGTATGAATTTTTCAAAATTTGAATGGCAAGGTCAGGCATGTTCATTGGATCTACATTGTTTAAACGAAGAATGTGAAAGAAAATTACTTCTTCGGCATAATATTATTAGTAATTGAGGATAAACCACATTCGGCCCTTGTATAGTAGCCGTCACAACATTGTATTGACATTTAACATGCAAACGTCCATTTACCATTTGAGACCACGGTCAAGAGATTCTATCAAGGTTTGAATTGAATAGAACCAAACGTGTTGGAACGTAAACTCACGTGCTAAGTTTCGTAATCCTGCTCTTAATATTCATTGCAGTGCTTTAGTAAATGAGAAGACAAACACCCGAGGCAAACTGAACAGGAAGTTACAATTTCTTAGATATTTTATATTTTTACTATTTATTTCACCTAACAGTGGTATTACATCGATTATTTAAAGTAAAGTGTCTTAGTATCTTCAAAAAGAATACGAACTATTTCTTTTTTTCCTTTGTTGTACATTTGTCCTCTAGTATTATTATATGAAGAATGCAACTACATAAACGTTCACGAGTAACATCAGGACTTCCACAAATTTACATTACCCTCCCTGTCGGTGGAATTCGTGAATTATGTAAACATTTAAATAATCATTCAAAGTGGTAGGTGTTGGATCCTCACTTTTCAGACGAAAACGTTAACTGTTTTGTTTCTTGCCATTGATGTATTGAATGTGTGAATAATTTTATATTACGATCCCTTTCCTTTGCGTTTGCGAAATCATTGGTTCGCAAGGAGGATTGAGTGATTGCCATGAAATGCAACATTGCAAAGTTCCGGATTTTACGTAACTAATTGTTTCTTTAGACTACTGAAATGAAGAAACCATGCAGCCGAGTGAGGTATTATTTCACAAATAAACAATGATTAAGAGCGTAATCTTAGAAAGCGAAAAAAATATTTTTGTGAAACACCATCAGATATTGCAAAGAAAAATTGACTTCAATTGAAACAAATTACTGCATTTATTTGAAAAATATGATTTAGAGATGGACCTGACTCACTAGTTTTCACCGTGACTCACTTCATGTGAGTGCCTTTAAGCGAGTACTTCCTGCCAGGCGGAATTTGAGCAACACAAGCGCATTTATAGCGTAGATTGGTGAACATAGAGGGAATCCCTATGCATCCCGCCGTTAAATGAATCCAGGGTTTGTCACACAACGCGCCTCATCTCTTAATTGAAACCTCAAGCGGCGTAATCGAAAGGCGTCCGGCAGCCCCGCGCGTCACATTTGCATTCTTCACCAATCAGCCGGTGAGTCAAACGTCTCACACTCCTCGCCCTGGCTGTTTAGTCTACTGGTGAGACGGGGCAAGGACGAGGACATCCGCTTGCACCACATTGGAACTTTCATATCCCGATCCATCGACTTCAAATCGGTTCAACATTTTTCTTTTCCAACACTTACCGGCAAACACAAACTCACCCTGCCCTCGTCGAATACGTCCATTATTTACGGTCTCGTGCTTCGTTCACGTTCGTACGCGCTCAGCGACAATGATTTTAAATTCTCACCAAGAATTTCATATTTTCTTGCCGTCACAACCTTTTTCGTATTTTTTCAGCTTCTCTCCTTTGTGTCTCCCGCACTTTTTGTCAGGTAAAGGTGGCTCAATGCATCTACTGATGTCATTAGTAGGGCTCTGAATGAGACGTCTTATGTTCGCGTCCTGACAGTGGCAGGATTTTCGACACTAGCTTGTCAGTTGGGTTCAGCCTCAGTCTGGAGAATTCTAGTGGCCGGTTGCCCTGATCGGTAGTTTTCCGTGGTTTCTTCGATCAACACTAGGATAATGCCAGTGCAGTGCCCTAACAAATGGGTCACTGACCTCGCGCGATAATTCCTTCTTCTTCATTGTCCTATCCTCACTGCTCCCTTACACACACACACACACACACACACACACACAGTCACATGCACTACTCTACCACACTTGTCGAAGCTTAGAGCTTGTCCAGGTTGTGGTTGTGCGACGCTGCTGGTAGATACCTAGTCGGGGAAACCCTACAAGCCGACACAAGTAGACTCTAGATCTCCCCATCCAGCAGGGAAAGATCACTGCCAATTCCCACATTATAAACACGCATTACGCTTACGGGACTGATGACCTTAGCAGTTGACGCGCCCGGAATCACTAATCAATCAATCAACCAATCATAAATTCATAATTTTCTTTTTATGCGTACCCGTTTATCATTCTTGGCGATGTTTGCGCGCGGCGATGGTGTAATGGTTAGTGTACCGGACTGTTGTACCCAAGTTGGCGGGGTCAAACCCGATCGAAGCCGTTTAAGCCGAAGCCGAAGGCGAAAAAATCCTTCGTACGCGTTCCTTCGGAAGGGAAGTAAAGCCGGCTGTCCCAGGTTAGTAGATTTACCAGCATGTAAAAGATCCTCAAGCCTAAATGACGTAGCCTCTGAGCTGAATTCAAATCGCGTGTTTCTCACCCAAGAAATCTCTGCTCTGCTAGTTGGTAAAAGGAGCGTATCGAAATTTGCGTGGTCAGACGGAAGAGCAGGCCTAATGGCCACGTAAAATAAGGCATTAATTCAATTCAATTCAATTATTTCTTTCTAGGATACTCGCGCCTCACAGTGTCTCTGCTCCTCGGCCACTAATCGCGGGGGTGTGCGAGGGCGCGTGCGCATGCGCGTGAGAGAGGCGGCGGAAGTTGGCGCCGCGGGGGCCGCTTCGTGCGCACATCGCGACGCACGCGTGTCCATCCGCGATCGTGCGGCCGTGCGCGAGGGGCGCAGAGGGGAGGGGGCAGGGCGGCGCGGTGGTGACGCGACGCGCCGATGCAATTCTAATGCGTGCACGCACACAAACATTGAATAATGGATGGGGCTTGGCATGCATCTGGGTGAAGGGCGGCGGTGGAGGCGGTGAGTGACGGGGAAAGGGGAGGGCAAGGGCCTGAGGTCCTGAAGCGGTCGGGGGCACGTCTGTAGGGTCGAAGGCCCTGCCAGGATTCCTGCCTGCCGGCTCCTCCACATACAATTTCCATCGTAATTCCTCCTAGGTCTTTCCGTTGTAGGCTTTTGCCCTTTTCGAAAGATAATTAATTCGTCTTTGCTTAAATTTCTCTGCTTAAGTCCTTAGCCCCTTCTGGTTTGCGTGCCTGTTGAGCTTCTTCTATACATGTCTACTTCACCAGGCGCCCTTCAACTTCCGTCGAGTCTGTATTTGGAGCCTCGCCCAGCGCCTCATTACAAACACCTTCTGTCCTCCCCTCCTCACTAAATTTCGTCACAACCGCTCACTATATCGTCTCGTCGGTTGACCCTCTCAACACAACCAAGCTCTGGACACAGCCTAACTCTCGATACAGCCAAGCTCTTGATACAGCCGACCCTTGAGCGCAGCTAACCCTCTCGTCACAGGCAATCTCTCATCACAGATATCCACCTTCCGTCATGCCTTTTCAATTCCTCACATTCAGCATCTCCTCCATCATTCAGCATCTCTCTCCCCTCCCTCTTTCTCTCTCCTTCCTCTTTCTCTCCTCTCCCTGTTTCTCTCCCCTCTCTCTTTCTCTCCCCTCTCTCTTTCTCTCCCCTCTCTCTTTCTCTCCCCTCTCTCTTTCTCTCCCCTCTCTCTTTCTCTCCCCTCTCTCTTTCTCTCCCCTCTCTCTTTCTCTCCCCTCTCTCTTTCTCTCCCCTCTTTCTCTTCCCTCTCTTTCTCTTCCCTCTCTCTTTCTCTTCCCTCTCTCTTTCTCTTCCCTCTCTCTTTCTCTTCCCTCTCTCTTTCTCTCCCCTCTCTCTTTCTCTTCCTTCCCTCTCTCTATCTCCTCCCTCTTTATTCTCCTCCCACATTCAGTATAGCAGACCAATAAGATACTAATTCATTTCTCTAATACATTTGCGTCCTTCGATTGAACTGCATCCCTATTGGGGTCTATTCTATACCAAAGCTTAACATTTTACCTTAAAGTTTTCTGTTCGTCTGCCACACAGCATATCCTCGCCAATTTTTCCTCAGTTTTGGTGACTCGTGATCTTTCGTGACTTCACACTCGTGTTACTTCTTTTTTTACATTTCTTTCTGCCCCTCTTAGTCTTCGCCGCTGTGCACGTGCTCGTCCACATCCTCCCTTTAATTCCCCTCTGTCCGGTCCCACGGCCACGCGCCCGGTCCCTGATGGCGCAACTCCGCCATCTGGCTTCCGCTGCTGGCCGGCCCCCAGAGACCTGGCAGTCGCCACCGCTGGGACATCCAGACGCCGCGGATGCACGTCATGTTGCACTGCAGTTCTACTGAGTGTAATTTCCCCCCGAAGGTTTGTGCTTGTCTTAAAAACGTGAACTGATTCATGCCCGTATAGAAACGGGCAGTTTTACGTTTTTTTCTGGATCCTAGTAGATCAAGTAGCACTACGATTTTTTTCGCTACTTTTTTATCTAGCGTAAATTAAGTTTATTAAAGAGAGATATACAGCGCAGTTACCTGCCTCATTTTCGATCCGGCCGATTTGGAATTTTGGTTCTTATTTAATAATGTGGTCCCTTCCTCTAATTCACCAAGCATTATTTGTTTCTTCTTTACATATATGTAAAATTCAGTATATGACTGCAGATGTTCTCGCCGATGCTGATGTACACCGATGTACTCGTAACATCAGCATTGCATGTAAGTTCAAATATGCGTTTTCGAGAAACTACTGGAACACATGTTCTCGAAAATATTGTAGCATGATAGTTTACGCTATGAGTAGCATCTGGGTGTGAAACGTGACTGTGATAACTATTCGAAATGATGAATGGTATTGAATCTGGGTTGCAATTGTTTCGAAACATGGGTACATCTTTCCCTCGTGTCAGCACCCTATGGTACAGTCTGGCCCACTTGCAACAATGACCGGACGCTATGCCCTTTGTAAACAATGACCCATTGTAAAGGAATCGGAGAGTGGATGTATCGGCCGTGTGTGGTGTAGATAAATGAACATGATCACGGGAGCGGAACGTATGCACGTGTGCGTTGTGCAGAAACCATTTGTATTCCCGCCTACCAGCTGCGTCAGCTTGTCGAATTTGTTAGTTGCAGCAAGCAGTGTGTTTGTTCCACTTTAATTATTTGGGTTGGCAATAAAGAAGGGTAATATAATCGGTACGATACCGTTCGTATTTATGCAGTATGCCTGCCCTTAAAATGCCCAACTTCAGCTATCAGTTCTTGATCATGTTCACCGACTGGACAGAAAAGATAGCTGGGACACAGCAAAGATGGAGACAAGGTGCAGTGAAATTACGTAGAAATAACTCACAGATTTGTAACATTTCTAGACATAGTACCTAAGAACAACATTTTCTATTGATTTAAATTTCAGATAATTGACAATAGTGTCAGACTTAAAATTAAATATATTTTACGAATTGCCAAATATGTAAATGTCAAATGCCATTGCAAACGCAACTGAAAAATGCAAGAAAGATCACAAATGACGCAGTCGCCGACACGACTATAAATAAATGAATGGAAAAAATAAAATTATAGATTATTTCAAAAAGTATGTATATTAGGAGATTGTATTAGGAAGGTTCGTTTTTGGAAAAATACAAATTTCAGATTCCAAGTCGTCATAGTTCTATACGGGAAGACAAAAACATTATAGGGGAAATTAAATCATTTCATCTCTCATATATTTGTAATTATTTTATACGTTAACATTTTGATATTAAAATTTAAATATATGACAAAAATTCAATATTATTTAATTATATGAAAATGTTATTACCAAGAATGAAATTATCCTGAATTTACTTAATAATGAAAATGGTTAAAAGAATACAGTAAACAAATTGTCAGGGACGCTACCTTCGAACCTGAGAAGTATTTAATTAATATCATCAATTGACTTTTGAATTTATTACGAGAAAAGAAAACACAAATTAACTAGTGATGTTACAGAATGGCACGGGCTTTCTCGTATTATTTTCCTTATCTCTTCAGCCTTTTAGGTTTTGCCCCCTCCTTCTTCTCAGCCGTCATGTATTGACGCTTAAAACACATTTTTTTCGCGTTTTTGCAGTTTTCTGTTGCTTAATAGTTGTAATGCATATAATTAATATAGTTTTCATCTCCATCCATCTTTGTTATCTTAATTTACTGTATTGCGTATTTGAGCGAATAAAAACATATTTCGAATCTCCGGAGTTTTCATGGCCCCTCTACCCTGATACTTATCAGAATAATAGTGTTTCTACAGTATTATAGGAGTATATTTCAATGATTTTTGACAAAATACTTTTGTTTACAAGGTCATTTCTTCCAATTTCCGTTTCCTCAATATCTACCCCTACCTTTACTCCCCTTATTTATATTTCTAATCAGCTGTAGAGTGAAATGCACTTCTCTCGAAATATTAATTCTCTGTCTTCGCACAGCCGTGAAAGAGTTGAGTATATTGTTACAGTCGCTAATATTCAGATTCTTTGATTTTATTAAAAATGTATTCGGAATAAAAATCGTCCCCTATAATCTCTCGTATAAATACAGTATTTGTGGTAGGCTCGTCATTAACTCTAAAGCATCTCTTACAGACCTTTGGGTGAACCCGTCATCAAATTAACATTAATACTCACCCAGGGACAACCTTCTGGGAAAATAAGGACGTTTCTTTCATTCGTGCAAAGGTCGCATAACATTAAAAAAAAATTAAAAAAAAAAGCGTCATTGAAACCCGAGCGCGAGTTAGTGTGCTTCCCAGGCCTCGCATCGCATCGGGCGGTGATCCGCAGGGCTTCTCCAAATGATCGCTCCTACCGCAGCGGAATTATCTTTTCGATTATGCCCATAATGGCTCTCCGGACCTCCAATCGCCGTCCTATTTCCCCGTACGCCGCCTGCGCGGAGGCCCCTCCCGGGCCCTGTGCCTTCCCTCCGAGAAGCTCATTTCGAGGGTCCATCAAATTGCCTTTTATTTTTGCTGCGTGTAATTGTGGTTCCCCGCGCCCCAAAGTTCCTAAGAAGCTGCACAATTCTTTTGAGAGATGTATCTTTTTTTGTGTGTGTGTGCGCTTCGGTATCTCGCCCGTTAACGAAATTGGTCGTAATTGTTATATTAATTGGAGAGTAAACTTCTGATGTGCTAAGGATGAGGATGGACGATGTATTTTATTTGTTATGTATGTGGTACGTTTTTGAAATAGCCCTGGTAGATTTTGAAAAGCGACGCAAGTAAGAAATGTTGTTGCTCAGATATTAAACATATTTCCTGATCAACTCGAACCATCCTTAGCATTTTCATTAAATCCGTTTTCGTTACACAATTTTTCAACGTGGTAATATGTGGATCTTGGAGGCCCTACAAATTTTACTATCCTACGTAGTACACTAGTATTTGTATACCTATAAATTGATTGAGATAATTTGTGGTGGTGCCAACCCCGAAGAAGAAAGCTGAAAAACTTTGTCGTGTGTATTTATAGATCAAGGTAAAGCAACTCATTATGTACAGTGAAATTTAAAGTGAAAAAATTATATTTTATTTGAATGGTTGTGTATAGAGATGTCAATACGGATTCAGAAAAATAATTGAAGTCACTCTCTGAATCTATCTAGTGCATTGCAAACAATAATACGATATAATTACGAGACTTTTGCAATGTATAAATCACCAGAGTTTACGTCTTCGTTTTCAATAATTGGAATTGAATCTTTGGATGTCATTGCCAATATCACAAATTTGCGTTGTGGGTTTTTTACAAATATTGTTGTCATTTAAAGGACCAATTGACGAAAATGTGTACTTAAATTCTTATCACAAAAACATGAATATCATATTGATCATCCTGAGTCTATGATAAAATGTTAAAACGTTTTTCACTAAGTCACCAAATGCGACTCACAGTGACCCGGAAATGTGACCCGGAGGTTCGAATCCGGAGGTAGGAAGATTTTCGACTCTAGCTACTTAGCTAGGTCGAATTCAGCAGTTGTCCGTAGGAGTCTTGTAGCGTCCGGCTGCTCTGATCGGTAGTTTTCCGTGGTTTCTCTGATAAATACCAGGCGAATGCCGGAGCAGTACCCTTACAAAGGGACCGCACGCGATCTTTCCTACCTCTTCCTTGTTCTATCCTCACCCTTACTTATGCACACACACACACACACACACACACAGATATGTGCTGTACCCTACCACATGCTGGGGGACCAGTCGGGAGGTTAGAGCTTGCCCCGGCTGGGGTGGTGCCCCGCTGGTGGGAGATACCTGGTTGGGGAAAACCCCGCAAACGGTCGGGTAGGCCGTCCCGGATGTCAATATTCAGAGGGGGAAGATCACTGCACCCACGCGATGAAAAAAAACATGCACTATACTACGGGACTAATGACCTTAGCAATTCACGCGGCCGGAATCATCAATCAATCAATCCCTTCCCAATTTGGCAACCGCTGTTTCCTTGATCCAAAATGCAGCACTCTAAGGGAAAAGGCTGTGTCTTTCCAAACTGTAGATACCATTATCTGGTATCAGTCAGCGGTGGTTGTGATTGCTGGGTAAACGAAACATGGTTGCTGGAGGTTGCCCGCAGCTCGTCCCCGGCCGAGCTTTCGCCCGTGCGTGCGCCTCGCCCCCGCAAGCGAGCCCGGAGCATGCCCGGCGTACAAGCAACGCCTCATCTCCTGCGCTGACCGGACGCCGCCGGCGAAGGGATGTGTGGCCGTTACAGGAGTCCTTCGTCGGGCTTGATGTCTACTGATGCAATTGCAATGCATCTGGGGTTCGAATCCAGTCGGAATGTGTGGCTGCCACCGCCGTTACAGGAGTCCTTCGTCGGGCTTGATGTCTACTGATGCCATTGCAATGCATCTGGGGTTCGAATCCAGTCGGAATGTGTGGCCGCCACCGCCGTTACAGGAGTCCTTCGTCGGGCTTGATGTCTACTGATGCCATTGCAATGCATCTGGGGTTCGAATCCAGTCGGAATGTGTGGCTGCCACCGCCGTTACAGGAGTCCTTCGTCGGGCTTGATGTCTACTGATGCCATTGCAATGCATCTGGGGTTCGAATCCAGTCGGAATGTGTGGCCGCCACCGCCGTTACAGGAGTCCTTCGTCGAGCATGAAGTCAACTGATGCCATTGCAGTGCCTCTGGGGTTCGAATCCAGTCGGAATGTGTGGCCGCCACCGCCGTTACAGGAGTCCTTCGTCGAGCATGAAGTCAACTGATGCCATTGCAGTGCCTCTGGGGTTCGAATCCAGTCGGAATGTGTGGCCGCCACCGCCGTTACAGGAGTCCTTCGTCGAGCATGAAGTCAACTGATGCCATTGCAGTGCCTCTGGGGTTCGAATCCAGTCGGAATGTGTGGCCGCCACCGCCGTTACAGGAGTCCTTCGTCGAGCATGAAGTCAACTGATGCCATTGCAGTGCCTCTGGGGTTCGAATCCAGTCGGAATGTGTGGCCGCCACCGCCGTTACAGGAGTCCTTCGTCGAGCATGAAGTCAACTGATGCCATTGCAGTGCCTCTGGGGTTCGAATCCAGTCGGAATGTGTGGCTGCCACCGCCGTTACAGGAGTCCTTCGTCGGGCTTGATGTCTACTGATGCCATTGCAATGCATCTGGGGTTCGAATCCAGTCGGAATGTGTGGCCGCCACCGCCGTTACAGGAGTCCTTCGTCGGGCTTGATGTCTACTGATGCGATTGCAATGCATCTGGGGTTCGAATCCAGTCGGAATGTGTGGCTGCCACCGCCGTTACAGGAGTCCTTCGTCGGGCTTGATGTCTACTGATGCCATTGCAATGCATCTGGGGTTCGAATCCAGTCGGAATGTGTGGCCGCCACCGCCGTTACAGGAGTCCTTCGTCGAGCATGAAGTCAACTGATGCCATTGCAGTGCCTCTGGGGTTCGAATCCAGTCGGAATGTGTGGCCGCCACCGCCGTTACAGGAGTCCTTCGTCGAGCATGAAGTCAACTGATGCCATTGCAGTGCCTCTGGGGTTCGAATCCAGTCGGAATGTGTGGCTGCCACCGCCGTTACAGGAGTCCTTCGTCGAGCATGAAGTCAACTGATGCCATTGCAGTGCCTCTGGGGTTCGAATCCAGTCGGAATGTGTGGCCGCCATCGCCGTTACAGGAGTCCTTCGTCGAGCACGAAGTCAACTGATGCCATTGCAGTGCCTCTGGGGTTCGAATCCAGTCGGTGTCAGGATTTTCGACACCGTGCAGCTTGCAGCCACTGCCTGGAGGAGAATTCTGTCATTCGGCTGCTCTAATCGGTCATTTTCCGTGGTTTCTCCGATCAATACCAGTCGAATGCCCGAGCAATACACTAACAAACAGGCTACGGACCGCTGGCGATCATTCCTTTCTCTTCCTAGTTGTATCATCACTTCTTACACGCACACATGTGCAGTGCACTACCGCACCATGTAGGGAGACCAGTTGGCATTGTATAGCTTGTCCCGGCTGGTGCAGTACTCGGCTGATGGAAGATTGCTAGTAAGTAGTATTGAATTGAATTGAATTAATGCCTTATTTTACGTGGCGAGACTCAGGCCATTAGGCCTACTCTTCCGTCTGACCACGTAAATTTCGCTACGCTCCTTTCACCAACTAGCAGAGAAAGGAGGTATTTCTTGGGCGAGAAACAAGCGATTTGAATTTAGCTCAGAGGCGTCATTTAGGCTTGAGGATCTTTTACATGCAAGTAAATCTACTAACATGGGACAGCCGGCTTTACTTCCCCTCCGAAGGAAGGCGTACGAAGGATTTTTTCGCCCTGAAAAATCCACGGCTTCGATCGGGTTTGAACCTGCCAACTTGAGTACAACAGTCTGAAACGCTAACCGTTACACCATCGCCGCCGCTGCCGCTGCCGCCGCCGCTGCAGTAGTAAGTGCTAGTAACAAGAAATTGCTAGTAACTGCTAGCTAGTGCTAGTAAACGGTTGCTCAGCAACCGACGGGTAGGTCGGCGCCGGATCTTCCCCTCCCGCGAAGGAAGCTACGTTCAGCGATAAAAAATGCACTACACTTACGGGATTAATGTCCACAGCCGTTAACGCGTCGTATCACTTATCAATGTCAGTTTTTACTTGTCTTTACTTCTTTTTACAGTTTTTACAATAAATACTTAAAGCGCTTCCCTATAATATTGCCATATATTATGTTACTTTACGTCTTTCCTAAGTTAAACTGTATACGAAAAGCACTGGATTCAATGTAGAACCTGAAGGCAGAATGTGTTTGTTTTCCCTTTCAGAAAAATTAGTGTGCATGGCAGTACATCGCTTTGGAAATAAGCTTTTCGATTTCCAACATTCGTACACTTATAGAGCAAAAATCTTTTCAAGTAAGTTACAACTTACCCGCTTCTGCAAATGAGAACTTTATTTGTCGTCCGTGAATGGGACAGGGATGTGGCCTTGAAGGTGCAACGAAGGTATGGATCGCCAACACCAGCACAGACGACGTGGCTTCGTCTCTCGGTACTGGGCGACGCTGCGTGGGACATTTCCACGGGCACTGCCTTCAGCGGCACTCCGAGGTGCCTTATGCGGCGTCGTGGAATTAAAGCACGCTGACAATTTAAAGTATATCCAGTTTCATTTACAGAATTATCAAATGCATCGACTACCCCGTACACACTTTCCGGTATCCCCCGACCGTCTACCGTCCTGTGCCGTCCTGTGGATACACCACGAGTACCTGAAGGCCCTGAAGCGCCGGCCCCCTACCGCGCCATACGTGACCTGCGCAACGCACGAATACGCACCAGCCTGGGCGTGAATTTTACGCAAAGCGCGAGGTTTACAAAAATAAAACCCACCGGCGGGAGCAAGTCGGCCCAATCTGTACTCGCCGGCTTATCACCACGTGACCACCATAGGGCGTGGGAGGGAGTTTTACTGTCACGTGACGCTTACTGCGATACAAGTCTGCGTCTACCTGGCTCTAAAAATATCTGCCACCCCCAACGCTGTGGCTCCTAGCTATAGTTCTTAGAAATCAGAGGCTTCCATCCTCCTCCCACGCAGGTCAGCCAACGTGAGCATGAACGGCGCGCAGCAGAGGGAGCACTGTCGGGTCGTGGAGTTTAACTCTACGGTTTGGGGGTACTCAATGAAACCTCAACATTCCCCTTGATATCTTAGGACAGTTCTCTGCGTTGGGAAAGTAGAAAAAGAACCTCGAATTGGGCACATTTTGTCAACAATCTTGCACGTATGACTTTATAGTTTACTTTGGAAGAACAAGAAATCTTCTTTATCTTTTTATCTTTAAAGATGTTGTTGAGGTAATGCAGTAGGTCTGGAACACATACGACTGACTGCATTGTTTCTTCGCTTCTGAAGCCACCGGACGCTGCTCGCGAGGGGATATCCGGCCGCCACCGGAAACGGAATGTGCCAGAATCTTCCACGGGGTACTTTAAACTTATTCTTTCAGCGTAAGAAAGTCATCATCTTAATATAGATTCAGTGATTCAAGTTATCGAATTAAGTGACACTATGAATCTTCCACCTGGTTTGTATATTTCTCTGAATCTATCTTTAAATATGTACGATACTGTGCGTCCTAGTCTTATTCTTCTTACTTCATACCTTTTTACTTTGGACTCATCAATTAAGTTCTACAAAGGACAAACAAAATTTCATTAATCGAATTTAAACGAGAGCACTAATAAATTGTTGGTATGTCAAATGTTATGGTCATGTATCCCGTCATATGTCTTATCCGGGAAGATGGAAGCGTTGTTTCCCGCTGTAATGTGAGATTCGGTGTGATTTACACGTCGGCTTGTGCTGTTTCCCACTCCAGAAATCTCTACCAGGGGAATACCATGTCAGCAGCGACAAACTCTATGCTCCCGATCGGTCTCTCGATATGTGTGGTTGTGTAATGCTTAGTGTGGTGCTTGTAAGTAAACTGTACGTAAGGGGAGAGAATAGGATAAGAAAGAAGGGAAGATGGAGATGGCGCTCGGTGCGTGGTCCATTTGTTGGGGTACTCGTCCAACATTCGCGTTATAGTGAAATAACCACGAAAAACAACCGATGAGAGAAGCCGGGCTCTTGAATTCTCCTCCAGACAGCGACTGAATTCCATATAGCTAAATAGCAGTGTGGCAAATCCGCCACTGACGGGGCTCAAACTCTAGACCTCCCGCTCAGTATCACCCAGAGTGTGGCGTCGTGATAGCTAAATAATGACAACATTCAGTATGTAGAACATTCAGCTCATACAGTTTACTGACAATATGAAACGAGTAAGTTCTGGCCTGGAGTTATTTTCGCTATTTATATCTTCCGTTACTCACGCTTCCTGCTGCCCGTTGCCTGGCTAGTGCAGACCCTCCACCCCGGCGCTTCAGCGCGCCGGTACTCGTGCACCCAGTGCAACCGACTCGCAGAGTCGCCGGGGGTGCATGTCCGTCTCTCGAGGAAGCGGAGTGCGACCACACGCGAGGTGATAAGAAAGTGAGATGTCGTCCACCTGGCCATCCGGAGGGGTCACAGAGTTTTGGCGGTCACGTGATCGCCCCCAAACGCCCTGCGAGGGTGGCCGCCCCCCCCTTTAATTCTCACCCTTGCGTCTTGAGGAAGGTTATCCCTCCTTCAGCAGGCCATATTTTTGCGGACCCTTATGATCGTCTACATTTCCGGGCGCCGCCGCCTCAAGACGTTACAAGAGTCAATAGCAATGCTGGCTCTGAGCTAAGTCAGCCGGTACGACAGCAAGGGAAGGCCTCTTGAGTGTTCAGCCTAAACGGGAGAGCCGGGCGTAGGAATGGGAATAGTTCGGATGTTGCTCACGGAGGGATGCGCGGCCCGGATGCAACTGCACGGGATGGCCTTGGCGTATCCTGTCCTTGCCTAGGTCCTTGCGCCGCGTGTAGGAAAGGGACAATAATGCGGTTTATGCAACTTTGCCACCTGACAGGTAGCAGCTGTTGACGGTTTCATCCAATCGGGAGCTTGAACGTTCCCACAGTGACGTCACTATGGTGAGGTTCAAGCTCCCGATTGGATAACACCGTCAACAGCTGCTACCTGTCAGGGGTACAGTTCCGAAAATTGCAGTATAGTGTGAGGGGATGCACGAACCCCCGGCGGAAGCATCTCTTCGTCCAGCAGAGCCCGCCCGCCCTCGCACGCGGAGCGGCGCGGTTACGTAACACGCAGCGGCGGTGGAGGCGGAGTCGGCGGCGGCGGCGGTGGCCGCGAGGCTGCGCGAGCGCGCGCGTTTCGCCAAGGTTCGCGCTCAAGGGCGGCCGGACGCCGCGCCGCGCCGCGCCGCACGCGTGCGCACGTGTGTATGTGTGTGTCGTGCGGCGGCGGCCGCGGCGGTGCGCCGCTGGCGGTGGCGTGTGGCGAGCCGGCGCTCCGAGAGAGTGGCTGGGCATTGGCGTCTCTGCCTTGTAAAATCTGGGAGGGGAGTAAGCGTAAAGAAAAGTGTTTCCTGAGTTTTTTTGTACCGGGAGAGGTGGCTCGGGACATCAACTAATACCACTATAGTGCGTCTGACTGGGGGGACGTAGGGTTCTTGTTCCGACGGACACTGGCCAGGTAGCTAGGACGAATTCAGCCGCTGTCTGGAGGAGAATTCTAGCGGCCGGCTGCTCTAATCGGTAGTTTTCCTTGGTTTCTCTGATCACACCCAGACGAATGCCGGAACAGTACCTGACAAAACGGGCCACGCTATTTAGCTATGTGGAATTCAGTCGCTGTCTGGAGGAGAATTCTAGAGCCCGGCTTCTCTAATCGGTTGTTTTTCGTGGTTATTTCACTATAACGCTAATGTTGGACGAGTACCCCAACAAATGGGCCACACACAAGGCGCAATCGCCATTTTCCTTCTTTCTTATCCTATTCTCTCCCCCATACGTACAGTTTACTTACAAGCACTACACTAAGCATTACTACACTAAGCCATGGATCGCGTCCGATATTTTCTTCCCATTCCTTGGTCTATCCTCACCCCTTTATACGCACGTACTTTACATGTAGTATACTATCACACATGCCAGGAGACCGGTCGGGAACTTCGAACTTGTCCTGGGACAGTGCCCCGCTGGTGGGAGATACTTCATTAGGGGAAAACCCCGCTAGCCGACGGCAGGGCGGTGCCGGATTTCGGCATTCAGCACGACAAGATGGCCGCCACCTCCGGAGGGTAAAAACATGCACAATACTCACGAGACTAATTACCTTAGCTGTTGACGCGCCCGAAATCACTAGTAGTCAATCAATCAATCATAATTTTTGTTGAAGCAAAAGCAATATCTTTTTCTGATACTTGGGAGTTGACAGGGAGCAAACATATCCATTATGTATCGGTATTCACATGTGTCAATGTTATAAAAGGAACAAATATCTTTATAGTGTACTAAAAAGTAACTGTTTTGAACAAAAAATTAAACTAGAATAAAGCTGTGAGATGTTCGTGAAAATATTGGGGATGGGTCTACCCGTGAGGTTCACAACTAACGATCACGTGACGAGGTCTTTGAACCCCGGTGTGAACCGGGTGAGCTACGGCGGGGCAGCACTGTGCCATCCGCTCAGTATATTTCCATGGCAACCCTCGCACATGAGTGGGGTTCTCCTTGTTGGATTGCTTGGTGGGTGGCTAGCCCGCGGGCGAAACTACTTTCGCTTTTTGGAATTTTAAGAAACCCTCGCCCCTTCTTTCCAGAAGAGAAAGGTTTTTTGAAAGGTACTGCAAGTGTATTCGAAAAGTTTTGTCTTCGAGAAAAGTCCAAACTGAAGACACCTCGTTGTCTCATTGTATGCCGGTACCGACTAATAAATGTTTACCCCTTTTCCGTCATATTTAAAGCATTTTTCGTTAAGTTAATCGATTTTAATATCATTTTAATGACTACAAATAATATTTATGAGATGGAACAAATGTTCTCGTCAGGATTACCCAGTAGCCTATTTCATTTCTTTGCACAGAAATTGTAATGTCAGCCGTTTTATGTAATCTAAAGTTCTGTGACATTGTCGGGGCGATTTCGGGGTATCTAAAAACAGATTTTCTAGTAAAGAGTAGTCCAAACCGAAAGTTTGCTAGCTGATTCCACTTGAACGAAAGGAAAAAGCCTCGATTACTCAGTAACATATCTAACAGCTTGAGTTGTTCATCTGAACTAGTTTTGATCAAATTTTTTACGTCAATTTTCTTTCCTTTTTTTGGCATTTTAAAAAAATTTAAGAAAACAATTATTTTTGACGATGTTTTAGTAAGTCATCAAACTCCGCCCTCTACTTATCACCGAAGACAGGACCAGAGTTGCTTAAGAATGGAGAGATTATTTCATCTGGAGAAACTGTCGATTTCGGCGAACCACCCTCCAGTCTTTCTTTTGGTTAGAGAAAGAATGGCAAATCGTGCACTGAATCATTCAACCAGAGCAGCTGAAGACACTTTATTTGCCATGTCTGAAATGCGCTCTGTTTTCACACATGCGAAAAGAATCGCCCCAGGGTCTGATGAAATAGAGTACCTAATGCTACATCTTCCTGACTCAATGCAATTTCTACTCCAGTTTTATAATTGTGGCTGGGAAGAGCCCACCATCCCTGCTCTTTGGCGAGAAGCAATCGTCGTCCAAACGAAGGGAAAGATCGGTCGTTACCATCGGGCTATCGACCTACGTTTCTAACCAATTGTATGTGCGAAGAGCTGGTACAAATGATACATCAGGATTTGATTGGGACCCCCAGAGAGTAGAAATCTACTAACCCCAATCCAATGCGGGTTCAGAAGACACCGGTCAACTCTGAACCATCTCGTTGCCTTGGAAACAGAAATCTCCTCCTCGTTCATCTTGGGACAACAGCGTGTGTCGAACTGATTGCATAGGCTTCCTTGGCCAGAGTTTGCATGAACTTTTTGTCTCGCTGAATAAGCTTTTTGCTGCGTGGATAAAGCGAATGCGTCGAGCTTTATATATATATATATATATATATATATATATATATATATATATACATACATACATATTTGTGTGTGTGTGTGTGTGTGCATATATATGCGAACTCCATGCGCCTTTAAACCAGGGATGGCAAACCGCGCCCGCACGAGCTACTTACCGGCTCTCCTGCGAGCACGGGCTATTTCCCCTGACTCCGCACTCACATCCTCTTAAAATCCAGAAAGGGCTGTACATGCGCAAGCTGGAACGGTGCGAGGCCGTGAATAGTGGCGTCATTCGAAAATATGTTTGCCAGATTTTGTCTATTAATTTACCGAGTATTGTATTGTGTTTATAAACTTCACTACTTATTACTATTTTATTTCTTTATTTTATTACTAAATTCTCCCTTATATGAACATTTTTGATAAGTGCGACGGATATCTTGGAATGGAGAGTTCTTTCCTTGTTTTCGTTTTGTGTTGTTTTAATAAATCAATCAGTTATATATTGCATTGGCAATAATGTAAAATAAATTAAAAATTTCTGTAAGTTAACTTCGCTTTACAGACGAAGCGCTTTTAACGGACATGCATATTTGTCTATTAAACCTTCTAACCTTAATGTAGAAAGTTCATGTTTTTATATCACTCTGAAGTAAACAGGATTACGAAATCAAGATACTTTTGATTCAATTTTTTAAATTTTACTCTCAATTGAGAATTTTAATCAGACTGGTGTATTTCTTAATTTTGATGGATCATTTCTTATAATTCTATTATTGCCTTAAAGAGAGAATGGAAATTAATATAGCTAAATTTGGGACAATAACTATCAAGTGACATCTCGAAAACACTGCCATGGGTCAGATATCCAGTGACGACCGCCACTCCGTAGTAATTTGTACAACCCTTAATTTTAAATCTCGGGCCAATTTCTCTAGACGCAGTGCCAGCGAGCTGAAGCAAACTTGTTACCTCATCCGCGACCTTGATATGTCTGCTTTAAACCCTTCAGAATGCGGCGTTGTTTCAACGTGCTTTCGGTTGCCCTTAATTCCAAATTTTATTTCTAAACTCTTTATCCAAGAAGCAGAGATTATTGCAGAGTTGCTTTAACGTAAGACGAACGAGTACGAAAACGAAAATGAAAGTTTTGTATTACGCTGGGATTGCACGGGGTAATTTTGCGAATTCACTGTCTCGTGTATAAAAAAAATTTCAGCGAGATTATTTAACTGCCACGAGATGCCTATGTAGTCCGAGCTCGTATGTATCTTATATACCAGAGGTCACCTTCATCAGTAAACACATCGTGTCCAAGTCAATAGCTTCTCCGGCCACGTTCAAATCGCGCGGAATAATTATGTTATCTGATCGCCTGCCAGGCCATTCCCAGAAGCGGGACTTAAGTATTCAGCGCTCTGATTGGCTGTTTCATGATCAGCGAGAAATTAAGGCGTGTTACCTACCTGCGACTGACATGGTTTGACTTGGTTATAAATATGCAGTTGAACAGAATGTAGCGTGCGTGATACTTGCTTTAAAATCTTACGTCTTAGAATGTTCATGAATATTTCTTCTTCTTAGAATCAAAAATCTTAACTTCGGAACCCAGGGGAATAAAAACGTGTATTCTCGCCGTTATCTGTTTCTTCTTTAGGTACTGTAAAGTATCAACGATATTGGTGTGTAGCAAAAAAATCGTTAATTGTACTACGATGGAAATTTATTACCGGATAGCTGCAGGGAAAAAGAAATTTCAACACTCACACTGCTGATAAATTAAGGCGAGCGAGTGTTCGATAAAAAATATTTCACAGTGTGACTCCTTTGAAATGTATTCTACTCTCCAACATTGCACTATTGCAATTTTATTGAAATTCCTTGGATTGCCATCTTTTCGTGCATTTCTATTTCCACTCCCATTCGTAGAAGAGCAATATGGTATGCGATAAAATAATTGTATTCTCTTGTGGGATCTGAGAGTCTTAGCCTTGCCACTTAATAAAGACTTCTCTCATTATCATCAATAAATACTTTTGGTAGTGGGCTACAATATTTTGAGAACCATCAAACAGGTTGTCTAATTCATTTCGTTCTTATCCACAGATCCCATTAAAAATAATAAATTCATCATTTGAGATATTTTTAACTAAGTTCCACTAATTAATTATTTATTTATTTTGCCCCAGGTTGGGCAGCCATTTCAGATGGTTTACGATTTTACTAATTTAATCATTTATTTTATGATGCCCTTTTAATATTACAATTATTACAATATTAATTAATTTTGCTATTTCAAATATTACATTGACTTTACAAACCTGGGTTCGACATATAATATTTTACCTTCTTATTTTACTATTATATGTGGACGTGCGACTCCTACAGAGCTGCAATGCATGAAAGTTCTGCTGTATTATCCAGTCATTAAAATTTTGATGGCATGTTCTGAAAATTATCAGCCTTTTTACTTTGATTGATAATAAAGAATTGACATTTATTCTACAGATGTACAATTTTGAGTCTTTGAGCTCATTAATGATTTATCTTTAATTTGTATATCCACAAATTCCGTATGGTATTTCTTGTATAAATGTCCTCGTGATGCAGCTGCTACCTTCGTAAATTCTCACAGCGAGAGAATTTTTGAAATGTTCCCTGAAAATCCTAACTGTTTGATAATAATATTCTATAACCCGATCTTCCCAATTCATACAGTCCGCGAACGCGACTTTCCCTTCCTGCGCCTCGTATGAAGCGCCTACTCGCGACTGCCTTGTCATTTTATTTAACTTAAAACAATTTATAATGTCCAGTGTCGGATCTACTCTACACTAATTCCTCACGTACGAAGTCTAATTTACATGAATCCCCATAATTACAAATTACAACACAAGCTCAGAATCATACCCTCAAACTACAAATTATATACTACACATAAACAAATCACACAATTAACGTATGTTTCCCTTATCCTATCATCAAAATGTTACCCAGGCCAAGTCTGCAAAATTATTACCGTCCATTTCGGAGAGACTGGCCTATCCTAAATGATTGAGGAACTTCGACTTTCAATTCTTGTCATTTATTCAAAACATTATGTCCCGGGGCCGTGCTTCGCACAAGAATATCAGACCTTCGAGCACGGATCACAAAGTTTGTTGACACGTTGTCCTGACAACGTGTATTCCTTAGTCTATACTATTGTTCGATGCCTATTTCCCTTTATTAAATGCCTGGGGAGTATTTCTGGTATGACGCACATTTAACTGATTATTACTGTCGGTTGCGATAGCTTTTGCTCGCAATTGGATCTTCTGAGAGCTGGTGTACTGCTTTCGAGTTCTGACGTTAACGATTTTCAACCCAAGCTTACGAAGTGTCGCGGCCTCCCTCTGTTTGGATGAACATTAATATACTAGCTAGACTGTTCGGTCGCTGCTTTCGCTATCCACACTCTATTGCCGATGGATCTCAGAAGAGTAAGGTCCACGAACCACAGGTGATCCTTCTCTCCACTTGTACCGACTCCCTTTTTGCCTCATGTTGAGGTCAATTCCCCGTTTCCATACGAGCAACACCGATGATTTACGAGTAAAAAGATTTTATTCGCATTCATAATATGGTGGAGTATAGATAAACTTTTGCAACTTCACGCCACTGTTAATTTACTAGTCACCTATAGAGGCAAAATTTGCTTATATTTTTGGAGCTACAAGCAAACGAGACACAAGTGGAAACACGTGATATCCGTTTATCAGACATGAAAGTAACTTTCATACAATTACCCGCTTTGCCCCGAGATCCTACTCTCGAGTTTATATCGAATTGAATGGAACACTTCGTAGCCTTGTAGGTGCTATGGTGCTCTCACAATTTTAACCCATTATCGGATTTTATATGTATTGTATAACTCGCATTATTCTCATTTTTATATGATTATCTAAAACATTGTGATTATAAAGTTATTGTCAGCGAGGGTTTAACACACAAAATACAGCCGCCTAAATCCCCAAAAGTTTCCTTCAGGGAAGGCGAGTTTCGTTCGTGGGATGTGCCCAGCGGTGTGTCCGTGCGGCTTTCGGCTTGCGTCCCCGCTCCTCCCCGCCTCGCGGTTTCCGCAGAAGCAGCTCCTGCGGCGGCAGCCGCTTTGACCGCTTCACCCCCTCCCCCAACCCCCTCGCCTTGGGAAGGTATTGTCTTCCAAGGACGCGGCTGCTGATAAATATGCATTTGAATGGACGGTAGTGTACGTACATCCATATCAATGTTTGGAAAGCTGACACTGAAGAGGAAGGACATTCCAAAACAATTCTACTGGGAATGACTGAAATTCAAAACTTTGGTACGCAGAGGAGAAAATGTTCGCCGGTTCTACTTTCCTTCAATTAGAACCAATTACTAAACTAATAATTGGAAATTACCCAAGAACTAAGGTATTTCAAGATTTAGTGTGAAGGTATACGCACGTTGAAAACTAAAAATTTCTGAGTGATGATTTTCGCCGACAGAGGCTGGTACACCTTCAGCATTAAAAACATTGCGACGTTTCCATGCAGCTCTCGCACTTCCGCTTCACAGCGCGGCGTGGTTTTCCGGCGAAGCCGTTCGGCGCCGTCGTTTGATGCGGCAGCGCATTTGTGTGTTTCACGGCTCTCGTCCCCGAACCGCCGTCGCCCTGCCCAACCCCCGCCGTCTCGCACTCGTCCAAGCCACAACACTGCCGTTGTCACTTCTCCTCTACCGCCTCCAGACCCTTCCCCTGGCGCAGTCACTTCCTCCCACCACCCACTCATCTACCGCTTTACCGCCTCCACCTTCGCTCCGTCATCTGTGCCCCTTACGTGCGCTTCATTATTCGATCTCCTTCTTTTCTCTGTCTCCTCCCTTCTCATTCTCCCTTCCATCTCCCCCTAAATCTCTTCCTCGTTCTCTCCAAACACTTGCCCTGTTGCCGACATGATCTTCCCCGCCTTGTACCACCTTGTCCAGTCTTGTCGCGTCTTGCCACGCCTTGCCGCGCCTCACCCCGCCCTGCCCCGCCTTGCCCAGTCTTGCTCAGCCTTGCCCAACCTTGCCTTGTCTAGCCTTGCCTTGCCCAGCCTTGCCTTGTCTAGCCTTGCTTTGTCCAGTCGTGCCTTGTCCAGCCGTGCCTTGTCCAGCCGTGCCTTGTCCAGCCGTGCCTTGTCCAGCCGTGCCTTGTCCAGCCGTGCCTTGTCCAGCCGTGTCTTGTCCAGCCGTGCCTTGTCCAGCCGTGCCTTGTCCAGCCGTGCCTTGTCCAGCCGTGCCTTGTCCAGCCGTGCCTTGTCCAGCCGTGTCTTGTCCAGCCGTGTCTTGTCCAGCCGTGCCTTGTCCAGCCGTGCCTTGTCCAGCCGTGCCTTGTCCAGCCGTGCCTTGTCCAGCCGTGCCTTGTCCAGCCGTGCCTTGTCCAGCCGTGCCTTGTCCAGCCGTGCCTTGTCCAGCCGTGCCTTGTCCAGCCGTGCCTTGTCCAGCCGTGCCTTGTCCAGCCGTGCCTTGTCCAGCCGTGCCTTGTCCAGCCGTGCCTTGTCCAGCCGTGCCTTGTCCAGCCGTGCCTTGTCCAGCCGTGCCTTGTCTAGCCTTGCCTTTTCCAGCCTTGCCTTTTCCAGCCTTACCTTTTCCAGCCTTGCCTTCTCCAGCCTTCCTTGTCTAGCCTTGCCTTTTCCAGCCTTGCCTTGTGTAGCCTTGTCTTGTTCTACCTTGCCTTTTCCCGCCTTTTTCCCGCCCTTTCCCACCTTGTTCCGCATTGCCCCATCCTCCCCTACCTTACCTTGCCCTACCTCATCCGGCCCTGTCCCTTCTCCTGTCTTCTCGTCCCGCCGGCACCTCCCCCATTCCTGCCACCGCTTCGTCTCGCCGCCCCTCGGGAGCGTGTGGCGTCGTGGACCAGCGGCTCTGCGCGCTGCTCCTCCGGCTGAGGTTCCTCCGAGCGCAGCCAGGCAGTCGCGGCCCCGGAGAGAGGAGTGTCTCATTGCTTTCGCCGGCGCGCGAGGAAATCAGTTAGTTTGGCAATGGGCAAAGAACGTCGCGTTGGTGGCAATCACAAGGATACTTCTCCCGCTGAAGGTCTCTGCTCGATTTCCTACGGCACTTAAAAACGTGTGTTGGTGCTGAACCTTTGTTCGAGGAATGCAGAATTGTAGTTTCTTTACTCGCGGTGTTGCGACTTGTGGTGTCCCGATTATTTCTTTCACGTTAGTCGTAGTATCAGCATAGGTACTATTTTTTTAAATTCTGAAATTGCAATCAAATGATCTTTACAAGCAAGACCTCTACGAATCCTAATTACGTAAATAATTTTATAATGATAAATACAGTTTTAACGTATTTTGAATGCAAAAGATCTTAAAAGTGGAGCGAACAGCATGAACCATCATACTCCATACAGTGGGCTTCGTCACATTTAATAAATTCAGATAAGCAATTAATGTGAACTACGATGTTCTTTTCGCAGGCGAAAGAACTTTGAAGAAAAGATAAGTGTTTTTATGTTTAATAAATGGGCAGCAACTTCGTACATACTCACTTTATAATTGACACACATGAATATGCGAAGCGCTAGCTATCATTTTCTTCGTTATGTGAAGTGAATGCGATAAAGTCTGGACAAACATTAAAACCGAAATGCTCATACTTAACAGCGCATGTTCCTCCACCGTACATAGTGTTTATGTCGAATAACTCTCACACGCCTCGCGTATGCGGAAGACTTCAAGTGCACTGAGCTTAAGTGAAAGAGAATTTCCGGCAATGAGGCACATGGCGTGGTATTACCCGAGGTCAGTAGACTCCGGTCAATGAACAGATGGTTTACGATTTGTTCCTTGATTTCCGTCAGTGAAAAGGTGATATATGTTTATGTACAGAATTAGACAACGTCCCGTAATTAATCTTTAATTGCTTTTCAGTTATGCGTTTATCTGCCGCCAAAGTTTTTAGGATCGAATATTACGAAGGACATATCATAAATCATCTAAAGAAAACGAACGTACACATATGTTAAAGTGTAAATTATACTCTTTTATGTAAGAAAAGACAAAATAACCTTGCGGAAATCAATTTCAGATGCACATTTTTAAGAGAATTTGGAGAAATTTATACCTCGTAAACCGGTGTTCAAAATTTGTTTCACGTGGAATATTCCTTGTGATATTAGATGATTCAACAACTTCTAAATTCTACGTACATTTTAATATCATTCAAAGAGCGAAAAAAGTGTATATTCTTTCTCTGTTATTTCTTTGCCCTGGCAGATTTTCGTACATCCTGTTTTGACCGCTCGCTCTTCACAAATCGTCACATTAACTGCTGTTTAAAATACAGCTCCACGAACTATTTTACACATTTCACCAACGTCCGTCGTTGCGCAAATTCGACACTTCCATCTGTAAACACATGCGAATCGCTCTCAATTCTTAGTACCCGATCGATGTCATCAGAAAAGCTCCAGTGAATCGTTCTTTCCCCCTTGATTTCGAGGGTCTTTGACCCCATCGGCTGTTGATTGCAGGTGTAAGCGGCGTGCAGGAAACCTCACCCGTTGTCTCGTTAACTACGCATGACCCAGAACGGTATGGAAAGCACAAGGACGCCACTTAGGCAGCTCGTGCGAATATTCCGCGGCGAATTCCCAGCAGTCTTGAGGGCGTTGCCGTGTGCCGGGCAACGGCCTGCCTCGCAGTGCATTTGGCGGCGCCCCCCACCCCACCGCACACCGCGCGCGCACGTGACCTACCACGTAGAGATGCGACATCGACAACAAAACATCAATCTTACTAAACATCAACGTTGAGAATTAAAACATCGATGTTAAAAATACATCAACTAAAACTATTTATGTTTTTCAACATCGATGTTTTCAAGCTGATTTAGTAACCTCTAACATTACATTCGCGTGTCACAATATTAAATTTGATAGTTTTTGTGTTTATCAATTCACCGAGAAAAAGGGGTAGGTCTTACAGCCCACAGGTAATTTGTTAACCATATCTCAATATGCGAAATTAATATGATGAAACACGAACTTTGAGGGCAAGGAGGTCATCTCCGACGAGAGACTTTGAGAAATGATGTTAGGAAAATTCAAACAGCGTTCCTATGTTTTCAACACATGAACTAGCGATATTACTATCAGTGATATTTCATATTTTCACTTATATAGTTTTGTGAACAAGGAATTTTTTTTATTCAGAGACAAAACATTGGGAGACATCGGTGTTAGTACATCGATGTTTTTACAAAAACATCCGTGTTTTGAAATCGACGTCGATGTAGCATCCCGACTACCACTTGCACCTCGCGGGGGATAAGGGCCTCGTCATACTGCGCGGCACTTAAAAACGCGCCCACCAGTTTAATTACTGGTTTGGAAGTTTGGATATTTTGAACCTCGCCAGGATGAAAAGTTGTTTTTCATTTTCCCCCTGAATTTATTCGTGTTTGACTTAACACATCTACATGCAATGTCAATGGGAATACGAATTTTCTTCGTATTTAAGTTCGACGATTGAGTGCTTTTCTAATGCATATGACCAGCAGTCGTTTGAAACATGTACCCTTAACAAAAACATAACAGTGATTACAATTATATGATGTGATGCAATTCGTTTTAAAATAAGATGGTTAGCACGATTTTCTGATGTAGTCCACGACAACATACATGTCCAGATCATCGTGATTATAAAGCATTTCGATTACCTTTTTAGAACTATATGAAAATATGTGTTCATCTATCAAATATTTGTGAATTGTTCATAAAGCTTTTGAGTCATATTTTTTTCTTATTTACATTATTATTTTTTAAATACTTTTAGTTTAAAATCAATGGCTTGGAATATTATATAATTGCATTGAAATTAAATAACATTTGTCAGGACAAAAGTCATGGTATTACGGCAGTGACAACGAAGGCAAAACGGTGTGGCGTGCCTCCCAGGCAGCCGAGATTGTCTTCCAGTTTTTTTTTATTTTTTAATATCTCATTAATATGACAAAATGTAGTGAGTTGGTTTTAATTGTGCGAGCTAAAATCTCCATCTAAGTTGAGAACTTCCCGTGGGTGTTCTGAATAAGTTGAAGAATCACCGGCTAAACTATTGCACTCGATGACTCGACACTGTCTGAGAGGAAGTTGATAGTAGAGTCATTACCACTTCCGTCGAAAAACTGTCCCCTCACAAAAACTGCGTCGGGTTCTGATTGCGGAGACACAACTAATTTCCCCATTAATGATTCTGGCGTGCCGCTACGCGCCGCGACGGTCGGCCGTGGTGGTGGGGGGGAGGAGGAGGAGAAGGTGGGGGGGGGGGGAAACGATTCGAGGCAATCTCTCGATTGACGAGTAGAGCGGCAGCCGGCGCCATCTTCCTTTCGCCCGGTTCCCACGAGGCGCGCCGTTCACCTTGTGTTCGCCTAATGAGGAACCGCCAAGGTGGCTGACGTCATGCCTCGCTACCGGAAAGGTCCACGGCTTTCTCGCAGGTGCGTACGTTAAGGCTGTGGCGTGGAACGCGTCTGTACGTGTACGGCCTGAAGTGTACACACGTATTTTATACAAATTTTGCTGCTAAAATGTTAATCTATTTAAACAACCATTAATATAATAAACATCAAATTATTAAAGTGCAAATACTTTCGTGTTCTTTCTATTAACTACAAGAATCGTCAGGTGACAAGTTTCAAAGATATCATTCAATGTTTGTTATATAAATTAATTTAAATAATTGTGAATTTTTACACCCTGTACTCCATGAAGCAATGCTTGTACTATTCTTTAGAAAATAATTATGACAAAAAAATTAAAATCATTAAAGTTTTTCTTGGTAGGGAATGCTTATCTGGGTAAGATATGCTTTTTTCCGACAGACTCTAAGCGTATACCAAAAGGCACGCTAAAACTGCACAAGACATTAATATTTTTTTTAGATAAATACACAATCCAACGACACTAAATCACGCCCTTGACACTTACATCTGTATTGTTCTGAAACACTCACGCTGTGTCGCGCCATGACAATTGCTGACATCTTCCAATTCAATTTGCAAACAAATTTTCATTTTCTCATGTGCGTTATCTTATGTATTAGTTCACTCATTTTGTCACAGGAGCGGCGCTGTCAATTACCTTTAAAGAGTGGCTTGCGAGGTAGATGAGCCGTCTTTCTAGAGAGTTAAAAGAAAGATGCGTTCTGCAGTGCGGACAGGCACGGCCACTAACCTCTACGTTTAGCTTTTCTTTCTCGCACTTACTTCGTAAGAAGAGAAATAGTGATGTAATCGTGCGCCTGGGAATGGCGAAATTTCGTCAGAAAAACTCTTATTGCCGAGCCCTGGTAAAGAAAAAGTGGATAGTTACTGTTGCTATATATAGTACATTACTATTTCTAACACGTGGTGTATCTAGAATTCGTGTTTGGCGTCCTTGGTTCCAAAAAGACTATTGACGGCAAAACGTGTGTGTGTGTGTGTGTGTGTGTGTGTGTGTGTGTGTGTGTGTGTCTGTCCTTCCGTCCGTCTGTTGTCAACGCTCTCGCCTAAACCATTCAGCCGATTTTCCCCAAATTGATGTTTTCCCATAGACCTTAACGACTTCGAGGCATTGCAAGTTTCAACAGAATGTTCTGTTCTTTGAAGCTACATCACATGTTACTTCAAAAATATGTTCAAATTTTTTTTTCAACAATGGGTGAACATTTTTTTATTAAACTTTGATCTCGGAGAGCACAAAGAACGCTTAAGGGAATGGTGCAGGTCTCATTTTCGTTGAAATTTGATTTTTTGAATGTAACACAAATTTATATTGCAAAACTACAAATTTGAAGCGATTTTTGTTGTAACAAAATCCCGTCTAAAAAATTAGATCTCTAAAAAAGGTCATTTACAATATTTTTCTGTTCGAATAAATCAATATATTTTGCATAATTTCTGCTTGAAATTAATTCAGTTTATTAAAAAACAGATTTCACAAAACCACTCCAAATTCTTTTCTTAAATGTTTTCCACTGATAGAACGAGACACCTTTAAAAATGGCATAGGTCTCATTTTCATTGAACACTGAATTTTCAAAAAATACAAAAGTTAGAAATTATGCAAAAAAGTATGTGCTGATGTAGCTTCAGTAATTTCTCTTCGAACATGTCGAATGAACTCCATAGCATCTACAGCTTTACAATTAGTTAAATCGGCATTGGCACTATTTTGCCCAGTCTGAAGTGAAATTCGTCATCTTACCATTTTACAACGGCTGTAATCTGTACGTTCATTAATTTCACACCTCTTTATTTTTCCTTGGCACTCTTTCCCGACTTCTACCTGCGATACAACGTGTGCCTCCCATACATGGAATAAGTTGATTAATTGCTGTAGATATTGTGACGATAATATATTTAACACGAACTATCCAACACGTACACGTTGAACAAGCACCGGGGCAATACTGATTGTAATGTGGAGTCATTCGTTCTATTTCTTCTTTTGTTGTTCACGAGAATTGTGTGTTGACGCCTGACGCTGCTGGAAAGCCAGCACAGCACTCCCGATGGTAGGATATTGTTACTCGCGGCAGCTGCGTAGGAAGACAAAACGCGTTACACGCATGTGTGAGAGATCGCGAATTTGGCGACTTGTGACTGGTGCTCTCTCGCCTACCGGATACCACCAGCCCCAACCAGTCTGCCTTGTGCGGACAGAATCGCTTCGCTTTGTGTTCCATTAATCTCGACCCTAGAGTGAGCCTCGCATTCTCTACTAGATATTTGCGAACGGGTTGGTCCAACATTTGTCAAGCCGTTTAGATGTTAGTGCCTATCCGTGTGGTTTCTGCGTGTTCATTTATTTTCGTCTGTTATTTATGCCAAATACTTACTCGAGATATTTGCATATGATATTCCTACAAAACGTCTCTGACGTGAAAATGGCCGAGGAACAAATATGTTTGATGGTCTCTCCAAAAGTGGAATAGTTTGTATACTTTAAGATATGACACCATCCTCCTAGGGTGTTGAAACTGTGACCCATCATCTTTAAAGTGTCACATAAGAAGAGCGAAACAACAGTTAAAGTGTTTGGTTAACCTTCCCAACTTTTCAACTTGTGAAGAAATCTAAAACCATTAGGAAGGTATTCGAATATTCTTTCCTCTGTTCATCTTATCAATTTTGCCTGGGAAGTCATTATGTGGAAGGAACCTGGTAGCAAACATTCCACTCTGGATATTAACAATATTTTTATTTTTATTTATAATTCGAATACATTTTTGTCCGTGAAATAGTGATGAATAAAAAGATAAATTTAAGTTTTCTTTGAAAACGTTGTGCTATAGTAAACATTTAATTTGTTTGACTTAGGTATTATACTATGCTATTAGGGAATCAATACTAGAACAGTGCTTAAATATTCAGTGTTTAAAACTATTCAATGTATTCATTTTTTTTTTTTATTCGTATTAAAGTTGGTCAGTTTTGGAGCTTTTCTGCAATAAAGAAATCAAAATTTTCGACTTTGAAGCTATTCTCTTTTCTTCTCTTTTACAATATCACGCGATGGTTTCAATCACGATAACTTGAGGTGTTACACATTGGCGTTGATGCTAGCAGTATTATGTTCTGGACGGACGGACTGTTTGAAACGGATGTAGGAGTCTCAAGACACAGATCTGACACTTCCGGGACTGAACCCGGCAGCGTCGTAGCCTCTTCCTGCCAATTGGGCAGACGTCGGATAAGAGAGTTACGAAACCAGGGTATCCGTTCTTGCTAACCGCATCCTAGAATAAATTAAACGTTTTCGTTCTAGAACATCATTTACGGATATGCAGAAGCATGCAGATGATGAAATGAGTTCTCGAAGTAGTTCGTTCAAAACTTATTTTTAGTCTGGTTACTTCATTTGTTGTTTTCGTTCTAGATATGTAATGATTACTACGAAAGATGTTTTAAGTTCCGGAATCCCTACCCCTTCTCCTTCGCAAACACAGTTGATTAAAAACGGTAACCAACACTGACATTTATTTGGCTCCGTTTAATATAAACAATTTGCAACGGCAAAGAGTTGATTTAATTACACTGGTGTCAAAATACCCTACCCCAAGAAAACCTGCGCGGATTAAACAAAATGTTCAATAAGAAACATCGATTGGTGGAAATATCTGGGTGAGCGAAATAGTTAGCAATAAAAGAATGGTCCGTATAACAATTTGCGTCTTCACGTAAGAATTGGTAGCCATCCACATCTGATTTTAGACAATTATGATACGTTTTTAGGCCATTTAAACGAGGAAAAATGACGATAATAAGATGAATTTGTGAGGACGAATATTAAGCAAGTTAATTTGCAGGTCATGTAAGAGAGAAGTGCGGCCGGTGCGGTCGTTCGCGTGGGGACGGTCGTTCGCGTGGGGACGGTCGTTCGCGTGGGGACGGTCGTTCGCGTGGGGACGGTCGTGCGCATGGGGACGGCCGTGCGCGTGGGGACGTTGGGGCAGGTGGTGACGTTGAAGCGAGCTGGGAAGGACGGGCGAGCGGGGCCGCACGGGCGAGTGAGTGGATGGGCGGGGCGCTCCCTACGGCCCGGGCCGACGCGGCGCGGCGCGGCGCGGCGCAGCGCGGCGCGGCGCGGCGCGGCGCGGCTCAGGGCGAGGGGAGAGGGCTCTCCCAAATTACGATCGTAAGCGCAGCGAGCGGAACGCCCGTCGATAGGATCGGCTGAGGCGGAGGGCGAGGGGGCGGGCGGAGCCGCGGAGGCGCGCTGCGGCCGACGCGCTCCCAACGCAGTCTGGCGCCCCGCCGCCGCTGCCGCCGCTAGGACGCACCGCTCGCCAAACGCCTGCGGGAGCCTCTATGAATAAGGAAGTTGCGCCCGACAATGACATCCTGATCATATCAAGCAATTCCTGCTTTCTGCTGCAATAGAAATTGGAAATCGTTAATTTTAACTTAAGGGAATGTGAATACTCAAGATGAATTATAGATGTACACTTTTATTTTATTTCATGCGCCACGTCATTTTTGTTTTCTTGAAATAAAATTAAGAAGTTTACATATGTTTGTCTATAATTCAACTTGTGTCTCCCTTTCTTCATGTTAAAATACAATGCTTATTTTCATTTTACTTGGAAACCATTAAATTCGTATATGTGGTTGATACGTAAACACAAAGTTCATTTTTGTACGAATATTAATGATTTTTTCAATAAATGGTGTCTTAATAAAAAAAAACTAGGTTTGAGAGAGTTTAGAACAAGGCATTTTGTAAGTAAGTTTTGAACTGGGTAAGTGCAAGTTTTTACAGCAGAAATATGTTATTTAATTTCCTTTAATTAGCTTTGCATGATATTGAAATTGTTTAAATTTTATTTACATTATTAATTTTATTTGTCATGAAAATGCACAATATTAAAGAAAACGCGTAAATCCACATTGGCTGGACAGGTAATGTTCTGTTTGAAATACGTAAAGTTTCTATCATTCCTGTCCAGCAAGCTAACGGAATTTCGCGAGTTTTTCAGTATTTCTTGACTCTGGCGAGTTCCTCCTCGACAATCGTTTGTGTTATTGCTTCCTCTCTGCAGAAATACGGCTCAACATTATACCGCTCGCAGCGCATCACATGTTCGTGATCTTTGAACTCCACTTTACTCCATTATAATATATTCACAGCGACTCGCTAGCAGTTCCCCGCTACAACTGGAAAAGCCACCAGTGTATATCTTTTGTGCCCCGGAGTAATAAATACATATCCGAGGTCCGGTACTTTATTCTGTTTGGGACGAGCGCTCTGGAATGGAAAGGCACTTCTGGCTCGCTGCTCTATAGCGGGACTACGCATTGAGTCGGTGCCAAATTGCACACACACCGAAATATCCGATACGTAGCCGAGAGGGCCAGAATGCGGTGCGGTGCGGCGCGGCGCGCCATGCGATCTATAATATCGGCACGTAGCGATGGATGATTGCAGAAGCAACATAAAGCTCTTCTTTCCAGAATGGTACGAACCCGTGTGCGAAGAGTTAATCACCGGTTTCTTCCACCTTCCGAGACGCGTACATGAGCGATGGTTCCTCGTTCGAATGGAGCCTCGCGGACGCTGTAACCAGTACAGTCGGAACCAGTACCGTCGGGTACAGCCGAATGGTGACTTTTCGTCTCTTTGATGTGGTAGTGAACATAGTGTATAGAAAAGGAATACCATCGATCGATATTTCAATGGAAGTTTGACCACGGTTGTCATATGTACAATTTCAAAATATATGGACTTAGGGTCAACCAATATCTGATAGATATTCCTTATGTAAGCAGTTCGGGTTTGACGAAATTGAAATGAGTAGGAAACGAAACTTGTGAATAACATCACTAAAATACGAATATAATGTTTCTTGACTTGGATTGCTTCTCATTTTACTATGTTGTTTGTCTCTCATATTACAAGTGTTGTCACAATTTTTTTTCAAACTTTTTAATTTTTTTTTTATTTTGACGAATTACTTCATATTGTGTTAGATTTTTAGAACCATTCAACTGTGTGGATATTTTCTCCCATTCTGGATGAAAAATTGTAGTTATTTTTAAATTATTTTTTTGAATAAATATAAATTCTTTTATGATTAATACACTGGAAATATGGTCAACTGTCAGTCATGAACGAAGCCATGGGTGGCAAGGGTGTTACTACCGCGTCCTCTTATTCTGCGATTTATGCAACTTTGACCCTGGCAGGTATCAGGTGTTGGCGATTTCATCCAATCGGGAGCTTGAACGTCGCCATTGCGACGTCTCTATGATGTCGTTGAAGCTCCTGATTGGATGGAACTGTCAACACCTGATACCTGCCAGGGACAGAGTTGAGATATTCGCAGTATAGTCATTGTCAACTTGAATCGGCGGGGGTTCGCAGAAACTTCGAAGTTTGAGGCCAAACGCTGAATTCATTGACGCACTGTAGCGTTCTGTTTACTCGCAAAGTGTATTTCAGAATCCCCTTCAGTCATTAGAGTATCCTCAGAATCATTCATATTCACCGTCGTTAACGTCGCCGTGTCACTAACAAAGGTCCGTGGCGAAGATGTCACCGCGCTCAAGCCAGCGGTGTCCTCTGTTCCGGGTGCTGTGATCGGTGTCTGGTGCGTGATCTGATGTGACCAGTAAGTGTAGCGCATGGTTTTATCACGGGAGGGGGCTGAGATCTTCTTCCGGTGGATCGTGATATCTGGCACCGACCTACTCGTTGGCTAGCGGGGTTTTCCCAACCAGGTAACTTCCCCCAGCGGGGTACCGCCCTCGCCGGGACGAACTCTAATCTCCAGACCGGTCTCCCGGAATGTATGTTAATGTTGTGCATGAATGTGTAAGTGTATAAGTAAAAAGTGATAAGGAAGAGGAAGGAAAGATCGCGCGCGATCCTTGGCCTGTTTGTTAGGGCATTGCCCCCGCATTCGCCTGATGTGGATCGGAGAAACTATTAAAAACTACCGCTTAGACCCGCCGGCCGTGAGAATTCTCCTCCAAACAGCGGTTAAATTCGACCTAGTTACATAGCTCGTGTCGAAAATCCTGCCACCGTCGGGTCTCGAACGTAGAACCTCTCGGTCAGAGGCACTGTAGAAACATTTGAGCCCTGAGACACCCCTTGCGGTAGGAAATATTAGGGACTCGACCCTTAGGATGCTCGACAGTCATTATATAGGGCGGGAAGCTGTTGGCTCTAGCGATGGGAGTTTACAGTCGCTGCCCTCTGAGGGGGGCGGCCGGAACCTCGTTGCGTTCACCTCGCGCCGCGGGCAAGCAACTGGCTGCAAGAAGCGGCTGCGCGTTGCAGTCGCCGCCAGTGACGGTGACGCTGACGGTGACGCTGACGGTGACGCTGACGGTGACGCTGGCGGTGACGCTGACGGTGACGCTGACGCTGACGCTGACGGTGACGCTGACGGTGACGCTGACGGTGACGCTGACGGTGACGCTGACGGTGACGCTGACGGTGACGCTGACGCTGACGGTGACGCTGACGCTGACGCTGACGGTGACGCTGACGGTGACGTTGACGGTGACGACGTTGATGCCGACGGTGCATTTAGGACCCGCAACGTGCCTTCTTTGCAGTGAGAGGGGTGGTTTTATTTGGCGTCTTCTAATTTCTAGAATGAGATCCAGTAACAGATTCCATTATTTATTTTTACACTTCTGCCCGTTATTTGAGAAATGCAGTTCTACGGTTTATCATATAATTATTATTTATTCTTTTGGAAAGAAATTAACTGTTCCAATAAATGTTATTAACTATTTACGAATAAAATCAGCACTGCTTGCCGTCTGACCTTGTGTGTTGCTAAAATCAAGAAAGCTTTCTACACTCCATAAAACAGTTTTTGATTAATAAAAGGTAGTGCCTGTTAAGCACTGAGAAGAAGACTCCATCTCCAAACTTAAGTTTAAACTGAAAATTTCAAACACTCGATGAGATGAGTAACTAATATAATGCAAAATACTGCAGTGGAAAAAATTACAGATGAGTGAAAGAGAGGTATCTGATAACACAACTATACCATAACATTTCGTATTACATCTAGACTATCTGATACTAACTCATTACGTTTGGTGTTGTGAGACGTGATGCTAGGTAAGCCCAACGGTTGAAAACGAAGTTCATGACATCGCGTGACTAAACCACAAACTTGCTGCCAAAACTATAAAAACCAAGTATTGTTTCCTACAGACTCCAAAGCGAATAAATAATGATAGTTCAATGTTCACAGTAATTATACCGATTGTCAAAAAAGATTTATTGAAAGTGCTAATGTATGGAAACAAGAGATGCAAATTACGCTTCTTAAGGGAGTGCTTGAGATCCCCAAACTACTTTATGAATTATCGCAAGACAACTTGCGACAGTGTTTTGGCCACCTTACGTGATTTAATAACTTATAAAAGATACCCTACAAACTGCGTAACTGTCTAGAAGGTTAAAAAAATAAAATTGAACGTTTGGTAGCTCACGAAGCATAAGGTGTGACATCTCTAACCGAAAGGGAACGTCAGCAAAACGACACAAACGAATGCTCTTATATTTCATTTAAAACAAGGCGTAGGGGTGCTATGTTAAGGTGGGTGTTAAGGGGTGCTAAGGTTAAGGACATAAACACTGCTGTAGTTCTTGAGACGTGCCCAAGCGCTGGATTGTGTGTGCACTCAAATTTAACATATTTTTATTTGTAACATATTTTGTATAACAATGTTTTTAAAAGAGAATTGCCGTACTCGCTTCCAAGGCCTTCGGCGAAATAGAAACTAGAGTTTAGCGTTGAATGTTGCATGTACCATGGGCTCGAAACTTAAAACAAATGTCAAACCGGAACTGATAAGAAGGTGAGATGAGACAGAAAGACGGAGGGGAACATACCACAACATCTTGGAAACAGTAGACAACTCATCAGAAAAGAGGGTACCGAATTATGCCGAATTATTGGCAATGTGTCGAAAATGTAATATTACATATAATGTATACAAATATGTAATGTATAAAAACACAAAATAACGAAAAATAAGACTTAAATCCAACTAAAATCTACTCGATTGTAGAAACCAGAGAGTCCACACGCCACTAAATGAAAGTTTAATGTCTCATGTCTGTGCTAATTGAAAGTGGAAGGTGAAAGGTCTATGCTAAGTGAAAGGGGAGGGAGAGAAAAAGGGTGGGAGAGAAAATGAGTGGGAGAGAGAGACAGAGAGAGAAAGCAGATAGAGAGGCAGAAAAGGTAGAGAGAGAGAGAGAGAGAGGCAGAAAAGGTAGAGAGAGAGAGAGAGAGAGGCAGAAAAGGTAGAGAGAGAGAGAGAAGCAGAAAAGGTAGAGAGAGAGACAGAAAAGGTAGAGAGAGAGGCAGAAAAGGTAGAGAGAGAGGCAGAAAAGGTAGAGAGAGAGGCAGAAAAGGTAGAGAGAGAGGCAGAAAAGGTAGAGAGAGAGAGAGAGAGAGGCAGAAAAGGTAGAGAGAGAGGGACAGATAAAAGGTAGAGAGAGATAAAAGGTAGAGAGAGAGAGATAAAAGGTAGAGAGAGAGATAAAAGGTAGAGAGAGAGATAAAAGGTAGAGAGAGAGATAAAAGGTAGAGAGAGACAGATAAAAGGTAGAGAGAGAGAGACAGATAAAAGGTAAAGAGAGAGACAGATAAAAGGTAAAGAGAGAGACAGATAAAAGGTAAAGAGAGAGACAGATAAAAGGTAAAGAGAGAGAGACAGATAAAAGGTAAAGAGAGAGAGACAGATAAAAGGTAAAGAGAGAGAGACAGATAAAAGGTAAAGAGAGAGAGACAGATAAAAGGTAAAGAGAGAGAGACAGATAAAAGGTAAAGAGAGAGAGAGAGAGATAAAAGGTAAAGAGAGAGAGAGATAAAAGGTAAAGAGAGAGAGAGAGATAAAAGGTAAAGAGAGAGAGAGATAAAAGGTAAAGAGAGAGAGACAGATAAAAGGTAAAGAGAGAGACAGATAAAAGGTAAAGAGAGAGAGACAGATAAAAGGTAAAGAGAGAGAGACAGATAAAAGGTAAAGAGAGAGACAGATAAAAGGTAAAGAGAGAGAGACAGATAAAAGGTAAAGAGAGAGAGAGACAGATAAAAGGTAAAGAGAGAGAGAGACAGATAAAAGGTAAAGAGAGAGAGACAGATAAAAGGTAAAGAGAGAGAGACAGATAAAAGGTAAAGAGAGAGAGACAGATAAAAGGTAAAGAGAGAGAGACAGATAAAAGGTAAAGAGAGAGAGAGACAGATAAAAGGTAAAGAGAGAGAGACAGATAAAAGGTAAAGAGAGAGAGACAGATAAAAGGTAAAGAGAGAGAGACAGATAAAAGGTAAAGAGAGAGAGACAGATAAAAGGTAAAGAGAGAGAGACAGATAAAAGGTAAAGAGAGAGAGACAGATAAAAGGTAAAGAGAGAGAGACAGATAAAAGGTAAAGAGAGAGAGACAGATAAAAGGTAAAGAGAGAGAGACAGATAAAAGGTAAAGAGAGAGAGAGACAGATAAAAGGTAAAGAGAGAGAGAGACAGATAAAAGGTAAAGAGAGAGAGAGACAGATAAAAGGTAAAGAGAGAGAGACAGATAAAAGGTAAAGAGAGAGAGACAGATAAAAGGTAAAGAGAGAGAGAGACAGATAAAAGGTAAAGAGAGAGAGAGACAGATAAAAGGTAAAGAGAGAGAGAGACAGATAAAAGGTAAAGAGAGAGAGAGACAGATAAAAGGTAAAGAGAGAGAGAGACAGATAAAAGGTAAAGAGAGAGAGAGACAGATAAAAGGTAAAGAGAGAGAGAGACAGATAAAAGGTAAAGAGAGAGAGAGACAGATAAAAGGTAAAGAGAGAGAGAGACAGATAAAAGGTAAAGAGAGAGAGAGACAGATAAAAGGTAAAGAGAGAGAGAGACAGATAAAAGGTAAAGAGAGAGAGACAGATAAAAGGTAAAGAGAGAGAGAGACAGATAAAAGGTAAAGAGAGAGAGAGACAGATAAAAGGTAAAGAGAGAGAGAGACAGATAAAAGGTAAAGAGAGAGAGAGACAGATAAAAGGTAAAGAGAGAGAGAGACAGATAAAAGGTAAAGAGAGAGAGAGACAGATAAAAGGTAAAGAGAGAGAGAGACAGATAAAAGGTAAAGAGAGAGAGAGACAGATAAAAGGTAAAGAGAGAGAGAGACAGATAAAAGGTAAAGAGAGAGAGAGACAGATAAAAGGTAAAGAGAGAGAGAGACAGATAAAAGGTAAAGAGAGAGAGAGACAGATAAAAGGTAAAGAGAGAGAGAGACAGATAAAAGGTAAAGAGAGAGAGAGACAGATAAAAGGTAAAGAGAGAGAGAGACAGATAAAAGGTAAAGAGAGAGAGAGACAGATAAAAGGTAAAGAGAGAGAGAGACAGATAAAAGGTAAAGAGAGAGAGAGACAGATAAAAGGTAAAGAGAGAGAGAGACAGATAAAAGGTAAAGAGAGAGAGACAGATAAAAGGTAAAGAGAGAGAGAGACAGATAAAAGGTAAAGAGAGAGAGAGACAGATAAAAGGTAAAGAGAGAGAGAGACAGATAAAAGGTAAAGAGAGAGAGAGACAGATAAAAGGTAAAGAGAGAGAGAGACAGATAAAAGGTAAAGAGAGAGAGAGACAGATAAAAGGTAAAGAGAGAGAGAGACAGATAAAAGGTAAAGAGAGAGAGAGACAGATAAAAGGTAAAGAGAGAGAGAGACAGATAAAAGGTAAAGAGAGAGAGAGACAGATAAAAGGTAAAGAGAGAGAGACAGATAAAAGGTAAAGAGAGAGAGAGACAGATAAAAGGTAAAGAGAGAGAGAGACAGATAAAAGGTAAAGAGAGAGAGAGACAGATAAAAGGTAAAGAGAGAGAGAGACAGATAAAAGGTAAAGAGAGAGAGAGACAGATAAAAGGTAAAGAGAGAGAGAGACAGATAAAAGGTAAAGAGAGAGAGAGACAGATAAAAGGTAAAGAGAGAGAGAGACAGATAAAAGGTAAAGAGAGAGAGAGACAGATAAAAGGTAGAGAGAGACACACCGAGAAATAAAAAAGAATGCTAGGGCAAGCCGAGAGGAGAGAGGGAGCCCAACACCACTAAGGAGCTGCTTGTGTGCGGCGGGTACGGGGCGCGGCGCCGCGTCTCGGGGCCGTGCGCCGCTATCGCGCCATCGACGCCGTCGCGGCGCCCCCCCCCCCCCTGGTCGCGCGCTCGTGAGGAAACTGAATAAATTCGTGTCCCACAGAGCGGCCCCGCGCGGCGGCAAGGGGGCTTGTGTGGGCCGCCCGTTGAAAATGCTCCGCACTTAAAAAGAAATGCGTATTCTTCGAAACATACAGAGCGTCCCTTGGTGGCTACTCGCGTTCCGCTCTTAGGTACCCGGTCGAACCATTTGAAATTAGTGGAGGGCAAAGCGCGTGCGCCGCAGGTTTTCTCGGGGTTCTCCTGTTTTACCTGCATCTCATTACCCCAATATTCATGTATTATGTTCATAATCACCGCTCCATCAAAATCATTCACCCGTATCCAGGTATGGCTGTGAGACACTGACACTACAATAAAAACCTACTGAAAACCTACATCACATTGAGCAACGGTTCACAAGACAAATCTCTCCGAAATTCCTTTGCTGCCCTTTTCTTATCCCCTTGTTCACATATCTGTGGGTTCGTGAAAACTGAAGAATAACAATGAAGATACCAAATGAAACTACTAATGCTATGATAATTGTGATTCTATAAACTAAAATATATTAAAAACGTATGGGGTAATTTTAATGTTTTAAACATTGGCTCAGAGATTAATTCCCTGAATATTAAACGATTCTTTATTAACATTTTGGGGCTTTTAAAGCGAGACTAAGATGCACATTTAATGTCATTATTTATATTTTAAAGTAGATTAATTTAACTTTTGGACTGTATAATTTAAAAAAAGAATCAAACAAACAAACTACGAGTAAATATGTCAGCAATGTATATTGTATTCGTGTTCTGTGTCATTATTCCCCATCTCGATCAGGATTTTTGTCAACTTTCTTTTGGTCCATTGAGGAAATGCTGAGATACCCCTTGTTTTTCTTCTGGTTATAAATATATCTTCACTCTGCACTCGGTTTTTTAAGCTCTTCTTTTGTTAGTTGTGGAAGGAATAGAGCCGTATGTATCGCTTGCTATTTGTTGCCAATATTATAAAATCAAACCTGTAGTTTGTTTGGCGATGCAAAAAGTGTTCTATAATTTTGGAGCGAAAATATCTAGTATTCAGGTGTTCCTGTTCTCGGTTTGTTGTTATTTTTTTATTCATGATTCACGAGTGTGTATTAAGAAGGGAGGTCAAGAAAATGTTCGCAAATTTGTACTTTTCTTGCTTACGTCAGGAATAGTTTTTCTATTTTTTGTGGAAATAAGTCAAATAAAAGTGTGCACTTTTAATGATTAAACATATAAAGTAACTAATAATCGAACTGATATTAGTAGGTACTTAAAACAGTGTGTTCTTAATTTAATGAGTTTCCCCTTGTATGTATCTTGCGAAGGCACGGGGCTGCGTGGGGGGTGAACGGAGGGAGCCTGGAATGCTGGGCTCTGCCCATGCCGCCTCGATGCTCGTTTGTTGGTGGGTCCTTTTGTTTTATTATCTGTTCACTCGTCGTCGGTACAGGATGTTTTAATTAACGTCGGCCGACTCTCAGAGATGATGGGATGTGGGGACTCTATTTGCTGGTAGCGCTTGGTGTGAAGTTATTCGGCTGATCGGTGATGTATGAGCATCTGCAAATTCGTACGGTACTTCGTGAAGATTATTGAATTGAATTGATTGAATTTGCCTTATTTTACGTGGCGAGACTCGGGCCATCAGGCCCGCTCTTCCGTCTAACCACGCAAATTTCGCTACGCTCCTTTCATCAACTAGCAGAGAAAGGAGGCATTTCTTGGGCGAGAAACAGGCGATTTGAATTTAGCTCAGAGGCGTCATTTAGGCTTGAGGATCTTTTACATGCAAGTAAATCTACTAACATGGTACAGCCGGCTCTACTTCCCCTCCGAAGGAAGGCGTACGAAGGATTTTGTCGCCCTGAAAACCCACGGCTTCGATCGGGTTTGAACCCGCGAGCTTGGGTATAACAGTCCGGTACGCTAACCGTCACACCATCGCCACCGCGATTATGGGATTTCTAGTTTTTAATACAGGGGTGTCCAACTTGAAAGGCCTCAAGGGCCACAACAAAAACCTGTAATACGGTTGCGGGTCATATTTTCATTACTCGGGCGATCCACTTACCTTCCTCGCATTGTTGATCTCCGCAGTTTGGCCGGCTGTTTTAAAACAGGGGAGGGGGATGGGACCATGTGCGATATCAGGACGTACCATGCAATCGCAGAGAAACACGTTGGGATGATTTTCAACTTCTGAAATAAAAAAGGCCATCTATCTAAACTTAACCTATTTTACATTAAAGGGGTTTTTGACCCGGGCAGGGCTCATGCGCTAGGTTAGTGATCTCGTCCGATGAATGAAAGAGACTTTCCCTTTTGGCTAATAATCTTTTGCGGGCCACAATAAATGGCACCGCGGGCGGCCAGGTGGACAACCGTGGTTTAGTAACATGTTTTAAACATTTTCTTGACTTTTTTTGAAATGTATGGTTGTATGCAACTTATCGTTATCTTGGTAAAGTCGTGGGTTTACAAGGGAAAGGTATGAAGTCCAACTAGAACCTACTAGAAGGAACTACAGACCTGAGTGGAAAATTGTGATTTTGAAGGCAGATTTGATGACAGTCCATAACTCTGACTTAATACCTTTTCCTTGTAAGACCACGAAATAATCAGTTATTTTTTGGCGTGAGGGAAGATTCTTGATTCAACAGAATACTAAACGTCCAATTTTTTACTTCTCACTTGAAATTCTAAGTCCCCACCAGGGCTCGAATTCCGATGACATGTCATCTTTTCATTGGTGCATTGTACACGTAGCTTACTTGCAAATGAACGTAGATCATGAAATTCAGACGATAGAAATCATGGTTATTGGATTGTCATTCTACCATTTTTTTGACTTTTAGGTTACATTTTAATCCGCTACGTCATTATTGTCATTTGTAAGCATATTGTTTCGTTTTCGTGTTTTTGTTAGTAAATGTATCATGAATTCACAATGACACTAAAACAAGGTTTTTACTGTAGTATACGTTAGTTTTTATTGTATCTTCAGTTCATGGACGAAATTCACTATTGCAGTGGACTGTTTTTTGAACTCTCAAAACTACATGCTGCTTCGGTAATTTGCTAGCCGTTCAAAACTGACGGTTGGAAGATCGGATCTAAGGATTACATTTCCTCCTCAAATAATTCCTCCCTAAATAATATAAAGTTATATTTATTTAAAATTGTAAAATTCATTGAATAAGTCATTCTTATACACATTTTTTTATCTTTTTTAATTAAGTCATTTTCCTCGTATATATATATGCAAGTCACTTTGTAGCCATTTTTCTCCCTTTTTTAAAGTCATTTTATAGGTAATTTTCAAAGAAATTTTAGGTCATCTGAATCCGAGCCCTGGCCAGCATGATAAGTAAAATAACACCTATATAATATGAAAATTACTGTTCGTTGTAGTGAGCATTAAATACAAGTCATCGCATGTGAATTGAGAGTTAAGAACGGCTGGTCTTTTCTCTGTACCCTTTTGATCATTGGGTCCATCAAAGATTTAAGCTTTGAATTGTCGGTTAGTGAGTGATGGCCGACCTTTTTATTGAAAACAATTATTGAATTTTCGTGTCCACCGGCTCCTGCAGAATGCGGGTGCATCCTTCCTTTTATGCACGGCCTCACCTGCCCGCAATCATCATTTCTTTTCTCTCACACTTCGTTTGGGATATTAGTGCAATGACGCTTATTCATTCTTTGTAATTGCTCAATTTATCAGCCCTTCATTAATCTCCAGTCTTGGTTTCTCATGCAGCTCCCATTTCATATCCTCGAATTCGGCACAGTCTCTCTCCCCCTCTCTCTCTCCCCCTCTCTCTCCCCCTCTCTCTCCCTCTTTCTCTCCCCCTCTCTCTCCCCCCTCTCTCTCCCCCCTCTCTCTCCCTCTTTCTCTCCCCCCTCTCTCTCCCTCCTCTCTCTCCCTCTTTCTCTCCCCTCTCTCTCCCCCCTCTCTCTCCCTCTTTCTCTCCCTCCCCCCCTTTCTCTCCCCTTTCTCTTCCCCCTTTCTCTCCCCCCTTTCTCTCTCCCTCTTTCTCTCTCCCTCTCTCCTTACCAAAAACCCTTCGTTACAGGTCTCTTTCATACATTCTATAATGGTATTTCTTCAAACCAATCTAATTTCTAAGTACGATCTTATGTAACAAACGATCTTACGCAGCTATTTAACATTACTCTTTGCTTTTTTTCGTGTTGCTCTCTGGTATAAGATTTTCGTTCTTAACACCCGTAGTTAGGTATATTCAAAACGTCGATGGAAGTATAACATGTATTATAATTATTAAATTTACTTTCCTTTTTCTCCATTTAATGTTTCCATCGCTATTCTATCAAAAGAAACAATTAATGAACAATATAAAGAATTAACTTACGAAAACAACTTTTCCTGCGGCCTTAAAGTATCTATGAGATTACTTTGCTAATTCACTCTGCATTACATGAAAAATGTAATTTTCGAAGGGTAGTGAATCATACTCCGAACTCTTCACTCTCAGTTGTATACGTGCACGTCACCCACGCAGCCTGTCTCTGGCTTCGAGCTTCGGAATATTGCTCTGTCCGAAGTACCACGAGCCGTCACGAAGTGTCTTGACCTCGTCTGCCACAGGCTTCCCCGACGCACGCTCAAATGAGGCTGAGGATCGTTACTGCACAGAAGCTATTGCCAGTCGGTTAAGCCTCATAAGTACACGTCAGCCAGAAGCGTCGGTGATTATCTCGCGCATCGTATTCCTACCTATTCTCTCTACCCTACGTCCTTTGCTTCAGCTTGACTTCGTGTTTCTCCTGTCCTTTCTCGTTGGAATTAACGAGGACTTGGATTCGTCCATTCAATAACAACTTCTGTAACTCGAGTTTTGTTCTGATATATCATTAAATGAAACTTTTAAATGTAACTTTAAGTTACATACAACGTTAATAGGTGTTGAACAGAAATGAACATGGGCACATTCAACTTAAGATTAAATAATTTAATCTAATCATTTAATCGTTTTCATTGCTAGTTTTTCTTACTATATTTTTTCAATAAAACATCACATCACTAAATTTTTCTCATTTTTCTCACCAGAAGAGAAGTAGCGTAACGAATTGCGTGTGAGACCACTCGGATAACTTTTATTCGTGCTCCCTTTATAAAAGTGTGTGGCAAAAACAACTAGTGTTAGTAGTACCTTAAAAAATATAAAATACCCCCTAAAAAGAGGCCCTCTTTTACCTAGGCCCGCCCACAGAGTTGGCCTTGCGGGTCCAAACGTTATGCCACTGCAATACCGTGGTTTTCAACTTACCACTGACAAACAGTCCAACAAACGAAGTAACCAAACGCCCAATAGTACACATTCACGCCTCCAGAGAACGAAGCAGCCATTCCACAACTCACGCAAGCGATGAGAACCAAACCCAGTGCAATGATTGTGCGCGAGCTCGGGCCCGGCAGTGCGTTTGGCGGGCACGGCCCTTCCGCCGGGCCCGCCTCTACCTCTCCGCCCATCAGGCCGTGGCGTCCCGACGCCCTAACCACCCACTACAGCCTCCTCGTCGCCACACCTCCCGCCCCTCGCCCAAGGCAACACCGTCTCCAACGCCACCACCTGCACCCATCGGCATCATCACCACCACCAGCCGCTGTTGTCACTGTGGTGGCCGCCGCCGTCGTCGCCCCGTCCGCCGCGCCGTGGTCGTCGGTTGCCGCGGAGCCTCTCCGTCGAGCGCGGGGGGCGGGGCGCGGCGGGGCGGGACGCGAGCAGAGCTGTGCGGGGGCGGGGCGGCGTGACCCAAGCGCACGCGGGGTCAGCCGGATGCGGGCGGCGGTGCGACCTCGCGGCGGCAGCGGGCAACGCACCGCGGCGGCGGCGGCGGCGGCGGCCGGAGTCACTCGTGCGGAATGGAGCCGGGCGGGCGGGCGGGCCGGGCCCTCTGCCGGGCGCTGGGCAGGTAGCCTTGGGCCGGGTTTTTGTGGCCGCGCCGGGGCATAATGGGGCTGCGGAGCGGGCGAGGGGGGCCCGGCGCCGCGGGGCAGCAGCGTTCGGTACGGGCCTGCTGCACCGCCCCGCCCGCCCCGCTCGCACCGCTCGCCCCGCGCTCAGTGATTAGGGGAAAGCTGGCGGGCGGGGGCGACCCGGCCGGTGGGGTGGGGAAGCCGCACTGATGGAAATGGATAAGTCACAGGGAAGGCTTCGAAAGAGTAGAAATGGAAAACTGTGTAGCATAGAGTACTACACTCTATGGTTGTAGCGGTGATCGGACGAGTGGGCTCAGCATCAGACGGAAACGGGCTACAAAGGTTTGCTGAAGCGTTCAGCCAAAGTTGGTGGTGGCGTAGAGAAAGGAGTGTGTCTTCCTTGCTCTAAGGCAGTGGTCAAAAGGCAGCCGTGGCGAGCGTCGAGCGTCGAGCGTTGCGCGTTGCAAGTTGAGCGTTGAGCGTGGCTGAGAAGAAGGCAAATGATCTGGCGCTGGGGCGGGATGGGAACAGGAGAGACGAGACGGCTTGCAGTCGGTGTTGGGACCGCATGAGGGGAACGCGGTGGAGGCGAGGGCAGCGGCGGAGAGATGGCGGGGTGGGGGGGGGGAGGTGGGGCTTGAGGCCGGTGGAAGCGCGACGCATTGCGGACACGGAGATACCGCGAGCGCGTATGGGGACGGCAGCGGCCGAGAGGTGCAGTGCTGGGATGGTGAAGGCGGAGGCTGCCTTAGCGGGAGGGTGGAGGTGGGGTCGGTGAGGAGGTGGGGACGGCAACGGCGGAAAGGCACTAGTTTTCCCCTCGCGGGCACGCCGCTATCAAGTGCGCCAACGGAACGGGGCGGGGCGCGTGAGATGGGATACCCTTGCCGGTCCCAGCGTCCCTCACAGCTGCGGGTTGCCTTGGCGCTGGGTGTGTGCGACATATTGGTAGTGGGACGAACGTATATCATTTTAATAATTCACTTGTTATGATTGTGACAAATGCTCTGACGTCATTTACTGATTCATAATTAGTGAATAATTCCTTTAAAATGTTAAACATTTTTACCCCGTTATGCAAGTGTGTGTGATGAGTGCAGTATTCATTCAGAGAGTAAACAAGGGTGATCTCTCTTTTTTGGGCAGGTGATGATAAAGATGGTTTACGTTTGCCTTCCATTGTATGAAGGTTGGTTAGGTGGCAAATGAGACGTATAAGACTGTGCTGCTACTGCTGCTGCTGCTGATGATGACGATGGTGATGATAATGATGATGATGAAGAAAGATGAATGACTATGCACGACATCCCAATAAATTCAAGGTGGTATGAAAAGCCAGCCACAGCCACTTCGTGAAATAAACCATGGGACTCAAACCCACATGCTCGGTATACTTCGAGGCACCTCGAAGCCCCTGCGACGCCATTGACGCCCGGCGTTTTTCAGGAAACTGGAGTAATATCTCTACCTCTCTGAGGGCATACTTCGAAATTGATTTGAGATATTTTCATTAGAATTTTTCAGACATATTTGACGGTGTTTCCACCGCGTGTCATGTTTACTTTCAGTGTTTCAGTACTTTCCGTTCTCACTTGTGATTTATAAAAGTAAAAAAAAAGTACGCTGGGTTTTAATTTTCACGCGAAAACTACTTGGCAGTGTTATTTACCCGAACCTATACCCATTAAATACCCATTAATTTGGCCCAACTCCTTGATTTTTTCGGAAAATTATAATTTTGTATTGTGTACTACGAATAAAATTAACAAAATTACGAGTCTTGAGATACAACTAAAATCCTAATTGTTTGATTACTTTTCAATATTTTAGTATTACATGGCATTCTATTGAACCTAATTGAAACTCGTATTGAAATAGGTTGGTTTTAATGCACATTTATGTATTGACTTGTACTATTCATATTATTTTTAAACGTGATTGAAGCTCGTCCGCGCTCGGAACACAACTGTTCTCTCTCGTGAATAAAGCTCTACTTAAACCCCTTGTTATATAAATAACTATTGTGTCCTTGTGGCAGCATTTCAATTTTGTAAAAAGTGAATACGAATTTCGAAACTGCACGAAAAGAGCATTTGAAATTTTAACAAGTTTACAAATTAGTTTTTAAGGCAGAAAATCCCTATTGTCTTGAAGTATTTTCCTCCCATATTTGCTGAATTGCAAATTCCGGCATAGGGTTGCGAGATTTATTCTAAAATAAAATGATTCTGATTATTTTATCTAATGGTAAGCATTTCTGAAACTAAAATATATATAAAGAAATTTTTGATTTTATTTACAGTTCAATCTATCTGTCAAAAAATAATGTTTAATGTTAACGATACTTCACATTTCAGGGCATACACTTGTCGTCAGAGAAAATTTCTTTGTTCGATTCCTGCTTCACGAACACATGGAGATCATAAATTCGCAACGAAGCTATCAATTTTTGCCGTACATTTGATTATACATGTGTGAGTTTTCTTTCCCACGGTATAATCATTTTTTACCTCAGGGCAACTGCACTCAACAAAACAAGGATGCATCCCCAAACAAAACGCCTGATGTCAGTAATCCCGTCCGACTAACACAAATATTGATTCTGCTTCTAAAATGTTAAGTAGACCAGTCTGAAATCCGGTAGTACTCGACTTCGACTACGTACGTGCATTAGACAGAAACCCAGGGGCTGTTTGATTTACAAGTGTAATTGGTGTTCCGTTTGCGTATCCTGGGTAGTGTGTATGCAACAGATGAAGAAGTCAGTGAGCCGCCGAGATCTTAAATCTGCCCTCTTCTCGAAATGTAGTCAAAATGTACCGTACGATCTAACGTAGTATTTCGCTCCGTTGAGAACACCTTCAAACTGTGTACAGATTTATTGACTCCTGCTCCGTCATCGTCTCCCCTCGAGGCTACGTAATAAGAAGTTAGTCGTGCGTAAAAAGCTGTTTCGTGCGAGTGCGCTGCCACTTTTCTGCGTGTGCTAAACAGAGGCCGGGTAAGTGAATGGTAGCAGTGAGGTAACCATATCGGAAGCCTAGTTTCCACGTTCTACATTATAGATCGTAGAAGTACATGCGTGAGTGAGGACTAGTCGACAGCAAGTGCTGCTAAATTGGGAAGTTATGGGCGAAATTCCTGTTGAAGAAGTATATCGATGTATTTCAAAGGTTCATTATTTGTGAGCAACGTTTGTAATATATTTATTCGCTACAGAAATTTCTTGTACTTCAGCATTTTCATTGTAAGAGATTACATGATGGTTATTCAAATGCGACCAGGAAATGACAGGAAACATGAAAAATTTCTCTTCTTGAGTTCGTTTTCTCCCACAAGCTTTAAAATAATTAACACAGTCTCCAAGTTACTACTACTTCACGTACTAGTGAAAGTATTTATTTTTCGCAACCAAAATAATATGCTGAAAATTCCTTCCATTTCTTGATGTACTATTGTCACTGAAATTTTTAGACATCTATGCAGGTTTTTTTATTAAATTTAATTGAACATATAATAATAGTCTTGACAGATAGCTAAATTACTGTTCCCATACAAGATTTTGTTCCTAGTTTAGTCAAAAATACAGCTCTTTAACTCCAGACTACGAAAGTAGTAAAGCCTTCACTGGCAAAGATGCTGAGAGAGATGTGAATAGTGTTTTTCGTTCTACATAACTTGTCATGACTCACATACGATAATTCCCCTGTATGTGACGTTATGTCCTGCGATATCAATATTTTCAGCACTCAACCAAACCAACCAAATGCGGCTTGTATCAACATGGCTGCCGCCTCGTTGACTAGGAATGATCCTTAGAATATAATCATGCATTTGAACAAAAAAGTAATGTGCGTAACTGGTATGTCGTATTCATTTCAGAATGCCGGACTCAGCTCTTGAAGTCGCCTCCTCCGTCAACATCTCATTCGTATGCCAAAATTCAAAATAATGTGGGCAAGTTAAATGTTGACGTCGAGGCGACGTTTCGACCCGAGTCTGGCATTTTGGAATGCGTTCGTCATACCAGTTGCACACATTATATTTTAGTACAAATGCATGGATATATTCTAAGGATCATTTCTAATACGCGAGGCAGCAGCCAAGTCGATAAACGCCCTCCCAGTGTTTTGTTGCATTTGCACTACACGTTTGTTTTATTCGAAAGTTGTGTGGTATATGTGTTCAACTTTACTCGGAGTTTCGTTTATAAGGATGTAATAACTATTCATGAAATAAAATAAAAGCAACCGAAGAAGGCACATTTCATTTTTTCCGTTAGTTCCTGGACGCTTTTGAATGACGATAATGTAATCTAATACAACCGAGCGAAGTGGCTCAGTAGGTGACGCCCGAGTTCGATATTATGACCGGCCAACCCAACTGGGGTTTTTCGTGGTTTCCGTCGGTCATAAGGCGAATACTGGGATGGTTCAAAAATGCCACGATCACCTCCCACCACCCCACCTACCGTTTCCCACCATCATCCTAGTCCTTTCACCCCTCTTCATCACCCTATCACTTCATTCAGCATTCCCTGCGAAACGAAGGAGGCCCTTGCCCTTAATGGGACTTAGTTTGCTATTAATAATAATAATAATAATAATAATAATAATAACAATAATATCTTACAAGTAAAATTCTGAAGTCCAATAAAGCTCTGTACCTAATAAATATATTACAAACGTTACTTATAAATAATGAACCTGTGAAATACATTGACATGGTTTCTAGACACGTAACTTCGTGTGCCAAAGACTCCGTTTCTGAACAAGTCAGGGAAATAAATTTCCGCCCCGATGGCTGCCTGACGCGGTCTCTTCCCCGCGATGTGCCGCCCCGCCCGCGGAGCCGGCGACCGCAGCGGCGGCGGCCTCAGCCGTCGTCGACCGCGCCCCGGCCGAAGACACGGGCGTGCGCTCGCGCGTGCGCGCCGATCGGGGATCTGGTTTCGGTAGCCCGTCCCCGGCGCAGCGCTTTGTATTTGGCACGAGTGGGCAAGAGATATCTTGTTACGCGGGCCGGAGAGGATATTGTTGCAGTGCCCATCCATGGGGTTGTGTGTGTGTGTGTGTGTGTGTGTGTGATGGTCCGCCTTGCGTGAAAAAAGGCCCCCGACCGCCCGGACACACGGTTCTCCCAAAACACGCTGTTGTATGCGTGGTGGCCCCTGTGCCGTGCAGTGTGTGTGTGTGTGTGTGTGTGTGTGTGTGTGGTGTGTGTGTGTGTGTGTGTGTGTGTGGTGTGTGTGTGTGTGTGTGTGTGTGTGTGGTGTGTGTGTGTGTGTGTGTGTGTGTGTGTGGTGTGTGTGTGTGTGTGTGTGTGTGTGACGGTTCGCCTTGCGTGAAAAAAGGCCCCCGACCGCCCGGACACACGGTTCTCCCAAAACACGCTGTTGTATGCGTGGTGGCCCCTGTGTGGTGCAGTGTGTATGTGAGTGTGTGTGTGTGTGTGTGTGTGTGTGTGTGTGTGTGTGTGTGTGTGTGTGTGACGGTTCGCCTTGCGTGAAAAAAGGCCCCCGACCGCCCGGACACACGGTTCTCCCACAGCACGCTGTTGTATGCGTGGTGGCCCATGTGCGGTGCAGTGTGTATGTGAGTGTGTGTGTGTGTGTGTGTGTGTGACGGTTCGCCTTGCGTGAAAAAAGGCTCCCGACCGCCCGGACACACGGTTCTCCCTCAGCACGCTGTTGTATGCGTGGTGTCCCCTGTGCGGTGTAGTGTGTATGTGTGAGTGTGTATGTGTGAGTGTGTATGTGTGTGTGTGTGTGTGTGTGTGATGGTTTGCCTTGCGTGAAAGAAGGCCCCCGACCGCCCGGACACACGGTTCTCCCAAAACACGCTGTTGTATGCTTGGTGGCGCCTGTGTGGTTCAGTGTGTGTGCGAGTGTGTGTGTGTGTGTGTGAGTGAGTGTGATGGTTCGCCTTGCGTGTAAAAAGGCCCCCGACCGCCCGGACACACGGTTCTCCCACAGCACGCTGTTGTATGCGTGGTGGCCCCTGCGCGATGCTGTGTGTGTGTTTTCTTCGTAGGTCGTCCCCCCCCTTCCGTCCCGTGCTCGTGTAAGTGCTTCATTTCACTTTCATGAACCCCCTCGGAGGGAATTTTAAAGCTCTTCTGGGACCTCATGATGTACGATGGAGGTGTGAGAAACTCTTTTAGTGCGGTGTGGTAACGCGCACCACTGACCCGTTGCGCGTACTGTAATTTACCCATTTGCGTTTTGGACCCGGGCATGTGTTTCTGTTAATTTGAGGACGGACACGAGAATTGCCTGAATGTCGGAAGTTTTCTCTGTTAAACTGAGTTAACTGTTACTTGTGTTGTCTTCCGAAGGCCTAGGATCACGAACGAAACCATTCTGTTAAAAATATAAAACAAAAACAGAACACATTGCGACCAACACGTCCAACACTTTCAAAAGTAAAATGTTCATCATTTATCGAACGTTCTCAAAAGTGAAGGCGTAAATAATTAATCTAATTGAAAAAATAGGAGTTTCTAACAAATTATCACAAATACCTAACAGTGATGATAAATTGATTAATGCTGAGAATTTCAATGCAATATGCACAAGAATAATTTTAGATACCTATAATTCGGCAGTCTATTCACGAATTTCACTCATTTTATTTCGCTTTTTCCTAATTCATATAGTGTTGTTATTTCTGATATCTTAATCATTGACAATTTGCAAATTGAGGAGTGCGATACGTTCGTACTTGGCATTTTCGATACCGTTTCACATGTTTTAACATTCGTGTTTGTGCTTCATGATTCGTTGTCGATAAGTTTCATGTTGTTCGTTCAAATTTTTACTTGAATTTTGTAATGAAACATGTTTCATTGCAAAAAGAACGGTAAACATTTTAGCTCAATTTTTTACGTAGTGTAGCTACTCGTAGTTCAAATGAAAAGAACGAAACCATCTCTGGATTTGTTCGATGCAAGAAGAGAATCAGAACGAAAACCAGATAGAAATGGGAAAGAATTTGCGAAATAATTTAGAATAAAAAGAGTGACACAAAATTATTAAAATTGAAAAACGTTTCAAAGTCGTGTCATTAATGTGAAACGTACTTACTATAATTTGGGAAATGCCTCTTAAAATGCTAATAATTCTGGATCAAAATAAGAGTGGAGTTATTTCTTCTCAAACATCAGACCATTACGAGTTAAATTATTGATAACCAGTCAGAGAGGAGTTCGAAAGCATTGTTCGAATGCACGGAACGCTTTCAACGCTGCACAAAAAGAAAAGAGACGTCCATTCTACTCGCGATTCTGACGGTAGAAAAAAAAAAAAACCTCCTCGGAACGTCTGCAAATCTGTGCACCGGTCATTTGGCGGGGAAATTGCCGCTGTGTATTATTTATCTTTACGAGCGATGCGTCACCGAGAGCGCCCCGCTCCCCCCGCCCCCCTCACTCGCCCCTTCGCCCCCGCGCCTGCGCGAAAGCCGCCTCTCGCGGCGCCGACGGCGGAACGAACGGCTTTTAAAGACGCTCAGTCGCTCGCGAGGGCCGAAGAGCCTCTAAACCGTTTTCCATTCCGCTAGACGCAGCGGGTGGGAAGGGATGAGGGGGCAGAGGGGGGGTCGGCGTAAGACACGGCGGGAAGGGCCACGCCGAGGCGCAGGGTCGTGGCGAACACGTGATCCGTGTTGTGGCGGAGCATGAGAGTGGCGGGCGGGGCGGGACAGAGCGCGGCAGAGCGGGCGGGGCGGGGCGGGGACGGGACGGGGCGGGACGGGGCGGGACGGGGCGGGACGGGGCGGGACGGGGCGGGACGGGGCGGGACGGGGCGGGACGGGGCGAGGCGAGGCGGGGCGAGGCGGGGCGAGGCGGGGCGAGGCGGGGCGAGGCGGGGCGAGGCGGGGCGGGGCGAGGCGGGGCGAGGCGGGGCGAGGCGGGGCGAGGCGGGGCGAGGCGGGGCGAGGCGGGGCGAGGCGGGGCGAGGCGGGGCGAGGCGGGGCGAGGCGGGGCGAGGCGGGGCGAGGCGGGGCGAGGCGGGGCGAGGCGGGGCGAGGCGGGGCGAGGCGGGGCGAGGCGGGGCGAGGCGGGGCGGGGCGAGGCGGGGCGAGGCGGGGCGGGGCGAGGCGGGGCGAGGCGAGGCGGGGCGAGGCGGGGCGAGGCGGGGCGAGGCGGGGCGAGGCGGGGCGAGGCGGGGCGAGGCGGGGCGAGGCGGGGCGAGGCGGGGCGAGGCGGGGCGAGGCGGGGCGGGGCGAGGCGGGGCGAGGCGAGGCGAGGCGGGGCGAGGCGGGGCGAGGCGGGGCGAGGCGGGGCGAGGCGGGGCGAGGCGGGGCGAGGCGGGGCGAGGCGGGGCGAGGCGGGGCGAGGCGGGTTTGAACGGAACAGGGAAGGGCACAGCGGCGGGGGGAGGCAAATCGTCGTAAGGCACGGTGAGGACTGACACGATCGTTGGTCGTGGCGGAGACGTGATCCGTGTCGAGGCGAGACGAGAGCGACGAGGAGGGGCAAGCGAGGCGAGCCGGTGCGAGTGTAACGAATTAGGGCGAGTGTAACGAATTAGGGCGAGTGTGACGAATTAGGGCGAGTGTGACGAATTAGGGCGAGTGTGACGAATTAGGGCGAGTGTGACGAATTAGGGCGAGTGTGACGAATTAGGGCGAGTGTGACGAATTAGGGCGAGTGTGACGTATTACGACGAGTGTGACGAATTAGGAGGAGTGTGACGAATTAGGAGGAGTGTGACGAATTAGGAGGAGTGTGACGAATTAGGAGGAGTGTGACGAATTAGGAGGAGTGTGACGAATTAGGAGGAGTGTGACGAATTAGGAGGAGTGTGACGAATTAGGAGGAGTGTGACGAATTAGGAGGAGTGTGACGAATTAGGAGGAGTGTGACGAATTAGGAGGAGTGTGACGAATTAGGAGGAGTGTGACGAATTAGGAGGAGTGTGACGAATTAGGAGGAGTGTGACGAATTAGGAGGAGTGTGACGAATTAGGAGGAGTGTGACGAATTAGGAGGAGTGTGACGAATTAGGAGGAGTGTGACGAATTAGGAGGAGTGTGACGAATTAGGAGGAGTGTGACGAATTAGGAGGAGTGTGACGAATTAGGAGGAGTGTGACGAATTAGGAGGAGTGTGACGAATTAGGAGGAGTGTGACGAATTAGGAGTGTGACGAATTAGGAGGAGTGTGACGAATTAGGAGGAGTGTGACGAATTAGGACGAGTGTGACGAATTAGGACGAGTGTGACGAATTAGGAGGAGTGTGACGAATTAGGAGGAGTGTGACGAATTAGGAGGAGTGTGACGAATTAGGACGAGTGTGACGAATTAGGACGAGTGTGACGAATTAGGACGAGTGTGACGAATTAGGACGAGTGTGACGAATTAGGACGAGTGTGACGAATTAGGACGAGTGTGACGAATTAGGACGAGTGTGACGAATTAGGACGAGTGTGACGAATTAGGACGAGTGTGACGAATTAGGACGAGTGTGACGAATTAGGACGAGTGTGACGAATTAGGACGAGTGTGACGAATTAGGACGAGTGTGACGAATTAGGACGAGTGTGACGAATTAGGACGAGTGTGACGAATTAGGACGAGTGTGACGAATTAGGACGAGTGTGACGAATTAGGACGAGTGTGACGAATTAGGACGAGTGTGACGAATTAGGACGAGTGTGACGAATTAGGACGAGTGTGACGAATTAGGACGAGTGTGACGAATTAGGACGAGTGTGACGAATTAGGACGAGTGTGACGAATTAGGACGAGTGTGGCGAATTAGGACGAGTGTGGCGAAGCAGGACGAGTGTGGCGAAGCAGGACGTGTGTGGCGAAGCAGGACGTGTGTGGCGAAGCAGGACGTGTGTGACGAGACTAGACGAGTGTGGCGAGACTAGGCGAGTGTGTCGTGGCAGGGCGAGGCGGGACGAGTGTGGCGAGGCGGGACGAGTGTGGTAAGGCGGGACGAGTATGGCGAGGCCGAGGGCGCAGGACGAATGCTGGAGGAGGAAGCGAGGTGGAGGAGAGCAGCGGGCGAGGCGAAGTTGAGAGGAATGGAAGATTGGGAAGAGTGAGGGTGGCGAGGCGGAGCAGTGGTTGTTAACCTTTTTCTGCCTGCGGCTCCTTCCTTCGACTTCAGAGCAGCTGCTATTCTTCTTGGAAAAGGAAAAAAAGGAGGTTATTTGTAATAGCTATTAAAAGATGTGTTTTTAATTGGATTCATTGTAGAATACAGAAGTTCATTTACCATCGACTGTTTTTTTATTCTGCTCTTCATACGCAGTTAATACAGAAATGAAGCAGAATAATAAAAGCTCATAAATCTTCTTTATTGATTTTCTCGAATGCATTACCAATAAAATTTTGTGGAAAAAAATATCTGTCTCAATTTGACAACTGAAGAGTTAAGTAATTATTATTGACAAACAGTTAAATTGAAGGTGTGTATAATTGAATCATAAGAAAGTTTCAAGAAGAAATAGTTTTTGCCCTATAATATGGATATACTAATACAATAATATAAGAAATTGATTTTATAATTTCAGAAAATGTGAGTTTTAAATATTACAAATTTAGCCGAGTTCTTTGCATTGGACGTGGTAATTCTTTCACTATAGTCCTCTTTTAACCAAGAATTTATAATAAAGGAGCTTGAACAGGAGAACGGAGAGATTCTTGCGTAGTAATGGCTAGAGTTTTGATGTGGCAGCCGAAAGATGTGAGTTCTAAAGTAGAAGAAGTATAAGGGGTGTGAGGCTTCAAGGTGGTGGCAAGTGTCGTGGTGCCCGTATGGGAACCGATAGGAGGTCGGAGATCGGAAGTGCTGACGTTGCCTCACGTCAGGAAAGCAATGACTTGGAGGCGGGACAACAAGAGACTACAGAAGTAAGAGAGTGGAAAAGCATGTGGTGTGGTGTGGGAAGGCGCATGCTGTAGCAAGAGAAGCGACACGGAGAGTAAAGAACAAAAGGAGGAAGAGAAGGAAAGAGGACATACGGTGAAAGAAAGAACGTCAGTTATAAAAAAAAATAACGAGGAAAATGATTCATTGAAAACAGAATTACGAAAATCGATTGCAAAACTGGACTCCCTTTCTAGAACGGATTAAGATTCGAAGGTTAAATAGACCGGCGTATGTAACACGGGAGGATGGAACACCGTTCAAGTACATGGAATCCAAGTTCGATTCCAAGCAAGGCGTGTATATGATTTCAATGTGCTTTTGGCGTGGTTAGCTTTTCGTATTTGCACGTGTCCCATTTGAAATTCACTCCATCCACAGCCATTACTTTTTTATCATATATCCCTCATCATCACGTTTCCATCATTGATGCAGTGGACGCAAACCATTTCGATTGCCTGGTTAGAAAAAGTGACGATACAAATATGTAAGCTACTGATTGATTGGTGATTACGAGCACGTCAACTCCTGTGGTTGGTAATCCCCTCAGTTTTTTAAAATTAAAATTTAGGTTTTCATTGGCAGACCCTAGAACGTTCAGCCGTGAAGCTCTTTAGTTGATTGACCTAGTAGATCACGTCCGTGATAGTGATTTCATTAGGTTATGCCTTCAACCAAGGTTATTGCGAGGGTAATTCTTTAAACATTCGTTACAGGGCGATAACAGCTTAGAGAGGAATACGATGGGAGAGACTAGTAAATGCAAGAAATGTTATCTAATGTCTGAGAGATATTGAAGGAAAATTTGAAATGGGAATCTGTTTCTTAGGCGAGAGAGTGGGAGCTAATCAGTTTCGTGACTGCCCCTTATACATGATTTAAATTATTGAAGAAATTATGTGCCAGTTTCGTAATAAAGGAAGTAATCGATTCTATTCTAAGATCGTTGTGAGGTGTCGTATTGCTGACAAAAGGGGCATTTACTGTTATTCTTAAAATTTTGTTTTGATATATTTGTTACTTATTGAATGTGGTTGGGGCAACTGAAATCCATACAGGACAAGCTTAATTAATACGGGACATGTTAACATCGGACGAAGAATAGATTTGTAAATAGTTGAAGAGGAATGGATTTTTAAAGAAGTGTTGCGGTTGAGAATCGGACGCAAAATAGCTAGCCGTGTATTGGCTTCAATTCCTTTAGAACAGGAATGTCCTGCCCGAGGCGGGATTTGAACCCACGGCCATTCGAGCCGCGGCACCTACGACCCTTCAGCCTCAACGACCTCGTCTATCGAGGCCGGCATCCCGTGAATGTAGTGTGTGTTTCGCGCGAGGAGCCGCCTATAATCCCCCGCTTGATGGCTAGATCCGGGGGTATTCCCTAACCAGGTATCACCCACCAGCGGTCTAAACACAGCCGGGAGAAGCTCTAAGCTCCCGAGTGATCTCTTGAGAAGAGTGGTAATACAGTGCATGTGAGTGTAAGTGTATGTACGTAGAGAGTGAGGAAATGACAAGGAAGAGGAAAGAGATCGTGTGTGGTCCGTTACCCGTTTGTTAGGGTACTGCTCCGGCATTCGCCTGGTGTTGATCGGAGAAACTACGGAAAACTACCGATCAGAGCAGCCGCTCGCTACAATTCTCCTCCAGACAGTGGTTGAATTAGACGTACCTATGCAGCTAGTGTGGAAAATTCTACCACCGTTGTAGCTGAAACTCTAGGACCACCGTTCAGAGGTACTGCAGTGATATCAGTTGATGCCCTGAGCCACCTTTTCCGGTAGGACGATTCAGGAAAGCGCTGAGGGGGAGGTGGGAAGGGTAGAGGAAATACAGCAGCACCGAGGGGCGAAGGGGAGTGCAATGGGGCGAGGAGGCGCAGTCAGGGCCCACCAGTAGCGGGAGGAGGCGCGCCGCGGCGATGGCAGCAACACATCGGGCAGGCAGTTAGCCGTAATGGGGCCAGCAGAGCCAGAGCCAGAGCCGGGGCTGGGGCTGGGGCTCGGGTGTTGTTTGGCGTGGGCGGGGCGGGGCGGGACGGGGCGGGGCGGGGATGGGCGCGCGCGGGCAACGCTTTCTCCCGCGTTGAAAGGTCGCGCTGTGCGCCTTGCGCCACGCGCACGCACCGGCACGCGCGTGCGTGCGTGCGGGCGGGCGGGGGGGGGGGGCGTGGCTTGCGTAAGGGGGCCCGCTGTGCATTAGCTCTTCGCCCGCCCGCCGGCTCCCGAGGCGCTTCCGCGCGGACACGTGCTTCGCTGCGCGCCGTTCCCACACGCTCTCGCCGGAACCGCTTGTCTCTTGGATCGGCAGGGGGAAATAAAATGGTCGAATTGGCCGAATACAACATCCGGGAGGGGTGGGTCAGGGCATCAACTGATGACACGGCGGTCCCTCTGAACGGGAGATCCGAGATTCCGGGTCCCGACGGTGACAGGATTTTCGACACTTGCTTGTCAGCTAGGTCGAGTTCAGTTGCTGTCTGGAGGAGAATGCTAGCGTCCGGCTGCTCTGATCGGTAGTTTCCCGTGGTTTCTTCGATCAACATCACGCGAATGCCGGAGTAGTACCCTAACAAACGGCCCCAAAAGTTGCTGTCTGGAGGAGAATACTAGCGTCCGGCTGCTCTGATCGGTAGTTTCCCGTGGTTTCTTCGATCAACATCACGCGAATGCCGGAGTAGTACCCTAACAAACGGCCCCGGAACGCGCGCGATCTTTCTTTTCTTTGTTCTATCCTCACCCGATACATACACACACCGTTACATATACTGCACTACCACACATGCCGTGAGACCGGTCGGAAGCTTGGAGCTTGTCCCGGCTGGATCGGTGCCCCGCTGGTGCGAGATGCCTAATTAAGGAAAACCCCGCAAATCGACGGTAGGTCAGCACCGGATCTCGCCATCCAGCGGGGGAAGACTACAGTCATCTCACGTGAAAAAAAAACAAACTATTCTTAGGTGACTAATGACGATAGTAGTTGACGCGCTGAGAATCACTAATAATCGAACAATTAATCGAAATACAAAAGTCCTAGTATCTTTACAACTTACCGTAGTAGCAATTTTAAAAGTATCAGGAAGTAAAAGGAAAGCAGTGCAGCAGTCACAACATCGATGATGTGAGAGATGTCGTTAGTTTCCCTAAATACCTAGGAACTCGAGAAAAATGAAATTTTAATTTAATGGCTTATGGTATCCTTTAATTATCGGCTGTCAATTACGAAATATGTTTATTACATTATATGGTACTGTAAGTTGACTGTCTGTAGGTAAAGGATACTATAACTTATTAAATGTAGACTGTTGGCCACTAGAATAATCTTGTTAAATATTTTAATATCTAATTTCAAAAGTGTTTATAAAATTAAATTCTTTTCGTTTTTTTAAATTATTGATACATTCTGAGACATGATATTATTACATTGAAAATTATTAGTATAATGCAATGTTTGATGTTGACATACACGAACATCAATTGAATGTTTAGTGTCAATTAGTATTTGATATTAATATATGATGTGGTGAGACTCTACGTATACCGAATATTTTAATATCAACGATTTATCATTTCTCGTGTACTCTTGTTAATTATTTTCAAACGAAGAGCTCAATGTACATAGTATCAGTAATTATATTATAATTTCATAATGCATATACCTCCGTAATTTTATTACTTGAATTCAAGACTTTAACGACTTTTTTGACAGAAGTTATCCGCTGGCAGAATTTTTCAAACCTGTGATTAAGAGCGGGTCTTTTGGCACGGGTTGCTTGAATCGGGTGCTTGACCGGGCCACGTGTCTCGTAACTGCACTCGAGTCTGTTTAAATTTAGGAAACTGCCACTTAACACGAACTTCGGTTTAATCGTAATTTTCACTGCCGGTAATGCTTCATTCGAAAATAAATGTGAATCTTGGATAAAAGAAGCCGGTTCTCTGCCGTCTTTTAATCTCTGTAACCACTGCAAGATCATATCTTCTTGTAAATTACAGAGTTACGCATCATATTTTTGGAAGCAAAGAAATTATTTACTTTGGGTAGCTCCGAAATGCTTTAAAAATATTCCGCTTTAGTGATGTGCTTTTTTGAAGGAGATATTCATTCATACTACATCTGCAATCAAACCCTAGTATTTTAGTTAGAATTCAAAAGAATTTTAAAGAAATTATTAAAACTCTAATTTATAATAACTGCATATAATATGTTGGCAACTGCACATAATGTCCACTAAAAATTATTGTGATATGAATTGAATAATTGTTTAAAGGACTGGAACGAAACTTCAAAGTTTCTCTATGAGAATTGTTTTTATTGTGCCGTGAACTTTTCGAAAATAATAAAAACACTGTTCTCATTCAATGTCACGTCAAGATTGGAACTTCTCGCACTGCTAGCGTCGAATCTTTGTCGAAACTCTTAATCCAGAGTACTACGACCTTCTCACACCCTCAAGTCATTTCAGCTGTACGCCAGAAAAGAAACGTTTTAGTCGCAACAAAGGCGACAAATGATATATAAACAGTTAGTTCTAAAAACATAATTTTCTTACAAGTGGTGTTTTAAACACTGATATACGAGAATACGACATTCCTCTTCTCTCTTTTACATAACTTGTCATCTCCAGAATTCTTTCTATCTATTTCCGGTTGGAGTGTCATCAGTATCTTTACAACGGTCCTTGGAATCCGATTAAGAATGTCGGATACACATCGAAGTCATTTAGTCTCCCTTTATGTTCTGTGTATTGCCACTTAAGATTTTTCACTTTTATGATAATATCGCGTACTTTGTTACTATCATATACCCTTGAATTACAAAAGCTTTTCAGTAATTACCCGTATATATCTTCCACACTTGGTGTGTATAATATGTAATTTTCTTGTTTCTGTTTTTTGTGGCGTCTAACTAAGCGTAGTTCCTGTATGTAGGTTCGCTCCTGTATGAACATATTATTTGGGTGGAAACGTTTTAGCCATATGGGGCACTGATTATTGAGTGCATGAACAAATTGTATTACATTATTACTAAACGCAATTTTTAATTTTTTAATGTACTAAGGCTTGTTTTGAACGGTAGCACATCTCATTAATAATTTAGAAGTACTTAAAATAGAACTCTTAATTTGTACAAATTTTTAGAAGTGAATTGATAAATGCCATCATCACTCCATATCATTTTTGGCACACTTACGCATGTCCTTATAAGGAGATGTCCTTAACGACGTGGTATATTTTAGTGCAATGATATAAGACGAATGTGTTTTCATAAAAAAAGAATTGAAATTTACAGACTAATGTGTATTCTGAATCTTTTTCGAATTGTGTGAATAGCCGATTATCTATTCTCTCCATAAAATGCCTACGCAAGTTGTTTTATTTGTCGTGACCGCGCTTGTTTTTTCGTAGCTTTTCACACGTGCTAGGTGGTCATTGCCGTACGCAATAAATGAGCCGGAAAGGAAGTCTGTAATTTTTAAGTTTTTTATCACCATCCTATCTGCGAAACTTAATTATCCGGGACCTCTGTTATTCGCAAAGGTCAACAGTTGGTGGCCCTGAAATCTCGAAACCGACGTCCTTCGTTCCGAAGCGTAGCAGAGTGAGCCGCTGGGTCGCCCGCCGCTAATTGTGAGAACTCGGGCGACCATCTCCACGCACCGACCGCCATATCCGTGATACATGCTTATTGAGGCGTGTAAAATATTTTATTATTTCCTGTAACACGCCGCTAGTGAAATAAAGCAAATTGACTATGAGCTCGGTTGCACCTCGAAACGAGGACACGGAGGCAGAGCGCCGCGAGCAAAACGGATTGGGCCAGGAGGGTTGATTGCGCCGCTTCTTTCAATTACGTAGACGCAGCGGTACATTCTCGATTGCGTTCTCAAAATCCAAATACGAAAACTTTGTGTCCATTGAAGTCGAAAGCGAATTGTTGGTCTAAAAGAATTTCAGTGCATATTCCTCATCCCTCCTGGTCTTTATCTTGAATGGCAGTATTAATCAAACTCATGACGAAATAACACAAAGCTTTTTTTTTTTCAAACACATCAGAATAGAGGATCATGTTTTCTTTACCACTTGTCAGTGGAAATGCAACTCCTCAGACTCTACTATAGCGTATTACGTGATGCCTCTTGCAATGCCTCTTGCAATGCATTTGCGCCGCGTCTGGGACATTACACATGAATGAACGATGATATGATTACACGTCCTCGGTATTCCTCTTATCCTCGTGTCGCCAGTGTCTGGGCAATCGTTTTATTGCCACATGGAAAATCCATACGTGGAGGAGATCAATACAGAGATATTGTTCCCGGAAAGCTTTCGAACACCAAAGAAAACGACCATGGAAATTTATAAACTAACACGCACAGTGTACTCCCGTTTCTTTAAATTGGCCAAGTGAATTTGCAAAAATTTAAACAAAACATATTTTTGAAATGTAAGTATCGAGCCAGTGCTAAGCATACGAGTACATTTTTCCTTTCATATCTGATTCCACATAGATACAAAAAGGTGACTACTAACATCTAAACCTCATTAAACATGTTAAACAAATTATATGTTCATGCTCCGTCTTCCATCTGGTTGTGTGTTTGCCTGTCTGCTTGCCTGTCTGCCTGCCTGCTTGCCGGCTTGCCGGCCTGCCTGTCTCTGCCTGTCTGTCAATGTCTGTCAATGTCTGTCAATGTCTGTCTGTCAATGTCTGTCTGTCAATGTCTGTCTGTCAATGTCTGTCTGTCAATGTCTGTCTGTCAATGTCTGTCAATGTCTGTCAATGTCTGTCTGTCAATGTCTGTCAATGTCTGTCTGTCAATGTCTGTCTGTCAATGTCTGTCTGTCAATGTCTGTCTGTCAATGTCTGTCTGTCAATGTCTGTCTGTCAATGTCTGTCTGTCAATGTCTGTCTGTCAATGTCTGTCTGTCAATGTCTGTCGGTCAATGTATGTCGGTCAATGTATGTCGGTCAATGTATGTCGGTCAATGTATGTCGGTCAATGTATGTCTGTCAATGTATGTCTGTCAATGTATGTCTGTCAATGTATGTCTGTCAATGTATGTCTGTCAATGTATGTCTGTCAGTGTATGTCTGTCAATGTATGTCTGTCAATGTATGTCTGTCAATGTATGTCTGTCAATGTATGTCTGTCAATGTATGTCTGTCAATGTATGTCTGTCAGTGTATGTCTGTCAATGTATGTCTGTCAATGTATGTCTGTCAATGTATGTCTGTCAATGTATGTTTGTCAATGTATGTTTGTCAATGTATGTCTGTCAATGTATGTCTGTCAATCTGTCTGTCAATGTCTCTCTGTCAATGTCTCTCTGTCAATGTCTCTCTGTCAATGTCTCTCTGTCAATGTCTGTCTGTCAATGTCTGTGTCTATCTGTCAGTCCGTCTGTCTGTCGGTGTCTATGCAGGCATGTCTATCTGCTTGGCCGTCTGCCTCGCTGTCAATCTGTCCCTCTGTCTCTCCATCTCTTCGTCCGTCTCTCTGTCTCTCCGTCTGTTCGTCCTTTAAATAAGATACAAACTTTTTAAAATATGAGTAGTTTTTATTTTAATTTTATGAGAAATGAAAGGATTTTTATGCTGAATCTTGCCACCGCTCTTTTCAACGAGCATAGGATATTATTATTGTATATTATTATCTCAAAGGTATTATAATGCAAATTTATGTTCTCAATAAACATAAGTCTTTCTAAACGAAACAGATTAGCAAGAGGTTCCTGGGTGCTAGATGTCATTATAGACGGCCGGTATTGGGTGTTGCTGCTGTTGTCAGTGTTGTTTCTGTTGTTAGTGTTGTTTCTGTTGTTAGTGTTGTTTCTGTTGTTAGTGTTGTTTCTGTTGTTAGTGTTGTTGCTGTTGTTAGTGTTGTTGCTGTTGCCAGTGTTGTCAGTATTGTTGCTATTGTCAGTGTAGCTGCTGTTGCCAGTGTCGCTGCTGTTGCCAGTGTCGCTGCTGTTGCCAGTGTCGCTGCTGTTGCCAGTGTTGCTGCTGTTGCCAGTGTGGCTGCTGTTGCCAGTGTGGCTGCTGTTGCCAGTGTGGCTGCTGTTGCCGCGGCGTCGCGCTCCGCCTTGGCGATTTCGCAAATCGTCCTCGTCGCGGAATTTATCGTTGTCGTAGGTGCAATGAAAATGTTAAAGTGTTGCGAACGCGGAATTGTGAAAGCCCCTCGGAGAGTGTGTTTATGTGTGCGAGCTCCATCCACTCCGGCGGCGGGAGCAAAACAAGCGGTCCGCAAGGAAAACCTCTTCGGTTTTCCCGTCGGCTCTCGAAACCTCGGCGAAAACGTCGCCGGCGCGTCATGTCCCGCGCGGGGCGGGGGGGGGGGAGCGACCTCGCCGCGCGATCGAGTAGAAGGTCGCGCGGCGTCGCGAATCCTGTCCGGCTCGGCTGCGCTCATCCAGCGCAGGTCAGCCCCTCGACCTTCCGAGTTCATTAGGCGACACCATACTGGGTCTGGTTGGCGGATGAGTTCGCTGTGTGTAGACGACGACGATGTCGTCGTCACCGCCGCCGCCGCCGCCGCCCGCGACCTTCTGGTCCGCAACAACAGCGGCGGGCGGCGAGGGGGGAGGCGGTGGCGGCGGGCGATCGCGTAGCGCGGGCGAGGCCGCGGAAGAGCAGTCACCAGCGGAGCAGCTGCTCGGCCGCGCGCAGTGGGAGGTGCTTTGTTTCTTCAGGTGGAAATCCTACGGTTGGCGGCATTATTTTTTAAATTTGTGTATTATTTTCAACTACTGACCCCGACAATGCTTCGCTATTGTAGTGTATTACATATCTCACACTACTGGTCACGTGATCAATAATTACATTTTACGCTACGCTGGGTAAAAATTCGAATAGTTGACTTCTTCGAAAAGTATGGGTTTTTGTATGTCCTGTTGTGGGCATTGTTTTCAAGTGTCATATTGTTAAAATGTTCTCCCATGTCAATAACGTGCAGAATAACGCATATGTTCGCCATGTCAATAACTTCAGAAGATCACAACCGCCCCCCACGACGGAAGCCTGCGCTACACCTACGGGATCAATGACTTTAGCAGTTGACGTAATAACTAATCAATGAGACTGAATGAATCAGTTGAGGTTGAGGTCTTTTCGATCGTGACCCGGGATATCTTTCTTCAAAACGTGACTTAAAGCTTAGAATGCTCCACATACTTGAATGAGCCAAGATATTTTTTGTCTCTCGACGAGAAGCAGTATTCAGCACACTACAGCTGTTAATGTCGTTTCCCCAGAGTTCGATATGTTTGTCCACTTTATAAAACCTCCTAGATTCGACGATTCTTTTTTGTAACAATCTACCATGTGTAGATGTTGTAATTACTCATACCATAACGAAGGATGTGCGTTTGTTGTGTTATATGTGAGAAAATATTTTCTCATATATTTGTGGATTTTTTTTTACTTGTACACAGTTGAGTGAAACAACATAAGATGTGAATCGTTGCTCTGGTTGCAGCTGTTGATTGATAAAGAAGTCATAAGAAATGACCCATCGATAAATGACACAAACTAATTATTCTTGACTTACATGAGAAAATAAAATTCTGTCGGCCTCGTAGGCATAGGATCTTGAAGCACTGTCCACGTACGTGAAGTCGCAAGGTTATTATCGTACATCATCGCCTTACATATTATATATCATATATCATCGCCATACATCCCGTATGAATGTTTTCACATTTCTCATGATGAACAAATATCCATTCATCCCGTGTGAATTTTTTCAGATTCCTCATCATTAACATATGAATTCTCATGACCTCCCTTAAAGCCTTCGTATCCTGAAAAACAGTCAATCAAGCCTTCTCACACTGTTAGGCTCTGGAATGAGTATGACACTTATCAACAATACAAGAGTGCAGCCAAAAGCAAGATTATGAACACCTACGGGGGATTGACAGCATATCCACAACAGCTATTAAATTAGCGTATATGGTGAATGAAAAGAAAAGGTGGACAAACAAAGAAATAAAGAGATTAATCACTAATTTAAATGACTATACCAGACAGAAAGATCAAAGTAGTGATGATTTTTGGAATAGGTGGACACACACTTAAGATGCCTAAGGATTTTGTAGTGGCGTATAAAATTTCTCTTGGTTACTTAAATATACATACGTTTACCGTTCATATTACAGAATTATACATACATATTTTTAGTTTGTTATTAATAACAAAATGGTAGCAAAATCTATTTAAAATAAATATAAACTTAACAACACCTTTTATTATCAAAACATTATTTGAGCAATGTTAGTAAACGGAAAATTAATCGCCTTCAATGTGAACCTGGAGTCGTCGGGGTATATTTGTCGCTTTGACGAACGTATTAATTTTTTTTAATTACTACGTCTTGGAAAAGAAAACAGGAGTGATGTAGTATATACTCTTTCGTCTGGGCGGATGAAAATTAATACTTACGTTTCTACTGAAAACCATCTCATCTTGTTCATTTAAGAGCATTTCTTATTGTTGTTGTCTTTTCTGGGAGTTGTTTGCTAACTTTTGGTTCACTGGAAGTCTATTTTACTTGAAGTCTATTTCACTTCCTGTTCATGCACAAATTATATTAACTCTCATTGGACCCGACTAAATGGAAATTATTAAGACATGCATTTGACGTTCCGTTCGCATTATTGTCGTGATTCATATAACACACGTAACTCAAACTAGAAACTACACCTCAGCTGCGGGTAACGTTGCACTTGAAAACGTAAAACCCATCTAGTTCATAGATTAATCGGTATAGACAGATTTACTTTAAAAGCTTGAGCCAGAATTTAAGTGAAAAGTGTTCAGCTTCCCCAGATATTACGAAATTGCCTTCTACAAGAGAGTTCAGCATTTACATCACAAAGGCGTAGTCATTTAATCGAATGGTATTTAATGAGATATTTCCACAATAGCAGGATATGTAGGACATGAATAACAATATTTTGTTCGGTTACGGAGGATCTGAACATGATTTACAAAGAAGGCAATCAATGATATATTATCTTCTGCTATCGGAAATTACGTTGCTGTACTATATCCATCTAATAATTTAATGGTTTAATATTCGATCAGGATTTCGCTCCTATAGTGTTCTATAAAAATGTTACAAAGTACATAACTTCATTTGAATTTCAAATGATTTGATATGATATTCATTGCTCGCGATTCTCAATAATAAGACATTTAATTATACCATGAAGCACTGTCGATACATCATTAAGGATGCTGTGAAGTGCATATTGTAAAATGGAAATAACATAATAAAATAATTTTATGTATCTGTATTATAATAAGCTGTGATTATAAAAAAATAAGACTTTTGGAACTTAGTAGAAGAACTGGTTGTGGAGCCATATGTCTTCAAAACGTAGGGTTCCCGATATTCGACTTTCTTGCGGTCGAAATTTACTTTTACCCTCAAGGAAATGCATTTCTGCCAGTGACCGGAGAATGCCGTTTCGATTGATTGATTGATTAGCGATTCCCGACGCGTCAACTGTTACGGTCATTAGTCCCGTAAGAGCAGTGCATATTTTTGGTGATCGTTTCCCGGTAGATTTCTATATCCGGCTTACGAGGATTTCTCCAACCAGGTATCTCCCAACCGTGACACCGCTTCAGCGGGGACAAGCCGTAAGCTCTTGCCAAGTGTGGTAGTGTAGTGCATGTGAGTGCAAATGTGTAAGGGGTGCGGATATGCCAAGGAAGAGGAAGGAAAGATCGCGCGCGGGCCATGAAATCACAGAAAACTACCGATTAGCCGAGGAACCGCCGATTGCTAGAATTATCCTCCAGACAACATTTGTATATTCCACATTGCTAACAAGCTAAAGTCGAAAATCCTGCCGCCGTCGGGAGTGGAACCCTAGAACCCCTCCCGGTCATAGGCACTGCAGTGACATCAATTTGCTACCCTGAGCCACCGCCATTTGGCCCACTGCGCGCCGGAGGCGGCAGCGGCTGCGGCGGCGGTGGCGGTGGCCACGCGGGCACGCACACGCACCAGCAACGCACGCACCTCGGCCCCCGCGGCCGCACAGCCGCCGCCGCCGCCGCCTTTTTTTGCCCAATAAACGGCGCTGTGCACGCCGCCGCCGCCGCCGACGACGCCGCCGCCGCCGCCGCCGCCGCCTCGCCCGCTGTCCGTCCGTGCGGGCGCTGGGCGCGGGCAGAGGCGGCGCGCCGCGGCGTCCGTTGTTGCGCAGATAGGCATCGGCCTCGGCCGCCACGATGCGTGCGCGTTAATCACGCGGCGCCAAGGTCCCCGCGCCGCGCCGCGCCGCGCCGCGCCGGCAGCGGAGGGGGGGGGGAGGATGGGGAGGACAGAAGGGCGGAGGACACGAGCTCTGCTGTGACGCCGGGAGTGTCTTGTGGAACGCCTAAGACGACGGGAGAGTCTTGTGGGCGGAACAGTTGTTGGGACAGCGTGTCGGTTCGGTTGGCACGCCGCGGGTGACGGTTGTGTTGACGTAGATGATGGTGGGGACGACACGGGTGACTGTTGGGTCGACGTGGATGAGGGTTGGGTCAGTGTGACGATTGGGGTGAGGTGGGTGACAGTTGGATGGAAGTGGGTAAGAGTTGGGTCAGCGTGGGTGACGGTTGGGTTGACGTGTATGACGCTTGGGTTAGTGCGATGATTGAGGCGACGTGGGTGACGGTTGGATCGACGTGGGGGAGGATTGTGTCAGCGTGAGAACGTAGCGATGGCGTGACGGTTTGAGGCGAAGACGCCGGCTTTGACAGATGGACACCAGCCAAAGAATATGCTAAATAGAAGTGGTACGGGTCATTATGACTAGAATGTAGCTTTTTGCGTTGTGACAATTCTTACGTAGTGGAAGACATTGAGATGTCTTGTAAGCTGTTCAAAATTACCGGTAATTGTCATGTATAAACAGAAATGCATTGATTTTTAACTGTTCTACAAAAATGAAGAGTCACTTTTTCGAAGTAATGCTTCTTTGAACTTGCTCTTCTTTCATCAGGCAATTAGTACCATATTAAAATTGTCGCCGCAAAACTCATAATATACAGCACATCATTATGAAAGCCAGAGTACATATTGTTTACCTATGTGCTTAAATAAAAGCATATAAAACAAAGATTTTTGGACAGATGAATAAAGAAATAAATAAGAAATGTTAAGATACAACAAATATATGAAACTCCAGAGCCGCAAATACGTGTTTATACCAATGTCATATAAATACAAACTGTAAAATAGTTTCACCATCAAGCAATTGATCATCCGTACACCGAAAATGAAATTGATGGTCATTTTAGGCAGCAATTACACAGCGACAACGATGACTGATGCTAACAATGACGTTGATAATAAAGTTGGCAGACAGGTAAGACACACACTGTATAGGCGATGATAGTGTTGCCGGCGACGGTACAAATAGCCGTTGATACTGATGACGTCATGTGAAGGCGATTATTAAAGAACTGGATTAGTGGGGGCCGTTCGAACGGCAATTACGGCGCGTCGTGTGCAGATTAGTGATGCGGCATCGATAACAATGCGGCGGCGATGGTGTGACGGTTAGCGTTTCGGACTGTTGTACCCAAGTTGGCGGGTTCAAACCCGATCGAAGCCGTGGATTTTTCAGGGCGAAAAAATCCTTCGTACGCCTTCCTTCGGGGGGGGGGGAAGTAAAGCCGGCTGTCCCATGTTAGTAGATTTACTTGCATGTAAAAGATCCTCAAGCCTAAATGACGCCTCTGAGCTAAATTCAAATCGCCTGTTTCTCGCCAATAAATACCTCCTTTCTCTGCTTGTTGGTGAAAGGATCGTAGCGAAATTTACGTGGTCAGACGGAAGAGCAGGCCTAATGGCCTGAGTCTCGCCACGTAAAATACGGCATTAATTCAATTCAATTCAATTCAACAAAAAATCGATGGTCAAAATTACAACACCAATGTTAAAAATATATCGACTAAAAACGATCGACGTTTTCGAACAACGATGATTTTGCACTGGATTTGTAGCCTGTAGCATTATGTTCCTGTGCATTATAATTTCATTTGACAGAGTTCGTGTTTATCAATTCCCTGAATGAGAAGAAGGGGCAGACCCTATGCCTGCGGCATATTTTTGACCATATCTCAATGTGCGAAATGAATATGAAGAAAGAGGAAATACAGGGCCTGGAGGTCATTTCGGGTGAGAGAGTTTGGTCGATGAAGGAAGTGCAAACAGCGTTCCCGTGATTCCAACACACGAATATTAGTGTTACTATCCGGTATTATTTCATATTTTAACTTTCACTGTATTGTGAACATGGAAATTTTTCATTCAGAAACAAAACACTCTAGAAAAAATACAACACATTGATGTTACAAAACATCGGTGTTAATACATCGATGTTGAAAAGGTCGATGTTTCTAACAAAACATTGATGTTAATACATCGATGTATAAAACGTCCATGTTTCTACAAAACATCGATGTTAGTACATTGATGTTTAAAACGTCGATATTTCTACAAAGCATCGATGTTAGTACATTGATGTTTAAAACATCGATAGTTCTACAAAAACATCGATGATTTGAAAACATCGGCCTTGATATCGCATCCCTACTGTAGGTAGTGGCGGCGCGCGGGAGGCGATGGGATTTCTCGAGCGTTCCGAGCGAGCGCGCTGGTGTAGGGCGCAGCGGGTTGCTGCCCGCAGGCGCTAGGCGCGGCCGCCCAACTGATGGACCGCTGATAACGCTCGAGTATCTCGGCGTCGGTTGAAGGCGCCTGTCGTGATCGTCCTTTTGTACCTTGTACATTTTGGCACGGAGCATGTTTCATATTACACGGCGCGGTAGATAGGGACCGAGCGAGTGGTGCAGTGAGCGTGACTGCTTCGCGTTGGGGAGATCATGGATCCGAACCTTCAGCTCGTTGGTTTTTTGGTACTCTGGTGTCTTAATTATATCATTTTTTTTTCAAAAAGTATGTCGCCTAAGATTAGCCGATTAATTTACGTATTGGTTTCTATTTTAACTGCTTTGGAAATGGCATTTTATGAGGGTGACAATTAGGCGTAAAAGCTCTTTCGTCTTGATTGTGATATGACATGGCCATGATTGTCACGGCCTTATCTACCCTTTCAGGATATTGTCGAAGTTGTAAACATACGTCAGGACAATTGTCGGCCTACCCTACTCTGTTATTAGCCATCGTAAAGGATGTGAACTTATCACTACATCTCAATTGTGGAGCTTATAGAAGATTCTGATATGTATGCCTGCATAGGGCTTTGCAACTATAATAAATGAACATGACTGATTGTTCGTAATGCAGTGATGGTGCTGCAATGAAACGGGCACGTTATTTTATTCCAACATTATTTCTTCTAAATAAATTCGTTCAGAAAATATTTACATACAAAGTACAAATTTTAAAATGAATATAGTTACATATATAATTGTAACCATTCCCATCACCTTGTTGGACACAATTACGCACGGATAATATATTCCGCATTCGTAAAGAAATACAAAATGTGACCACATTACTGAGTAACACTGTATTTTAGTAATTAAATTTGTTCAAAGAACTGGTTGCCCCGACCGGGATTCGAACCCGGCCCTTGTAAACCAGGTCAGGGTTCGAATCCCGGTCTAGTCAACCAATTATTTAAACAAATTAAATTATATAGTTAAATACACACATATTTGAAATTCATTTTTATGCGAATACAAATTTGAATTTAATGTTAAAGCGAATACTCGGTGCGTCATCAGTTATGTATAATACTACATTTATCCCGTATATTACATACTTCAATACGCTGTAGAAACGGAAGAGAACTTGAAACTTGAACTTGCTGTAAAAAAAATACAGTATTACAATGTGAACATTATTAATTTAGGTGATCTATCGGTGATAGTAGTAGCCTACCATAAGAGTGTGTATTCGAAGTTATTAAAATTGGTAAGGTTATACTGCTTTGTGGTGCGCACACTCGCAGATTGTTCTCTTCATGATAATTAAGATTCATTCTAAAGCAAAAACTTCCAATATGAACAATAATATTGGTGAAAATAGCTCAAGCTCTCATATTTATTCTGATCCTTTTTAGTTTTTGCAGGTCTTACTTGATTTCATTACTTGTTGCAGTGAGGCTGATTTAAGATATAGGAGACGTACATCTTGCATGCATCACATCACATTTTCATTAACCCAAAGTTTCAACACGTCGCATGTACTGATGTCCTTTATAGTATGATTGATTCACGGATTCCTGTTTTGCAAATTTTATCAAGGTAACATCATCTAAAAGACAGTCGAGTGGGTTTCGTGAGAGTAAAGTGACGTAAGCATTAAACATGCCCACATTGAATCTCCCCCGCCCTCGACGTCGACGACCCGACGGACAGATTCCATAAAGTTTTCAGCTTTATCGCCGCGCCGCTTCCTGGAATCCGCGAGTCGCCGACCCGTGTCCCGCCAGCCGCCCGCGCTGTCCTTACACGGCCAGGTTCACCTTCCCCTCGCGCCCCCACCGGGTTCGCACCGCCCAGCCGCCGCCGCCACCGCCTCCGCCACCGCCTCCGCCTCCGCCTCCGCCTCCGCCTCCGCCTCCGCCTCCGCCTCCGCCTCCGCTTTCGCCTCCGCCTCCGCCACCGCCTCCGCCTCCGCCACCGCCACCGCCACCGCCACCGCCACCGCCACCGCCGCCGCCTCCGCCTCCGCCTCCGCCTCCGCCTCCGACTCCGCCTCCGCCACCGCCACCGCCACCGCCGCCGCCGCCGCCACCGCCACCGCCACCGCCATCTCCGCCGCCTCCGCTGCCTCGACGCTTGAAGCAAGCGATACCTTTCGTCTTCTTCGAGGCCCTCGTGCGCTTTCTCTCGGGTTGGCGGCGGCGGTAGGGCTGGGAGCGCGTTGCGGGTCGCGAGCTGGGGCGGGGCGCTCGAGGGCGGACGAGGCGAGGGCGCGGAGCCGTGGGTGGGGATGCGAAAGGAGGGTGTGGCTGGGGTAGGGAGCTAGTGAAGACAGACGAAGGCGTTGATTTCAAAGGCGGGAGATGGCAGCGGGGGCGGGGCGGAGGCCGGGACGGGAGAGATGAAGGCGTGGATGGTGATGCAGGGGGAGGGTGTGGTGGGGCCGGGAGCATATGAAGACACAGGCGTTGATCGCATGCGGTGAAGGCGAGAAATGACAGCGGGGGCGCGGCGGAGGCCGGGACGAGGGCAATGAGGGGGCGGGCGCAGTGGTGTGGGTGGGGATGCGGGAGGATGGTGGGTCTGGAGTAGAAGGCAGGGGCAGACACGAGCGATGGCGTTGACCGCAGGGCTGTGAATGCGAGATGGCAGCGGGGGCGGGGCGGAGGCCCGGTCGGGGGCGGAGGAGGCGAGGGCGAAGAGGCTTGGGTGGGAAAGCGGGAGGAGTGTGGGGCTGGGGGGCGGGGTCAAGTGAAGACACAGACGAAGGCGTTGATCGCCAGGCGGTGAAGGCGAGAGATGGCAGTGGGGGCGGGGCGAACGCCGGGACGGGGGCGATAGAGGCGTGGGTGGTGAAGCGAGAGCAGGGTGGGGCCCGGGGTCGGGGGCACACGAAGCACAGGCGGAGGCGTTGATCGCGAGGGCTGGGAACGCGCCGGGTCGCGAGCTGTGGCGGTGTGCTCGGGAGATAGTAGCGGGGGCGGGGCCGGGACAGGGAGAGGGGCAATGGAGACGAGGGCGCAGAGGCGTGGGAGGGAACGAATGCGGGAGGGTGGGGCCGGGGTAGGGGCAAGCGAAGACACGGGCGAAGGCGGTAATCGCAACGCGGTGAAGGCGAGGGCTGGTTGCGCGGCCGTGGGGCGGGGCGGGAAGGAACGAGGGCGGAGGTGTGATCGCAACACGGTGGTGGTGAGGCTAACCTGTGTGGTTGCGGGGGCGGAGGCGAGGACTGGGGACGCGGCGGTGTCGACAGCGGTCGGGGGGGGGGGGAGGCGAGAAAGGAGGAGAGGATGGGCGCTGGAGCAGGCTGCTGGGGAAGCGGAGGTGGGGACCGCGGGCGTGGCGGGGTCGAGTGCGGGGGCGGGTCGTGGTGGCGATGGGGGCGGTGGTTGCTCTTTCTTGGCGAGCAATCCGCAGTCTCCTGCGTTGCGCCACAGACTGTACTGCGCTCCGCCCTCGCTCTCCTACGGTGAGATGCGGTCACGATGCAAATAATGGCAGTAGCGCTGTTTGAAGTAACTGCTTCGTCAGCCACAAGGATTGCAGCACGTGAAGCGGTGATTAGGTTGTTCAATCTAAATGGAATTTATAGAAGACAGAAAGGATTTGACACCACTGCTAAATGGATCTCTTACTTCGTAATAATTCACTCATTCAGATGATCAGTCAGACTTTGATTCATTGTTTCAGGCTTCATTGGCTCGTTTGTTTATTCATTCGCTCAAGCCTTCATTAGTTCGTGCATTCATTCGTTCGCGCATTCATTCGTTCGCGCATTCATTCGTTCGCCCATTTATTCGTTCGCCCATTTATTCGTTTGTGCATTTATTAGTTCGCTCATTCATTCGTTCGCGCATATATTCGTTTGTGCATTTATTAGTTCGTGCATTTATTCGTTCATGCATTTATTCGTTCGTCCATCCATTCATTCGTTAATGGATTCATTTTCTATGCATTCATTTGGTTATGCGTTGACAGTTTAGGCGTTCATTTGTTCTTCATAACATTCCAGTCATTTTTTTATAAGACGAAAATATATCAGCATGTGTAAAATTAGCTTTCTCTTCCTTCAGCTTTATTTCTTCGTCCCACTGTTGCAGGTTATCTTCTCATGTTCCACCTTGTATTATCTCACTGGATTTCTCTCCTTTTCTTTCCACGTTGGAACATACCTAGCAGGTTTTAATGATGATGATGATTTCGACCACGAAGTAGCTTGTCACTCGAGACATGAACAGCTCTCTCCACATTGCCCAAAAGTGCTTCATCCCCTGGCCATCTGCTGTTTGAGGGTTTGGTTATATTGCACTGGAGTGTTATTATAATATAACTTATAACTGCACTTGTGTACAACTCTTTGACAGTAATTTAAAAACAATGTATATTTAAATATAATAGCAATACAAAAGTCAATCCAAAAGTTTTGAAAAATGAGCAGCAGTGAGTTACTCAGGAAGCAAAAATGAGTCTCCATTGTTACATCCACATTTTAGTAACAAACTGGGGCAAGTTTGAACTCGCTCGCTCATTTCAGTATCTTGGGAGAGCTATTTGAGTTTAGATAGTTGTTGTTCTTGAATAAGCAAGAATGGACATGAAGAAAGAGAGTTTCAGAGCCACAATTCAGTGATCTTTGGATGCGATAGATGTGATAATCAGCAGAAGAATTTATCACGAAATAATCGTCAGGGCATCATAGTGAAGATTTGTTTTTGTTTTACCTAGGGAGGAATATGGAAGTTAGCAGGATATGCTTTAGGAAAAGAAATTAATCAAATTATCCCTGCGCACCTTGCCGCTTGGCGATGCGGTGGCCCTACTGTGCGGAAGCAGGGCGGTCGGGAACAGGCCGGCGCGCGAGCGAGCGCGGAGAGAAGAGAACGGGAGGTCGAGGGGAGCGGGGAGTGGCGAGGAGGTTGCGTGGCGCTGCACGATGGAGAGCGACCGCGGAGCGTGCTGGGCGCGTGCTGCCGCTGACCCGGCCACCGCCACCGCCACCGCCACCGCCACCGCCACCGTCACCGTCACCACCACCGTCACCACCACCGTCACCGCCACCGTCACCGTCACCGCCACCGTCACCACCACCGCCACCGTCACCACCACCGCCACCGTCACCACCACCGTCACTGTCACCGTCACCACCAGTCACCACTCGTCACCACCACCGTCACCACCACCGTCACCACCACCGTCACCACCACCGTCACCACCACCGTCACCTCCACCGTCACCACCACCGCCACCGCCACCGTCACCGCCACCGTCACCGCCACTGTCACCACCGCCACCACCACCGTCACCGTCACCACCGCCACCGTCACCACCGCCACCGTCACCGTCACCACCACCACCATCACCACCACTATTGCGTCGCTCTGTTTCCGTGCCACTGAGCAGAAATGGCGTTGCTCGCGCCACCACTGTCAACGCCACTATCGCCACTGACACAACCACAGTCACCGTCGCTATTTCTGCCTCAACCTCGTGCCTATACTACCCCAAGTGGCATCACCGTAAACAACAATCACTTGTACAACCACTGTCACCATTGCACAAAAAAGATAAGCTTCATGATTATTTAAACCATCTTACTTTTTTTCTCCTTACCTAACCCTTCTCCCAAATCTTGTTATTCCTCCCTTAGAGCATGCCATGAGTTTTACTCTTCTCTGCTCAAAATAAATGTTTCTGTAAAAATTCCTCCAGCTTCTTTAAGATATACGTAATCTCGCGATTGAGCTTGCTTGTTGTCTCTTTGTAGGTTTCCTTAAGAATTTCAACTAGCATTTTGCTAATTTTCGTCTCCTCTAAGATATTTCACAACTTCTTCCTGTCCAGTCTATCAAATGATGGTTTAAGATCTATTAACCTAAGTAAATCCTTACTTTTTAGTTTCCCAGAAGATACTCTTGAAAGTGCTGGTAGATAATTAATTTTAAAAACAATACATTCTAGCAATATTTGACAAATTTTACATTGAATGAGAAATAATATGATTAAATTACGGCAAGGTATATTTTTATTCTAAATGTTGCAAAATAGAGAATTAATCGGAACAGTAGTTGTGGCCTTCATATTTCAAAGCTCTAAGAGATTTTATTACCCACAAACATTAATCTCACATTAATCCATTTCTCTTAGCATCCAGAATAACAATGAAGTAATTGCAGTAATTGTAAACAGCAAATGCCCCGGGCGTATAGAACATACGAGTTATATTCCAACGTACTACAAAGGAAATGAAACCCATTCTCTAATGGAAAGATATGTGAACGGTAATGGAGTAACTTGACAGAACGTTAAAAAATACGGATGCTCATATTCTTAATTTCATCTCTGATCTCTGTAATAATCCCTTCTTTCTCTTTAGCCTCTGTAACTAAGTTGTTACGTGGTTGCAATTCTCGGAAACAATTTTGATGAGGACATACATGCGTAAATCACGCACATAAGCCAAACCCTCATAATTATCAGATACTAGTTTGTGCTTGATGTCCGTGTTAATGAGTAATTATTTGGTGGCTTAGTTGCTCGGTGTAGAGCTGTGAGTGGCGTGTCTAATAGGTTGAAGAGATTCGCGCTTCCATAACGTAAGTACGACATTTATACGTTGTTAGATGTGTGTGTTAATTTGGAGTGGGGAGGATTCACATGCTCATTTTCTTAATACGAAGAGATGAAACAAACCAGTTCACGAATTTAAGCATTACAACACTTTCGAATGTCACTGCGTGTTTAATTTTTGAGTTAATAATAACAATAATGATGATGATGATGATGATGAAGAAGAAGAAGAAGAAGAAGAAGAAGAAGAAGAAGAAGTGGAACAACAACAACAAGCTGGTTATGTCGCGTAATTGAAGTTCTAATCAATAGAAATACAAACGAAATATCATAGGTTCCTATGCTTATTGTGAACAGTGCTCAACAATGCTGATTACTTCTTTCATTCCTCAGCTTGTCGGCGACAGTGTTATTAAAAGACAGATGTAGAACAGATTACTATGCAAAAGTCCAAATATTATATATCTTAGGATAATTTATTTGGAGTAGTTAAGCTGTAAAACATGTAATAAGATGAAAACCCTAAAAGGTTTTAGAAAATTGTGGAGAATGTCATAATAATTTGAAGTGAAAATTTTCATTCCGCCCTGACGCAATTCCCGTCTTACATAGATCCTGATATTCAGAGTGAAACTACGTTTAAAGCGTCTTGAGAAATCGCCTCACAAGTGATATCGTAGCTTTTTAACATCGATTACATATGTACTCCATTACAGGTGTCGGCGGTTACTTCAAAGCCTTTTAACTAGCAACGCGAACGTAAGATAATGACACATCAAAGGATTCTACGAAAGCTACCGCAAACAGTTGAAGTCATCTCTTTTGATGTCAGACACCGCACGTGTGTTCAGGTTAGCGCAAGTGTGCAGTTCAGTGGCGTTTGTTAAGCCGTCGTCTCTTTCTCGCAAAGGAGACCATCTTGAAATCAGAGCGAGAGTTTTCGTGTTTACGCAACATATGATTCAGGCTCGTTAGCGACCATGTTGTGTAATGTTTCCTGATGTTACTTCTACCGTGTCGATGGGTGATACGCTTGTCTAAGAACTTCTTAATTACCGAGTACGTACGTTTCACTGAATGACTATCGCAGAGAAGAGCATTACATTCAAGACATTTCTCTGCGAATTAAAAGTCATTTGGATTCAAAGTTCTTTCAGACTTGAAAAAATCTGACCAACATTCCAAAAGATCATCGAAATTTACTTTTAAAACTACACCAGAAACGTTGAAAATGTAGTGATTGAGCCGTTCCCATGCTAAAGGTGTTGACATCTTGACATCATGACAGTATATAATAATAAATATCCTGAAGAAAACAATGCTTGAATTACTATTTGGAGGTAGTTGTCGCAATTGGTTGGCTAACATTTGCCAATGTAGCGAGACAGAGAGAGTACAGAACCGATGCTATAGCTTCCATGACGAAAAAACAAATGAGAATATTAATGTGCAGAAATATCGATATTCTTTACTACAACAATAAAAACACTGATGAGGACAAACATTTATATATATATATATATATATATATATATATATATATATATATATATATATATTGTAATATACGCGGTCTAATCAACTAAACTAGCCCCACGTTGCGACCAGCCAAATGTAATACCAGCGGGGGAGGGCGCCAGGTTCAGCTCCTGAAATATGACTGGATGGAAGGGTTGGGAGGTCATGAATTATAGCACAGAGTCATTTATAACAAATAATTGTTTATTCCTGGCACCATGAGCTGCCAGGGAAGTTACATGTCGCAAAGGGCGACGCAAGTTTCCTACTAACTCTACTCTGTGAGCTCATTGTCCTTATTACTAATTGCTAATTCCCTTAAGGCTAACATATTAGGCTTACTCTTTGATGAAACGTGCAATTCACCATTTAAGATCTGCAAGGCCTGAGCGCGGCCACTAGCAATTTCTCGCCGTTAAAATTGTCCTGCGAGACGGCTTCGCCTCGTAGCTTTTCACCGGTGGCTGTGCTGTCTCCACGAGCGGGCCGGGCGGCAGCCTCGGAGGCGGGGGCGGCGAGCGGTCCCAGGTCGCAGACCTTCTGCGGCGCGTCCCCTCTCAGCTGGCAGCGGCAGTCCCAGGTCGCCGACTCGAGCAGGCTCAGTCGGGCGAGTGGCCACGGGCGCTGACGTAATGCGGTGGGCTATCAATGAGCCCGGCGTCCAAAAAAGCGCGGAGGCCGACGGGCCGATGCGGAAATAGTGCGGGATCCGACCGTCTCCCGCCCGAGTTTCCTCCGCGACAAAGTCCACTGGTTGCGTTCAAACTTATTAGACTCTGGGAAAGTCTTTCCCAACTCGCGTTCCGGTCAAAAGTACTTCTCCTCTCTTGGAGTTTTCCTCCCCCGTCGCGCTCCAATCGCAAGTAAAAGTTAAAGTAAAGTAATAATTTCTCTTCTGCGCACCCCGTTTTTAAGAAAACTCCCTTCCCCCCTCCCAAAATGTTTCTAACTCTGAATTTATCCCTTCCCTCATGGCGAAGCTTCCCATTGGCTGAGGGTAACTGCGTCGCAGGATTCTGATTTACCAATCATGTGGCAATTTTTCTGTAATTTTCCGTAGATCGTTCTCTGTCTAACACGGCTCCTCTCCTCTCTCTCGCTTCCCCTTTGTCAGATGTTCCAGAAGCTCCTCGCAGCTGTCTGGACACGTGTTCAAGCAGGAGCGCATTTCACGGGTCATCTCGGTCGGCAAAAGACTTATCGGCAGCCTGCTGTGTTTAATTTGTAAATAGCCCCCGTGGGGTTCGGGTGCCTTACTCAAGGCGCGTGCCAACGGGTGCGGGGGCGAGCATTGTTCGAAAGGGTTGACGGCTGAGAAAGGTCTCGTTCACGACGCGTTGTAAATGTGTCTTCCTCTTAATCGACACCCGGCCAACTCCTTCGGGGCTCCGCGTCCCTCCCAGGGTGGTGGCAAAAGAGGGGGCGCGAGGGCGTGCATTGTCCGACCGGGTTTCGGCCAGGGGGCCAGTGTGTCTTTTATGAGGGCAATAAACGGGTCGCCTCTGAAAAGGGCCTGAATGCGGTCGGGGCAAGCCCTGCGGCGTAACAAAAGGAGCTTCGCGGCGAAGGCAGTGTCCCTCGACCCACTTCTGCCTCGACGGGAGCTATTATTAGATGTAAAAATTATTTTATTATTGGCGACGCCACAATAAAATTATACTAGTTAATTGGTGACGCCACAATATATATGTAAAGAAAATGTTTTAATCAGATAGTAAGATTTTTTACAGTAAAAATTCTGGATAAAAAATTCTGGATCAACACAATTTACACAACAACACAAAAATTAGTCTACTCATAAACCGATTGCTCAATAGATTGCTCATGTCCTGCTAACAACTTACAAATGAGTCATTAGTTAAATTTTTCCTTTCTCCTATACATACTGGTACTGTATACCGAGTACTAATATATATATATATATATATATATATATATATATATATATATATATATATATATATATATAGAGAGAGAGAGAGAGAGAGAGAGAGAGAGAGAGAGAGAGAGAGAAAATTGCGGAAAATCAATTGTTTTGAAACAATCCGTCCGTCCTGTCTGTTAGTCTCTCTGCCCGTCTGTGAACAACACTAACATCTAAACTATTTGTAGGATTTTGTCTAAAATGAATATGCTCTTGGTAAATCTCGATCGACTTGAAGGGATGGGATTTTGAAAAAATTTCTAAAACATTTGAGAGGTATTTTACATGGATCATCTGGAACGTTTTCAGAATTTTCTTAAAAATGGATTCAAGTGTTTACTTTAAATTCATGTAAGAATAGAGTGAAACACATAAAGAAGGTTTATGTCCGATTTTCTCTGTGGACTTCGAATTTTCGAAAATTACAAAAGCTTGATTTTTTTACGGCGTCTTCTTAAAACTATAAAATGACGTTCTCTGAACTTTTTGTACGGAAGTGTACTGAATATCATGGCATTAAGGCCATTTTGTTTTTATCTTTTGATTTTACCAGAATTACATAAAGGTATTTTTAAAATGTACCTCATTTGATTAATTTTTACATTAACGGACGTTTATTATACATTACGGCATTTGTGAGAAGTGCTTCAAATGGTTTCTAATGAAGTTTCTCCAATACTCGTAAGTTTTCTCTGTGTATGAGCTTAAAATTGCGCATAAAAAGCTCAGATGTAATTTTGAGAAAAACGGAGACAACTCCGGAAGACCTCGAAAACTGGCATATAAGTCCAGGTTTTACTCTTACATTTTTTCTTAAAGTTACATTCCAGTTGTAACATTGGGGGACAAGGAATGGGAAGGAAGGATCGTGCGTGGTTTGTGGCTCGTTTAGTAGGGTACTGCTCCGGCATTCGCCTGGTATTGATCGGAGGAACTATCAGATGAGAACGGAAAACTATGACAGCAGCCAGCCACAAGAATTCTCCACCAGACACCGACAACTCGACGTTGCTATGTTGCTAGTATCGAAAAATTCTGCCTACGTCGGGTCACGAACCTAGGACCGCCTGGCCAGAGGCACTGCAATCACATCAGTTGATGCCCTGAGCCACCTCCCCGGGTATAAATATTCGGCCATGCAAGTGGCACAGGCCTAAGACGGAAGGGATGCCTCCGCCGCCGCCGCCGCCGCCGCCGCCGCCACCGCCACCGCCACCGCCACCGCCACCGCCACCGCCACCGCCACCGCCACCGCCACAGCCACCGCCACCGCCATCGCCACCGCCGCCGCCGCCGCCGCCGCCCGCGAGGCGGAAACGGAAGCTGCGGGAACGCGGAAGGGCGTCGCGCGAAGGAATCCCCCGAGGTTCGACCAAGGACCGCGCCGAAGGCGGACCGGGTCAGGTCGTAGATGCCGGGCGGGGGGAGGTGGGAGGCAGCGCGCGACGCGAGTGCTGATGGGCCGCTGGTGGCGCCCCACGCGGAAGGAGGATGCGTTTGTCAGCGCTGTCAAACGGGCGACGGCACGAGATGCGACGAGGAAACGCCGCAGACGGCCACGTGATGGAGATATCCTACTTGTGACTTACGATACGACGGAGTTTCGGCGCTACTCGTAGGGTAGAGACGTTGTTCCCGGTCTGGTGAGGGACCTTCAAGTCATAATGTCTTACTTAAGGTAAAAGGGCGTGCCTAGGGCAAAAATGCCGATTAAATGCAAGGGGCTGTTGCAACAGTCAAATGGACCGTGGATTATCAATTTTGTTGAAAATCCTGCACACGGTTCAACCACTAGCGTTATTCACACACGGATGGACTGACGTTTTTCCGCAATACAATTTCGATAACAACGACCCACCAAACGTGAATTCGGACTGCACATAAAGGTCATTATTAAGACGCCTGTTTAGGTCAAATTTTGTTAAGTGGGCTCATTTAATAGAGATGATTTAAAAAAAGTTTTTTTCCGACTCCTGTATGTACCAATCGGCCCGCCCATGACTCTGTATCTGCCTTCACAGTACCGCACTGTGTTTTGGAGAAGCGAGGTGTGATACGACGCGACTTGGTAGCCAAGTGGGTAAAAGCCTTTTCTTCGTAACCTCCTAAACGAAATTAATAAAAGTGAAGGGGGAAAAAGAAAAACAGTGTGTCGAATATATCAGGTTGGTGTGAGAAAGTAGATACACTACAATGTATTTAATATTATCTTATTCATCATTTATCACTTCATATTTGTCCCAAGTGCCAAGGTTTAATCACAAAAAGAAATATTGTTCATCTACCAGACATCTATGTGAACCCATATTTCCCAAAGTGAGTTGGAGAAAAGGTGTCTGCTGTAACTGAGACTATATGGTGTTACATTTCACTTTTGTGTTAGAAGTCATACTGACAGAAAACCCATTTGTCTACATCGAACATTAATATTTTTGATATTCATTTCAGTGGGGTCACCGGCCCAGACGAATAGACAAGGAGCTCTAAAGCTACGATCAGAGGGCAGCCGAAATATCGGTCGCCCGCTACGAACGAAATGGCCCCACTTATTTCATCCGAAAAGTACGGTAATGTTGCACCCGAAATGGCCCCTATATCTCCATAACTCCGCAGTTCATTCATTGAAACATTTTTAAGAAGCACGCTCAAGACCACCTACATGTCTTGGAAGTAGTCCATGTATTACAGATGGCCTTGACTCTCCAGCTGGCTTAGAGCGAATGGAAACGACAAAACAGAAAGTCTTCCGACAGCCGACGTTTCCGAACGCCGTCGGACGAGATTATTCGGGCTCAATATGCCCAATAGCCCAATATGCCGACAGATATCAATGGCCCCCATCTCGATCAGGTTTTCGTCCAGCTTCCCTGATCCTCGAGCAAATGCTGAGATCGCCCCTTGTTTTCCTTCTGGACATAAATGTAACTTCAAATTAACTTGTCCCCTTAACACGGCATATACACGGTTTTTAACTCTTTTTGACGTAAATAAATAAATATAAATAATAAAAATAAATGTAAATATAAATATATATATATATATATATATATATATATATATATATATATATATATATATATATATATGTAAATATCTCGGCCTAAATCGGCACCACTGACTGGCGTCCAAGGGCCCGTCTGATCTTTCGACATACGTCATACATATAAGTAAATAGTAGGCTAGTTCATGAAAGTCGATGTGTGTGTGTGTGTGTGTCTAAGGGGAGAGAATGGACAAGGAAGAGGAAGGAAAGATCGTGCCATGGCGCGTTTGTCAGCGTACTGTTACTCCAGGGCGCTTCTGCATTCGCGTGGTGTTCGTATATTCAATGAATAAAACCAGCATTTCCGCGAGTGGCTTACATCGCAGTAGCCCCGTGACCGCAGCGCGCGAGGGAGCGCAGCCGCCGAGGAGCGGCGTGCGGGAGCAGATACGAGCGCAGCGAGGCCACACGGCCGCTATCTGCGCGCAGCCAGCCGGGTGCCTCGCCGCGCCGCGCCGCGCCGCCCCGCGCAGCAGCTGCGCTCCCCGCCCCGCCCTTCCTGTCGCTGCTCCGCCTCCGCCGCCGCTCCGGCTGGCGACCTCGGTGCGCACACTTGCGCCACACGCGTGGTTTTTCCGCGAACTTCCGCCACCGCCGCCGCCACCGCCACCGCCACCGCCACCGCCACCGCCACCGCCACCGCCACCGCCACCGCCACCGCCACCGTCACCGTCACCGTCACCGTCACCGTCACCGTCACCGTCACCGTCACCGTCACCGTCACCGTCACCGTCACCGTCACCGTCACCGTCACCGTCACCGTCACCGTCACCGTCACCGTCACCGTCACCGCCACCGCCACCGCCACCGCCACCGCCACCGCCACCGCCACCGCCACCGCCACCGCCACCGCCACCGCCACCGCCACCGCCACCGCCACCGCCACCGCCACCGCCACAGCCACAGCCACCGCCTCAGGCACCGCGACTGCCACCGCCACCGCCGCCGCTACCGCCGCCACCGCCGCCTGTTGTCTCTGTCGCCCGAGGCAGCTCCGATTGCAATAATAGGCCCGCTGTCTTGCTGCGTCTGCAGTGAAGCTAAGCTTGATGTTGTTTTTTGGTCAAAACTCATAAGGACCCAAGGGAGGTGTGAGTTTAGGATTAATTTTAATCTCTAAATGGTTAGTAATAGGTGTACTAACCGATGTGTCGATGTTCATTTAAATGTTTTACTTTCTCATATACGTACGTAATATACGGAAATACACGAAGAACAGAGCGTTGCCATAGCCTGTCTGCCTCCTCCTGCCTGCCTCCTGCCTGCCTCCTGCCTGCCTCCTGCCTGCCTCCTCCTACCTGCCTTATCCTGCCTGCCTTCTCCTGCCTGCCTTCTCCTGCCTGCCTTCTCCTGTTTGCAGTGTCCTGCTTGCCTTGCCCTGTGACCCTTACCCTGTGTCCCTTGTCCTGTGTCCCTTGTCCTGTGTCCCTTGCCCTTCTGCTCTTGCCCTGTCGCCCTTGCCCTGTCGCTCTTGCCCCGTCGTTCTTGCCCCGTCGCCCTTGCCCTGTTGCCCTTGTCCTATCGCCCTTGCTCTGCCTTGCCCCAATCCCAAATGACGGTGGATCTTCACTTTCGCTCGCAACCCATTAGTTTGAATTATGTTTAATTTACTACAAGTTCAGGAAGGATAATTTCGAACAGAAACAAAAAAAAACATTCATGTATAACTCCTGTTTTAATATACACAAAATATATGTGCGACTAACTTTAATGGATAGCATACATGTGGAGAAAATGTGGCACAGATAGAAACAGTTCGTATTAGACTCTTGAATGTAAAATAATCAATCATCCATATATTTTCATGTTCTTGATGCATGGCCTTCTTCCTATTAATGGCCCATCTTCCTATTAATTTCATATCTCTGGTGCATTTGATACATTCACGATTTGATGCAATTAAGATCAATTTCCAATTTACCATTATAAATATCTTGTATTGGTAAAGACTAACATCGTTATTTAGAAAAAGTTCGCATTAGGCAATTGTGAAATAAACCACAACTCGCTAGGGGTAATATTTATTTTCAGTAGTTTTTCAGTATAATTTGTAGTATAATTACTTAATTTGTTTTCTTTTCTTAAGTGCTATACTTCTACAAAATGTCTCAGAATACCACGTATACAGAGTTTCTTTTTCTCTCGGTTCACTGCTTTCATATTTTCATTTTAATAATGGTCAAGCTAGTGCATACTCCAAAGCGATTTGGATTTTTTTGTCCAAAAAATGCGCATTTTTGAATAAAAAATGCAATCGCAACTGTACTGTTTGGCATTCTTGCTCACTCAAAATCGAAATTTTGGAGCAATTATTTCAGAGATAACTATTTTTGTGTCTCATGTGATTGTAAAGAAATTCACTTTGTATAATAAGTGTTGCTTGCATCAATCATCCAAATTAACTTCAGCCCGTACATACGTACAGTACAATTTTTTATTGGTGTTTTTATTCTTTTTCTTCTGCATGAAATTCCATATTGATTAATCCCATTCAAATTTCGTAGGATGATAATGATCATGAGAATACTTATTTACAACTAATCCAATATTAATTTTGCCGTTTCAATAACAGGCTAAACAATACTTTATTTAGGTAAAATCTTTATCTATAAGTGATGGGCAACAATCACATGTCACGTGACCGGCGTGACATGTTCTATATCATCTACAAAATCCTAACGTGAGAAGAAGAAAAAAAAAAAACGCTCGATGGAACATGAGTTTGGCCTCCCTCGTGTTAGAGGAATGTCGTTCAATTTCAGCATTAATAATAGGGGAGGGAGGGCAAATATGTCTCCCGCCCGCTGAGAACACGAACGTCGCCTGGAGGTCATCCGTTCAGGCGACAAAGCTGGACACGCGCATAGCATGCACGTCATATCGCCCGCTCTCGCTTCCCCCTCTTCGTCACTTCAAAGGATATTGCAAGTAGTATATCCCTCCCCTTGAGCCGGGTCCCCTCGGCGACATATGCCTTCCCCTGGCGGCGGCGGCGGCGGCGGCGGCGGCGGCGGCCGCCGTGAATACCCGCAGCAATAAGCACGCGCGCCGGACAATATCGCGGGAGGGGGGAGAGGGGGGTTGCTGCGGAGGCTCGTCGCCTCAGGTGCCAATATTGGCCGGCGCCCCCCTGCGCGGGAGACGGAGTGCCTGCCTGCCGGCTTGCCTCGGCGGCGCGGCGCGGCTGCGTGCGGTTGCGCGGAAGACCACAACGCCGCCGCCGCCGCCGCCGCCGCCGCCGCCGCCTTGCTTGTCGCCCCCCTGCGCCGGCCGCCGTAGATTTCCGCGGTCCCGGGCGTCGATATGGTGTGTCCAGGGCTCGCATGTTTATCGACGGTCGCATTTGCCTTCGACGGCCCCGGGCGGAGGGGGCGGTGAAAGCGGCAGCGGCATAGGAGGCGGCTGGGGGTGGCGGGGGCGACGAGGGTGGCGGGGGCGACAGAGGGCATCGGGTTTAACCGAGGGTGGCTGGAGCCGAAGGGGGCGGTGCGGCCGGTGGGGGTGGTGGGAGCGGCGAGGGCGGCGGGGTGGCGGGGTGGCGGGGCGGCGGGGCGGCGGGGCGGCGGGGCGGCGGGGCGGCGGGGCGGCGGGGCGGCGGGGCGGCGGGGCGGCGGGGCGGCGGGGCGGCGGGGCGGCGGGGCGGCGGGGGACGGCGGGTTCTGCGGAGGGCGGCGGAGGCGGTTCCAGGGTTGCGCCCACACCACCGCCCTTTTGTACTAGCACGCTGGCCACTTCCACGTCCGTTCGGCGTCTACGTCGGTCGCCACCGCTCTCGCTTGCGTTCAATGCCGCCTGTTTCCTCACGCTCGCAGCCCAGCCCTGTCCATTTCTCCTCACGCGGTGGCTCAAGGCATTGATTGATGTCAGTGCAGTACCTCTGACCAGGAGATTCGAGGGTTCCATTCCCCACGGTAGCAGGATTTTCTACACTAGTTAGATAGCTGGGTCGAATTCAGTCGCTGGCTGGAGGAGAATTCTATCGGCCGGCTGCTCTGATCGGTAGTTTTCCCTAGTTCATCTGATCAACATCAGGCGAATCCCGGAGCAGTACCCTAACAAACGGACCACGCGCGATCTTTCCTTCCTCTTCCTTGTCCTATTCTTAACCCTTACACATACTTACTCACCACTCACCGCTCACACTGCATTTCATTACCACAAAGGTTTCGGGAGACCAGTCGGCACTTGGAGCTTGTCCCAACTGGCGCGGTGTCCAGGTTGTGGAGATACCTGGTTTGAGCGAAATCCTCGCAAGCCGACTTACGTCGGCGCCGTATCTTCCCATCCAGCGGGGGGGGTATAACCACCATCTCCAGCGATAAAAAGCATCCAGTACACTCACGGGACAATTGACCTTAGCAGTTGACGCGGCCGGAATCATTAAACTCTATGTTTCTGTAAAATGTACACCTTAAGTATTAAATTTTTGACGAAACAGGAAATGGTGCATTTATGACATTGAGTAAGGTATGATTTATCGAAAAGAGGCAGTTCATTACAGTGTGAGAGCTTCTCTGAATCGCTCACTCGTATGCGATGCATCAATGTCAACACTTACAGGCCACTCTCTGTCTTCAACTTCCCATGTCCATGACTAATGCTCTCTCTTACTCTCAACAGCTATCCATTTCCGGTTGTACTTCCCCCTAAATGCGTGCCAATCAGTCGGTCTCAGTTCCGCTTCAGCTATTTTTCTTATTCATTAGGCCCTCATTGCTACAATCGGCTACTCTTTCCCCAATTTCCTTACAATGTTTTATTTAGCTCCACGCATTATGTCTCCGCGTGCTTCATGTCGCTGCTTCGTGTCATTGTGCTATCTCTAATGTTTCTTGCCCCCTTTTATCTCTGATTTTCAGGGGGGGCAGGCTCCTCTAAAATTTCGTTAGCGGATCGTGAGCCAACAAAATAAATTTTATTTTCATAAATAAGACGAATTACTTATTTTTCCTCTTTTTGAATTTGACAATTTGGGGAAGTTAGGGGAAGAGCCTCTCCAAACCATATGGCAAACGTGAGATTGGTTCAGCACCAAATCAGTTTTGTTATATGAGTTATACATTCATTCTCTTTTAGAAACGTGTCGTTTTGTAATAAAATAGGACAAATGTAAATAAAAATGTTTAGTGGAAAAGGGGGGGGGGGCAGAGAGTCCCAAAAATGTAGTTGTGACTCTCTTTTGTTGAGGCTTCACACGTCACTGCTCCTCGTTCCAACTTTTCGCACATCACTTGGGCTCTAATCCCCGTTGTGCGAACTGCCGTTGCAGCTTTCGTGCTCCGTACGTCGAAGTCGGCTTCTACGTTTCTCGTTCTCTCGCCTTCCTGGCCCTCTACCCACTCAGCATCACGAGGACTTAATGTGAATGCTAATGCACTACAAATCTTAAAAAGTTTTCAGGAGAGAGAAAATAAGATATTTTAAACAGAAAATGTCTGATATTTCGCTGTGAAAGAAGGTAGATTTGCTATTTCTTTAAGAACTATTGATTGATTGAGTGAGTGAGTGGTTGAAGCATTACTTACGAATCCATATTCTTTTTATAGTAACAAGTTTCAGGAGTTTTTCAACTCAAGGAAAGTGGACAATGTCGTTCTTACTTATTAACATAAGTCTTCATGACAAACATAAACAAACAAAAATAAATCACACTAAGCTTTATTTGAAACTATAAATATATTTTTCTCAACTATCTTCTTTTTCCAATACTATCATCATAGTATTATCTTGTTTTTCATTTGTTTGATTCTGATTTTAAATGACATGTAGAAATGATCTTGGACACATACGTTGGTTTCCCTTTAAAATGGTAAAGTTTTCTTCACAGGTAAAGTCTTATAAGGGTTTATGGAGTGAAGCGCTAATTATACACTAAGCCCACGAGTTGTTGCGAGGTGCCGAGGTGTAGTCTGTAGTGCTGCGCAGAGATGATCATTGAGTAGGTTCCACGAAGTTGTAACTTGCTACCACCTTTGCGATGTCTGCCCAGCCCTTTTCCAGCTTTTCGCCTTAAAGTGTGGACTTAAAGTGTTTAATGTGCTGTCCGGGTGACGCCGCGTCGAAGGCGTCACCCGGACAGCCAAGATCACGCACATGACTCTGACGCGGAAGCCTACGACTTCACTTAAAGTGTTTAATGTCCCTTGCTGCAAAAGAATATTATGTCTTTGCCAGTGGCACATTATATAATTATATTGATAATTCGTTTACGGTTTCCACATTCTGAATTATTAAAATTAAGAGATCTAATTCAAGGAAATTGTAAAAAAGGATAGTTTTGAAGGAGCGTCTAAAAATATTTATACATCAAGAGCGTTATAAGGGTTGTAATCACACAGCGGTGAGAAAAACCCGAAAGCTGTTGGCCCGTGGGTTTTTGTTCCCCGAGATTATTAGAAATAGTTAATACCCTTGGTATATAAAGAATTCATTTAACGTAATTTTAATGATTCAGATTAAATTATTTATTAATTATCGGGATGTTAACTTTACTCGGTTTATCTTTTGACATTTCCCTCCCATAATTTTCTCTCATAATTCCCTCCATAAGTGAATATCAACTTTTTTTCTAATTTCCCTCGTAACCACGATTCTCTCGATTAAAGTAAGTTGTGTAGTGAATATGGAGTATATCGAAGGGAATATCAAGCATTAACTTATCAGTAACAGAAAACATGTTGCGACCGTGCTGAGAACACGAAGCCCGTTGTTTCATTCGTCAAGTCATCATTTCGACAATTCGTCGACCTTGTCTGAAAACTGCAAATTCGCTGTCTACCTGCCAGCCTGCCTGTTGGCCTCAAACGCCGCCGCCGCCGCCATCGCCACCCGCTGAACCTCCCCGCGTCCCGTATGCACCGTGGGGCGGAAGGCGGCGCAGGCTGTGTGCGGTCAGCCTGTGGGCGGTGGGCAGTTCGAACGACGCGACGGTCGCACGAGGGCGCTGGAGCGGTGGCTGAGGCGGGGGCGGGGCGGGCGCGGCACGGCGCTGTTTACTTCGGCGTAATTCCAGCCACTCGACGCAAGACGAATGTCCCACCGGCGCCTCGGGCAGCCGCCGCCTCCGCCGCCACTTCCGAACGCGTGATACATCGCCTCCGCAAGGGGAGGCCATTAGCGCTGCAGGCACGGCACGGCGCGGCGGCGGCGGTGGCAGCAGCGGACAAGGCGGAGGCGGAGGGAGTGGCGGAGCCGGGGGACGGAGGCCGGGGCGGCGGCAGCGGCGGCGGGGCGAGCGACGGCGGGGGCGGCAGGGAGACGGGGGCGGCAGAGGCGGGGGCGGCAGTGAGGCGGGGGCGGCAGTGAGGCGGGGGCGGCAGTGAGGCGGGGGCGGCAGTGAGGCGGGGGCGGCAGTGAGGCGGGGGCGGCAGTGAGGCGGGGGCGGCAGTGAGGCGGGGGCGGCAGTGAGGCGGGGGCGGCAGTGAGGCGGGGGCGGCAGTGAGGCGGGGGCGGCAGCGAGGCGGGGGCGGCAGCGAGGCGGGGGCGGCAGCGAGGCGGGGGCGGCAGCGAGGCGGGGGCGGCAGCGAGGCGGGGGCGGCAGCGAGGCGGGGGCGGCAGCGAGGCGGGGGCGGCAGCGAGGGGGGGGCGGCAGCGAGGCGGGGGCGGCAGCGAGGCGGGGGCGGCAGCGAGGCGGGGGCGGCAGCGAGGCGGGGGCGGCAGCGAGGCGGGGGCGGCAGCGAGGCGGGGGCGGCAGCGAGGCGGGGGCGGCAGCGAGGCGGGGGCGGCAGCGAGGCGGGGGCGGCAGCGAGGCGGGGGCGGCAGCGAGGCGGGGGCGGCAGCGAGGCGGGGGCGGCAGCGAGGCGGGGGCGGCAGCGAGGCGGGGGCGGCAGCGAGGCGGGGGCGGCAGCGAGGCGGGGGCGGCAGCGAGGCGGGGGCGACAGCGAGGCGGGGGCGGCAGCGAGGCGGGGGCGGCAGCGAGGCGGGGGCGGCAGTGAGGCGGGGGCGGCAGTGAGGCGGGGGCGGCGATGAGAACGGAGGCGGCGACGGGGGCGACGGCGCGGCGGCGGCGGTAGCAGCAGCGGACAAGGCGGAGGCGGTAAGGGTGGCGGTGGAGGCGTGATGGCGGCGGCGGGGGTCATAGGGGATGCGGCGGTAGCGGCAGCAGCGGACAAGGCCGGTGGTTGCGGCGTTGGGGGTGGCCGCGGCAGGGGCGGCGGCGGGGACGGGGGCCAGGGTGGCGGCGGGGGCAGCAGCGCCCAATGCGGCGGCGGCGGGCGGCGGCCAGGCGAGCGACGGCGGGGGCGACGGCGCGCTGGCGTCGGGGGCAGCAGCGGACAAGGCGGCGGCGGGGCGAGGGCGGGGGCGGCGGCGACGTGGGACCACGGGACGCGCGGTGACGGTGGACGGGCGAACACGCGCCCCGTGCGCTGGCAGACGCAGGTTGCGCGGGGGCGCGACGCTGAGGCGGAAATTGCGGTGGTGAAGGCGGAGATATACTGCTCAATGCAGACGTAAATCAAATACTGGCTGGCTTTTCCTGTTTGTGTTCTCCATGTCACTTCACAAAATGAGGTTATTCTTGGAAGAAGGGTGGGGATATTTTGTGAAGTACGTGTAGTAAAATGGAAAACATTGGAGAAACTAATTGCGGAAGCAGGCTCGTCTTGCCATAAACTCGAGATGAACTAATCTTGTTAGAAATAATTTATTCATAAAAAATAATATTTTGATTATTGGTTGTGAATAGCAAGGAAACCAGTTACTGTACCTACTTATTTGTCAGAATGGATCTTGGAATAGCATGTGCAAACAGAAAATGTCATTTTGGTTGAATATGAACAGATGACTGAGCATTTTCGGGCGTGAAGCTATCATAGCATCCAAGTAGTTAAAGGAAGTTATGTTTAAAAAAAAAAAAATCAATGAGAATAAGACCGCTTTTCTCGATGTTTTGTTAAACATTGCTTTGAAGCTTCTTTAATTTTTTAGGCAGATATTCAATCGCATAAAAATATTATTAAATTCAGACAATTTTAAGACGAATTTGTAGACGAAAGTAACGTTTAATTACGTCGAAAATATAATTATTCATTATTTCCAGACGGCGCGGCGTTAAGCTTGCGAATTTTTTAAAAACCATTTAATCATTAGACTCTAATGCTATAAACAATTGTACTGAGCCGTAGATGTGACTCGAAAATGAGATATGATTCGACATTTTTGGCTACTCTGGGAAACTCGGGCCATTTGAGGGATGTAGGGCGTGCTTATTGATTGGTGATTTAAATTATCCAAAGTTTCAATACTTTCAAATTTCATCAATGCAAATCAAAAAAATGGTGTGTTATCGCTCATAAAAATTGAAGGATTGGCAAAAGAAATTTGAAGGAATTCATGTAGTGAAATGTGCATAAAAATGATCTGAAGTCGGTTTGGATGGTATGTAAATTTTCCTTATATTTTGGATATTGCATCCAAACACCGAGATCGAAGAAAGGCGAGACAACTTAAAACCAAAAGTACGGTGAAGTTGCAGCAACAAAATACATTTGTCGGTAATGTGGAAAATGCTGCAGCGAAAGCCTTAATAGATCACTGCAGTTTCGTAGAAATTGACCCCAATTGATTCTTTGGATTCAACTTTCGCTGGATAATTTAATAAAACAATAAGAAAATGTTAGTGATGCTTGGACTCCGAATCCTTTCTGGGCTACTAAATACCTCAGACGCCGGATTAAGGGCGTGCCCCGCAACAAATGGTTTACAAAAGGATATTTACTATGCTACTTACGAGTTCATATAAGTTGTTTAAGTGGCAGTGTTTTTCAAATACAGTGACTAAAAATACACAAAATAGTCAAACAATATAAAAATTATGTACCTAGTTAATACAATCATACAAAATTAATCTCCGAACGCTATCCAGCTAAAGCTGACATATTAATTTAAAATAATAATAATAATAATAACAATAATAATTTAAACAATTAATTTAAATGTTAACATAATCTAAAAATACTACAATGCTGTTGGTAAGCCTCCAGGACCTCTGCAGGCAATTTGTTTCAAATTTTGTATTATGCTCTTTACAAAGAAGAGAGAATTTACCTACATGTGTTCAGTTTTCTTTTCCGAATTTTCGAACCCCGATCCTTCCGCTTCGTGCCCCGTGTAGCAGTTCTTCTCCGTAGACAATTGTCGGCGCTGCGATGGCTGTCGGTGAGGTCGGTGGCGCCGGGCGTGCCACGTGTCGCCGGCCACGTGTGGCCTCCGCCTCCGCCTCCTCCCGCGCCGCGGCGCCGCCCGCGCAAACACACGGCCACGACGACGAGGCGGCGCGACGCGGCCCGCTGCGGCGTCCCCGGAGAAAGCGGCGGCCGCGTCCCACGCGGCGGCCGCAGCGGCCACGGTGGCGAGGGAGGAGGAGGAGGAAAAGGAAGTGGAGACTGTGGCGATGGCGGCGGCGAAGGAGGAAGAGGAGGAAGAGATGAAGACGGCGGCGGCGAAGAAGGAAGAGATTGCGACGGCGGCGGCGGAGGAGAAAGAGGAGGAGGAAGTGGAGGCAGCGGTGGTGGAGGGGGAGGGGGAGGGGGAGGAGGAGGAGGAGGAGGTGGAGGAGGGTGGAGGAGGAAGGGAAGGAAGTGGAGACAGTGGCGACGACGGCGGCGGAGGAGGAGGAGGAGGAAGAGACAGAGACGGCCGCGGCGAAGGAGGAAGAAGAGGAAGAGATGGACAGGGCGGCGGTGAAGGAGGAAGAAGAGGAAGAGATGAAGACGGCGGCAGCGAAGGAAGAAGAGAAGGAGGAAGTGAAGACAGTGGCGGCAGTAGTGGCGAAGGAGGAGGAGGTGGAGACAGTGGCGACGGCGGCGAAAGAGAAGGTGGAGGAAGAGATAGAGACGGCGGTGGCGAAGGAGGAGGAAGAAATAGAGCCGGCAGCGGAGGAGGAGGTGGGAGTGGAGAAGACGATGGTGGAGGGGGAAGAGGAGAAGAAGGAAGTGGCGACGGCGGCGGCGATGGAGGAGAGGATGAGGAGGAGGAGGAGGAAGAGGAAGAAGTAGAGAAGGCGGAGGAGGAAGTGGGGACGGCAGCCGCGCAGGAGGAGAGGAAGGAGGAAGTGGAGACAGGTGCGGCGAAGGAAGAGAAGGAAGGGGAGACGGTGACAGCGATGGGGAAGGAAGTGGAAGAGAAGAAGGCGGCGCCGTTGGCGAAGGAGGAGAACGAGGAGACGGAGACGTCGGCTGTGGCAAAGGGGGGGGGGAGAGGAGGAAGTGGAGTGAAGTGGTGGCGGTGGTGACGTGACGGGCGGCGTAGTAAGTAGCGAATTGTTTAGCCCATTCGTAAGGTCAGTGCCCCCGGCTACAAAAGTCATAACTTTAAATTCCGTGGGCTCTTGACACCGTCCTGTACTAGTCCAGACTAAACGATAAAATGTCTCATTCCCCGACTCTAACTTCGAAATCTTTTATAAACTTTACTGTATTACTGTCTTTTGCCAATATTTAATTATACTTACTAATTAGGTACTAATAGTTGAGGGGAAACGAGGCAATTGAGGCAAAAGCAATGGGTGTATCACTTAATCAACCGGGATGACTCTGTATTAGATTCAAATTGATCTGTATACGATTAAAATATTTCAGCTAATTAATCAGTGGTTCGGACAGCAACTTGATCCAGTTATCTCGTAGGTTTGTTAAATTGATTACATTTTTGACTTTCCAAATTCTTCAAGGAATCTTGTATTAAATATACTTCCGACATCGTCGCCTCTTTCAATCTTCTAAATTTCTCAGATCCCCCCCCCCCCAGAAAAGTAAGTTTGATAATGGAGTTTATGTATTTACTTACAGTTTCACATCGAATGTGAATATAAAACATACTACGTACAAGTTGAAACAACGGAATGGATGTAGCAAAAGATCCGAATGTAACAAAACTTCGCAGATACAGTTTATGTAAAATGTAGTTTTATAATATTGTTACAATAGTGCAACATAAAACCATTTTTTTTCTTGTTGTTGCGAAGAATAGAACGAAATTCCTAAGCCTTTTCCCACTAGAGATCTAATTATGTCTCAGACACGTTATTTTTTTACACTTCTTTAACAGGTCTAGAAGTCGTTTAAAGGTTTGTCACCAAAAGTAATCTAGTGGAAAAAAATTAATTACAAGAACTATTAAGGTTGGGTATATTACACTTAATCGTTATGTATAGGATTGTTTTATATTCAGCATATCTTACTCATGGGGTAACCATCTTTACATCACCTACGAACGAAGAGGTAAAAAAAAAGCCTTGTGCACCCATAAAATCCCTGAACATCGACCAGGACCTAATACAAGAACTGCTTTATAAAAACGATATTTAATGAGTGTTTATTGGAAGCGATTTTTATCTCTGAAACGCTCTCAACAGTAACGATAGAAATTCGTCGCATATACACCGTACAGTACAATAACATCTCGTTGTTTCCCTCCCCCATCCAGAAAAAGAAAGAGAAGGCAACCGCGAGTAATGACAACGGCCGAAGGCAATGGCGTGTGGGCAGCCACTCCAACAGAACGGAGCTGCACAAGACACAGCCGCGGTCATTATGAAGCCATCGACGGGTGCGGAGGTGATGGTCGGCTGACGGCAGAGAGACGGCTCCCTCGCCCACGTTTGCTCAGGCCCGGCGCCCGCACGGCTCGGCTCGGCTCGGCTGCCGTTCCCACGCCTCCGACCTCCCACCCGCCCCGCCCCCACGGCCCCCGCCGTAATAGGCTGTACGTGCACCTTAATAACGGAGAACGAGACAAATTGAATTAAACACCGCGGGGGAGGAGGGGAGGGAGGCCAACGCGGTAATTTATGAGCGAAATTGTGTTTCTTCGGCGCGCAGCGCTGCACTCATTTCCTTGCTTAGAAAATTCCGGCGGGTGGCCTAGAGGTCGCGCTCTGGGTTTGCACCCAGCTCCCACTTGCTGGTGGCAAATTATGTAACGAAATATCAAGTGCGTTCACTGGCTTTAGTAGCTGAGGGCATCGATTGATATCGCTGCAGTGTCTATGATCGGGAGGTCTTCGATTCGAGTTCCGATGGTGGCAAGATTTTCCACACTAGCTACTCAGCTAGGTCGAATTGAGCCGCTTGCTGGAGGAGAATTCTAGCGGCCGGCTGTTTTCATCGGTTGTTTTTCGTGCGTTCTTCGATCAACTCCAGGTGTATGCCGGAGCTGTACTGTAACAAGCTGGCCACGGCACGCTCGCGATATTTCCTTCCTCTTCCTTGACCTACCCTACCGCTTACTCACTTACCCACACACTTACACTTACATGCAATACAGTCCCCCACACGCACCAGTGGAGAGCTTAGAGCTGGTTCCGGCTGGGGCGGTGCCTCGCTGGAGGGAGATACCTGCTTGGGGAAAATCCCGCAAGTGGACGGGTAGCCCTGCCCCGGGTGTGGCCATCCAGAGGGCGAAGATTACGGCTGTCTTACGTGATAAAAACATGTACTATGATTGCGGGAAAATGACCTTAGTTGTTGACAAATCATTAGTCAATCAATTGTTCAAAGAGTATTAATTTTGGAGAAAAATAGTTGAACGGTTGAGGTGCTCGCGTTGATCACAACAATACAATTTTGGCAATTTTATTAAAGCGACGGAAAGTTAACTTCAGTCGAATATTTTTGACTTGGTTTTAAGTGGAATTAAAAAATTCCAGTTATCAGACAAAAGTGGGTAGTAGGGGGGATATGGGGTTTCGGGGCCAGGAAGTGCTTATCTTATCAGCTTATCTTATCTACTTCCGGTCCACCGCCCCCACATCCGGTGTCAACAACCGGCGCCACCAATTATAATGGCAGGAAGTGCTTATCTTATCAGCTCTTATCAGCTTATCTTATCTACTTCCGCCCACCCCTCCTCCTCCCCCCCGCCCCTCCCCCTCCCCCCCGCCCCGCCCACTTCCGATGTCAACAGCCGGCGCCACCCATTATAATGCCCCGCCGAATGTCAACAACCCCCTCTCCCTCCCCCCGCCCACCCGATGTAAACAACCGGCGCCACCAATTATAATGCCCCGCCGAATGTCAACAATCCTTCACCCTTCCCTCCCCCCGCCCACCCGATGTAAACAACCGGCGCCACCATTTATAATGCCCCACCGACCGGGGTCAATGACCCCTCTCCACCCCCCCCCTTGCGACCTCTGGCGGCGAATGGTGGAAGTGTGTGCGCACTCTGGCGGCGAATTGTGGAAGCGTATGTGTCTGCGCTCTGGCGGTGAATTGTGGAAGCGTGTGTGTGTGTGTGTGTCTTTCAAAAATGCTGCTCCCTGAAGCGGATTCGAACCAGCCTCACATCCATTTCCTGTGTGGGAGGCGACCAGCACTTTGGCTCTGAGCTACGGTGACATCTCGAGTCAAGCTGTCTGCTTTGGGGTACAGATATTACACGCGGTTGGGAGGGCGCGCTGCGGATGCTGATAAGGGCGGGGGCCGCTGAGGGTGCGCGCTGCGGAAGTAGATAAGATAGCGGGGGGCAGGGGGCGCTGAGGGCGCGCGCTGGCGGCGCTGGCGGCCGGGTGGCTGATAAGATAGCGGCGGGCAGTGGCTGCTTTGTTCGCCCACTCATTAGCGCTATAGAGATACTACACGCGCGCGCTCTCTGGGAGCGATTCGGGGAACGAGAGGAGATGGCGCTGTGCGTCGGGGCGCGCATTTTGAATGCACTCTATATAAGATAGCCAGCCGCGTGTTTCTCTCTCTCTCTCTCTCTCTCTCTCTCTCTCGAGCCGAGAGCGCTGACGCTCGCTGTCCCGCTGAAAAGACTTTCATAATAGAAGAAAGGGAAACCCTAAAAGGCGGTGATAGGAAAAACAAATGAAAAACAATACAAATTGAAAGAATGTTTTTTGTTTATTGAAATCAAATAAAAATCAAATTATACATAGAATAAATAACACTCATGTTTGTTTGCTTGTTAGATATTTAGCGATTTCCCCACACAATTTCACCGTTAAACTGCGGTGGACTTATCACCAGTGACAACACATATGAAAAACAATACAAATTGAAAGAATGTTTTTGTTTATTGAAATCAAATAAATATCAAATTATACATAGAATAAATAACACTCATGTTTGTTTGCTTGTTAGATATTTAGCGATTTCCCCACACAATTTCACCGTTAAACTGCGGTGGACTTATCACCAGTGACAACACATATGAAAAACAATACAAATTGAAAGAATGTTTTTTGTTTATTGAAATCAAATAAAAATCAAGTTATACATAGAATTCTCCATCTTAAAAGTCCTCTCTTCTACACTCGATGCACTTCCACTTCGGCGGTGACTCGATATGCGCGTGTTCGAAACAAGGTAGCACTTCTTCTCGCCGACACCGCAAACACTTCCACTTTGGCAACGGTTGTTTGTTGTCGACATGCGTGTGTCCATTGTTGTAATGACGAAAACAAGGCAGGAGTCGACGAATGTCTCGGTTATGCTGCACGTCTTTCGACAGGCGATGGAAGACAGAAGGCACGTCCTTCGCGGCCCAATGTAATAGCAAGTCCATAGGAAGAAGCTGCAGAGACCGATCATCAAGTCCGAGAAGAGAACACCCGTCGTTGATGAAACGTTGTATGGCACGTTCCATCTCGAAATGGCGCTGACGTAGATGGGCGTCAAACTTCGTCACTGTCACTATCACTGTGGGCTGGAGAGTACGCCGGAGGCGTATTTTCGAATGGAAAACGCAGCGTCTGAATGATTTGACGAACGCGAGAGACACGCTGTCGCAGTGCTTCACCGTACGGATCTTGAAGGAGATAACCGAGAGCTTCGAGGACAGCTAACACTTCAGCGTGCACTGTGAGAATAAACTCTTCCGGTTGAGGCGGTCTCTTTTTACCGACTCCTTCCGCTCCGTATGAATTGTGGGGTGGTGGTGATTGCTTATCATTGTCTATGATAAAGGGAGGGGGCATGTTGAAGGAATCACAGGGAGCATTCAAAGCTTTCTGGATGACGCAATAGCGCACGAATAAATCATCAGCTTGACACTCACAACACAGACAGGAGTTCACTTCACCGAGAACCATCATCATCCATAGCACTTTCTCGTGACATGTAATCGCGAGATTGTGAAGAGTTTTTTCCTTATCTTCTTCGGCATCTGATGGTTCTTCCTCGTGACAGCGTCGGGCAGCACACGCAACATCAACGGCGACGTCGATAATCGAGTGATAGGCTGCAGCGTAGTAGGGGCGCTGAAGACTGCTATTGTGTGCAATGATGGCGAGATCGGCGGCGGCGTCGCGGAGGCTGTCCCAGTTCATTATCATCCGCTTCTTCCACTCATCATATGCCTCTTCGTCTAAGTGAGTTTGTTCCATGGCGACAGGTGATGGACGAGTGTTGAGACCTGTCTCAACGTGTTGAGACCTGTCTAAACGTGTTGAGACCTGTCTAAACGTGTTGAGACCTGTCTCAACGTGTTTGCAAACGCTCCCCCTACTACTAGTTGAAAGTGATTCATCATAAATCTCCCACCTACTAAAAGAGTCTAACCATAAAATATATAAAAAATTGAAAAATACTACTAAAAATGTCTAATCATAAAATATATAAAAAATTGAAAAATACTACTAAAAGTGTCTAATCATAAAATATATAAAAAATTGAAAAATACTACTAAAAAAATGACTAACCATAAAATATATAAAAAATTGAAAAATACTACTAAAAGTGTCTAATCATAAAATATATAAAAAATTGAAAAATACTACTAAAAATGTCTAATCATAAAATAAATAAAAAATCATAAAATAAATAAAAATGAATGCTAGTCTAACTGAACCCCGCCTGCAGGGACGAGCGTGCACGCTGAAGAAGAAGAAGAAGAAGAAACGGACGGACGCGTACGCAGGATGCGGAAATGACCCCATGGCAGACTTGTAAATTTATCGATCCAATAGCGTTTGTCGTCGGACACGGACAACGAACGCTTGTTTTGAACAAATGAATAATTGATATGGGATTTGGACCGAATAGTACATTGCTTGTCGATTCTATTTTCGTTTCGAAATAAACAGTCCAAATAATTTTGAAATTTATAGCGTTTGACGACCGAACGTTGTACTCCCTTCGCCCGAGAAGAACATGCCCGAGATCGGGTTTCGATGGAGTACATTTTTGGACGTAAACCTACATAGCCGAGCAGGGGATCACTTCCGCATTCGTCCTTAAACAACCCTAAGACCTTTTTATTGCGAGGTGTCACGCCAAATGCGTTATCGGGAGCGAAACAGGATGTATCAAACCAGGATGGATGCCGATTCATCTCAGCGTACACACTCGTGGAAGTAGAAAGAATGAATGAATCGGTATCCATGTAGAGAAGGTGAAGATCACAAAGATGTTTTTGACAGTAATTATAAAAAAAGTCATACATTCTATGCTTCGAAATTTCTAATATACAAAACCCCAAATAAATGGGCTTTGTGAACTTCACCTCCATTTTTCGCAACTCGATGGTCATGAGATCGCCATTCACGTGGTGACTACGCACGAAAGCGGGATCGGCGATGAGACGTCTGGCCCCGCACCTCCCCTCCCACTTGTTCACGAGATAAATGCGTCGGTGGTTGCGCACGTCCTCCATCGACTTGCCGTAAATTGAATTGTTCATGAGTTTGAAAAATTTATCCTCGAAATCGGAGGACGCGCGCTGTCGACGTGCATTGTTCAGGTCCATGTACGTGGCAAGCCAAGGTCGTTGCGAAAAAGAGAGAACGCGGTGAATTTTCGTGAGTTGCACTCCCAACTCGAGGGCCTGAACTAAATTTCGAATGTGAATGATGTAACGACGCTTGGGGAGCAGCGTCGCTAGCAACTTGGCTTGCCTGCTCTTCGAGTCGGGGGGGACGCGGGTTTCCGGACAGGGCGGCAAATCGCTCAAGCGATCGTGGATGGCGTCAGGATAGTCGAGGTCGACCTCCAAAACGTATCCCCGGTCGACTTCCGCAGCCGCCTCTGCGATGTTCAACCGCTCGATGTCGGTTTCCGGCATCCACCGGAAGTCGCCCACCGGAAGCGGATGTGACATCGAGAAACCATATAAGTTATTCGCGTCAACGTAGGCGAGATAAGATGCCTTATCGCTTGGCCGGAAGCGTTCACCCGCAAAGGGGTGATTGGCCTCAGCGTGACGACCGATCACTTGCACGAGTCCCCCCCGGATGCCCCGTTCGAAAAAGAGAACCATGTCGATGTCTGTGAGTAGCTCTAGTCGAACGCCGGTGGTTTTCAACATGGCGTCCCACGAAAGCCCGGGAGCGGTGTAGTAAAAGAGAGGATCGAGCCCGTACACCTCCAAACACAAATTTCGAAAGGTTTCCATCGTGTCGGTTTCTAACAGCACGTCGACTTTCAAGTACAAATCGGCGTACTGCAGCAAATTTTGAATAGAGAACGCGTCCCACACGGCCTGCGCGTGCGCGTACTCCGAGTCCGACACGGGTGTGTCTGTGAGGCGACTGTAAAAGGCCTCGGGCGACGGTAACCTCGTGTCGTCCAATTTGGACATGTCATTGACATAATCGTAGGGAAACACCCCCTTCCTTCTGGCCAACTCGAAAAGGCGATCGTCGGGAAAGGCTGCACGGGTGAACTTCAAATCGGCCGAATCGAGCGATCGACTTAAAGAGTCGAGCGATGCACCTAAAAATTTCAATGAATCTAAAAAGCGTAGTTCCACTTTCCCGATTCTCTGGGAAATCGCCACGAATCTCTCGTGATTGTGTGGAACCACGCGCAGCCCGTCGTTGTTCATACAGTTCTTTTCGCCCCAGGCCTGAAGGAGAAAATGCCAATCGTAACCGCTCCCGTTGTGCATGACGACGGGGATGAACTTTGGTGCGGGAAAGTTGACGTTGCACGCTTGATGAGCCGCGCCGCGAAAGACACCCGAAAAATGATCGTGGTCCCTGACGCGAACGGAATTTGGAAGAAAAGGTCCTTTGCATATGTGACATATATCGGAATTTTGAAAAGACGCCTCGTTTTCGTTGTTCATCACGAGGGGAGAAGGATGACTCAAAAGTTGCTCATAATCTTTCGCGAGACCTTCTAAGAATGCTAATAATTGTATCGCGACGTCGGGACCGTGAAAGTTGACCAGTTGATTTCGCGACTCATCAAACGAGCACACCACTTGAAGCGCGGCCGAAAAGGGTTTGTGAATTTGATACGGTTGAAGGAAGGATCCATTCAACGACGGCTCACACGAAGACACGGGGACCGTGAGCGCTTCGAAGTCAACATAAACCGCGATCGGGCATCGTTGTTGTCTTTCGAGGTGCTGAAATTGCATGAAGCGCTCCTCCTCTTTGCCCGTCTCCGACGGAAGGATCAAACGTGCGGGGGACCCCACGGATCGGCAATCAATTTCGTGAGCCTCGAGATGCGCTTGCGAGTAAAACACATTCAAACATCTGTCGCAAACGAAAATCCTAGTCTTGTGAGCCGTATGTTGAGACTTCACTAGTCTACTTAAATTCTTAATCCAAACGTAATGGGACTGTCCGCCATCGCCATGAATCAACAAGAAATTGAAATGGTTCTCTTTCTTCGACCCCGAAAAGTGTACAGGACCTACGATTTTCCAAGTTTTGTTGGCCGAATCAAACTCTAACGTGAAAACATTGAATGAAAAACTAGAATTTTGACGTTCGAAACGTTTGATCTCGTGAACGGGCAGGGGCCAGGAGATGCCGCGCAAATCGAGACTGGTTTCCAATTCATCGAAAAGGGTTTGATAGATACTGGTACGATATGAATGCATAATTTTGATGTGTGGGGGCTGACGTTTATGAAAAAGAGCCGAAGCCACCGCCCACAGGAAACATTTCTCGTCTCGATTTTGCACGTTGATCACACCTTGACGTCTCGCGATGGTTGCCGGAAGAGGAAGATAAGATGAGGCAGAATGAGCGATAGGTTCAAACAAGTGAGCCGAAACATGAAGAGCGACGATAGAGGCCAACGATTTCCCGGAATCTCTCTCGGAAAACTCGTCGAATTTGGAATTTATAGGTTGTGCAATACTAGAAAGGAAAAATTCCGAAATGTCATCCGCTTGCGTTAACACAGCCGTTCGTGCCGAAAGAAAGATAGGCTGCAGCACCCCTACAATTTCGTGCGTCTCGACGTTCTCTTTCTCAATTAAAAATTGACACTCGAGTTGCGCGAAAATTTTGAAATTAGATCGACCGAGAGTGTTGTTGAGCTCTTCAAACATCTTACGATGGAAGGGAACACGACAACGGTTGAGAAACTCGACCGGATCCGCAATGTCATGTGGGGGAGGAGGATTCAAAATGACACCTCGAAATACACGGGCGTTTAAAGACTGAACGACGTCCGTCCATTGGGGAGCGTTTGCAATGTCTCGTTGTTGTTGTTGGTACGGGCAATCTATAGAATCAAACAAAACACACACACACATAAATGATAATCATTCAACACAGCACTAACCACTCCTATTAAAAGAAATTTATTTTACCATCCTCACGCTGCGGAGAAGACACTTCCGCTTGTCGACCTGCATGAGACTCACTTTCGTCACGACGATTGAATAGAAACGGGACATCTATAGAATCCATGAAAACACATACATAAATGATAATCATACAACACATCACTAAGCACTCCTATTAAAATAAATTTATTTTACCATCCTCACGCTGCGGAGAAGACACTACCGCTTGTCGACCTGCATGAGACTCACTTTCGTCACGACGATTGAATAGAAACGGGACATCTATAGAATCCATGAAAACACATTCATAAATGATAATCATTCAACACATCACTAAGCACTCCTATTAAAATAAATTTATTTTACCATCCTCACGCTGCGGAGAAGACACTACCGCTTGTCGACCTGCATGAGACTCACTTTCGTCACGACGATTGAATAGAAACGGGACATCTATAGAATCCATGAAAACACATACATAAATGATAATCATTCAACACATCACTAAGCACTCCTATTAAAAGAAATTTATTTTACCATCCTCACGCTGCGGAGAAGACACTTCCGCTTGTCGACCTGCATGAGACTCACTTTCGTCACGAATGTGCCGATTTAACAGAAATTTCTTCATCTCAAATCGAATCACTGAATGCTAACAATCACACGTGACTAACACTCAAATAGCAGTACACAAGACAGAGTTGAATCACACGTGACTAACACGACGTCAACACTGAAATAGCAGTACACAAGAAGGTCCGCACGCTTCAAGAGCAATGGCAGACTAATGGCAGAGCTCTGTGGACATGGAGTTTTAAACCCTATGTTATCTCACACTATCACATCCAGCATGTGCAGTGCGCATGCGCAGAAGCCATTCATCACTCCCCCAAGCGATAGTGATAAGAACAGCAGTCGACCGCAGCCGGAAGTTATAATTAGGAAAACAGGATGTCATTGATATCACTCGAGGGCCGGAAGAGATAATTAGGAAAACAGGATGTGTTGATATCACTCGAGGGTCGGAAGTTATAATTAGGAAAACAGGATGTATTGATATCACTCGAGCGCCGGAAGAGATAATTAGGAAAACAGGATGTATTGATATCCCTCGAGCGCCGGAAGAGATAGTGGAAGCATCCGCCGATCCAGCGGACATTCTAATTGGTGCGCCGGAAGAGATAGTGGAAGCATTCGGCGGTCCAGCGGACATTCTAATTGGAGCACCGGAAGAGAGTGGGGAAGCATTCGGGGGTCCAGCGGACATTCTAATTGGAGCATCGGAAGAGAGAGTGGAGTCACTGATAATTTAATAATCTCAACGCGCCGACTTAAAAAGGGGTTCCATTCGAGCAACGCTCACTCGCTCGCGTGCCCCAACTAGCTAGACACCATGAGCAGCTCGCAACACGTCATGAACGGGATGCCAGAAGACTCCATGGACTTCGGTGGAGAATTGGTTGAAACATCGCCACCAGCACTTCGAAAACGAAAACTGTAAGTCTTTTTCAATTTTTTCAATTTCATATATCATACATTCAGTGAGTAGTTTCAAAGTGTTTCTTTTTTTTTAAAGTATATCAGAAGAGGTAAAAGAAAAAAGAAAAGTGATAAAGAAACAAGCGTGTGAAGAGACATTGAAGTTATTATATGATGATGAGGGGGATCAGACAATTGCTCAGGTAGAAGAAACATCAAAAAACAACATGCTTCTCCCGTTCTCTTCAAGACAGGAAGACAATGCAATGCAAGCAGTACAAATGAATGTCAACACAGACTGCATACAGATTAGTAATAGTGCTGTATTTATATACACATCGAAAAGAACGACCGAGTAAGTGAAATAATTTTCCTTGTAGCTGTTTTACTCTGAGTTGTCATTAAAAATGTTTGTTTTCATTGTTTAGTTCGTGGGAAGCATTAATAAAAAAGATGGAAGCCACTACAACTCGAGTAAACATGAGGCAGTTGCCGAAAGGTATTTTCTTCGAAATTACAGACATACACCTCACTGTCAGTGAGGCATATAAAAAATCATCGTATGTAGCGACTCTGCACAATACATTCGATGTATTTCTCCCAACAAGGTATGCAAAATATGTTTTAATATGTTTGTAAAAAGGTTTTTTTTTTTTAAATTATACAATAATACTTTTCTTTATAGATTTACATCAGAAATTGAAGCCATAGGCAAAGAAGAATTTTTAGCGGAAAGGCCGCATTTAACTTTTCTTGGGATTCATCCTAAGAATAAAGCAAGTGTTGTACTTATATACAAGTACAAAGATTTATTGAAACAAACAAGTTGGGAAAATCTCTTAATATGGTTCAAGCAATATGGACTTCTAGAAAAAAAGGAAATAATGTACAACTTAATAAATAAATCAAAATGATTGTCTCTCTTTATCAATTTTTTAATACATTCAATAATTGTTGTCAAAATGTTTATTGCACAACTGAAAAAATGATGTATATTTATTACAGAATAAAACAAAATATGAAATATAAGTGCAGAGTTCTTCTTATTTTCCTACTCCATTCCCCAAATCCTCAAACTTAAAAATACAATATGAAGGTGATAAAATTACACAGGAAAATGCATCAAATATTTATAATGTAAATTATTATATTCATTTAAATATCCCATACAAGGTTGTGACAGGATATCAAATAGTGCATTTGAAAAGTTTTTCTTTATTTAAATCAAATGTTTATATAAAACTCGCAAGTCGAAAACAAAACTCTCAGTCGTATCGATGCGATGGATGTCTTCGGACATGCGGTTCGGGCGCGTCACGCCGTCACAAAGCGATACATCGATGAACAAATCGATGACGTTGTGAAGCGTATAAGGAGAGTTGATGAGACTATGGAAACCGTGATCAAAGAAAGCGACCTCGATGCTCTCGAGCAGAAGCTCTCTACGCGTTTCGGAGAACAGGAAAATCAATTAAAGGCGTTCGCGAAAAACGAATGCAAGGCGCTCGAAAGTAAAATTCCTCCCAGGCTCTTGGACACGTTACCGCAAGTCGGTTCGTCCGGTAATTTCAATTTTCATGACAAACTTATTCGCAAAGTAGGCCCTGGCACAAACAGCTCGGACGTTGTGATTAAATCGCAATTGGATGGCACGCTGGCGGATGCGAAGAAACACGCGGAGAATCTTTTTCATATACATAAAGAACTAGTCAAAAACGATTTTTCTAATCTCGAAACAAAGATAGAAGAATTGGAAATGCTCGATGTGAAGAAAGTATTGCAGGAGGAAGTCGATAAACGCAAGACGAGTTTAGGTAAAACTCTGACGAGTCGTTTAAATGCATTGCGTGAGGAAGTCGATAAGCGCATAAACGCATCCGTTTGCGAAGAAAAATTGAAAAAGCTCGAGGCAGATTATTCTAATCTCGAGAAACTCTTTAACAGCTCTCAGAGCCGAGTGTTGGAAGTGGTGAACGATGTTACTGTTCTCAAGATTAAGCTCCGTAAGGTCCTTAACGTAAGTAACATATGAGCAAATGGTAAGTCAATTCCGTAAGTTGCGTGATGTCTTCAATAACGATAAAGAAAATTTGAAAAACCTCAATACAGTCCAGTCTTACAAAGATAATGGGGAAAATGATTGGTGGCACCTCAAACTCATCATTGACGTCTTTGCTTAGCACCATTCCCATGACGTTCTTGATGCGCGCCATTCCCGAGTGATGGTTAAAAAAAGATCGATCAGATTTGTATATATATTTCGACACTTGCGCTCGTGTATTAGTACTGTCATGGTTCGCACCGTGTGTAGAACAACAACGACGAGAGATTGTAGGAGACAACCTGATAGGGAGTTACGACAAAGAGGTGCACAGAGAGAGAGAAGAACTGATTCTTTTCCTGACGCGGTGATTACTCCGACCGCGATGGGTCGCGGCACTTCTTTGCGAGGTCGGTGCGTCGGCGGTCCCTGTAGGAGGGGGAATCGTCGTCTGCAGGGGAGTGGCGTACGAGGACGGAAGACGACGAGTACGGCGCGTGGCGGTAGAAAGAGTAAGAGAGGTGGCTTTCTGCCCGCCCTCATACCTCTGATTCCAACCATCCTCAGCGGACTGAGCGCGCTCGGGACTGTCGCAGGCGGCGCGACCGCTATCGCAAACGCTGTGAAAAACGCCAAAAATAAAAACAAAGAGTTATCGGAAATGGTGCGTCATAACAAGGTCATGGAAGAGACCAAAAAAGGCTCGGGCGTGTTGCTAAGGGCCGCGAAAATGCTTCGAACGAGCAGGAAGACGAAGGGGAAGAGGGGGAGGCCCCAAAAAAACGAATGAGCGGAGTACCGCGTCGAGCGCTCACGCACGAGGAAATGTCACGTTTTGCGAAGATTTTGAATATTCCTCATTTTCGTGGTGTGTTTACGCGGGATGCGCTGCCCAAAAGAACAAGGGCGGAGCGTGAGTGCGGCGTCATCAACCTCGACGACGTCAGCGGCGACGGTACTCATTTCGTCGCGTACGCGAAACGAGGCCGAACGGTGCGTTATTTCGATTCGTTCGGACTTCCGCCCCCTCCCGAATTCCTTCGATACATGCAAAGACAGCACGTGACGTACAACACACGTCAAGTTCAACAATACAACGCGAACAATTGCGGCAAGTTATGTTTGCAATTTCTTTTTCACGAATGGAAGAAGAAAAAGGAAGATTAAACACCGGACATTGTCATTTTGCTTTTGACGATTGTGTCATGCGCACGTACACCTTAATCGGGAAGGGTCCAGAGGTCTCGGTGAAGTTTGCGCCGGGTGTCGACCTCTCGAATGATGTATATGAGATTGCCTTAGTGCATCTCAGCACCGTTCACACCATTCGCAACGTGAAGGACGGTCACAACCGACTCCACTACGAAGTTGTCGAGGGGGATGGGGCTCCAGCAAGCTATAGTCTGTCCGTCTCTCCGGGTACGTATACTTTAGAAGACATCTATCATCGTATATCAAACAATCTACAGCAACAGTTTCCCGGCGACTTTGCGGCGAAGAAGCACTTTTTCGAATTGGAAGCGGACCCGCAGACGAACAAAGTGCGCGTCAACACGTCATTCACGCTGCGTTTCGATCACGCCGAGTCCATCGGTCCTCTCCTCGGATTTTCAAAGACCGTGTCACCCACACCTTTCGGGGTGTACGTGGCGGCTGATGCTGCGCCGACGATTGTGAAAGATTTCGAGGTGTTCGTGACGTGTAATGTGATCGAAAGTGGATATATAAACCATCGCATAGCGCACGTGCTGTATCAGTTTCACGTGAACGATTTACCCGCCGCCATCGTCGAAGAAAGGCCGGCCGAAAAAATTTTTCACCGCGTCACGCGACGTTGGATTGATGAGATATCGATTCGACTGGAGAATGCGGACGGTCATCTGATTCCATTGTACTCGGAAACACCGTTGACGTGCACCTTACTCGTACGCCCCAGAAGCAATCCCAATGCTTTCTTCTAAAAGAACATTGAAAAAGCACTATAAAATGCAGGTCGTACCGCGACCGAGGCACAGAGTGCTTTGTCCGCTCACCACGTTAACACCATCCAGTCGACAAACCTTACGAGCGTTGGGTTACTGTATTTTTTCTAAAAAGAAGAAGACCGAAGAATGTCGTCCAAGAAAATGAAGACCAATCATCATTCTTCAACTGAATTTGTGGACGAACACGCGATCGACATTCTCCGCAAGGAGAATATAAAACACCACATCGTCAACGAAGCTGTTCACGAACACTTTCCATACATTAAATCGTTTGGTCAAAACGATGAAATTCGCATTACTATCGTGAATAAGGACGCCGTTCTCTTACCTTGCGAGAGTTCGCTCGTCATCACGGGATCTGTTGTCAAAACGGGCACCGCCACGCGCACCAACTGTGAATTGATCAACAATGCTTTCGCCTTTCTTTTTAGCGAAATTCGTTACGAAATCAACAACGTGATCGTCGACGTTGTGAAAAATCCGGGCATCACGAGCACGATGAAGAACGTGTGTTTCCTTTCGCCGGCAGAAAGAAGATCATTTGGCAACGCATGTTGGACCGAAGACCTTCTATTATATGAGTCTGCTGTCAGCAACACCAAATTCATGCTCAGTAAGACAGGGGGAAAATTTTACGGTATCGTGCCATTGCGACTGTGGATGGGATTTTTCGAAGATCACACGCGTATCATGACTGGCGTGAAACATGACCTCGTCCTCATTCGAGGTCGTCACGATAATCGATGTCTCACGACGAAAATCGACACACCAGACGAAACAACGATTACCGTGACAGATGTGATTTGGAGAATGCCTCATTTGACACTGAACGATGCAGCTTCCCTCGCGGTGACGCGAACGCTGGACAGTCGGCGACCGATCCCCGTGCAATTCAGACGATGGGAACTTCACGAATATCCCAACGTTCCAAGTGGAGGCATGGGACCGTTTCAGTGGACGGTGAAGACTGCCGCAAAAGAGGATCATCCCTTGTACATTTTCTTTGGAATGCAAACGGGGAGAGACAAGGACCTGAAACAGAATTCGGGTGAATTCGATGGTAACGATATGACAAGAGCAAAACTGTATTTAAACGACGAGTTTTACCCTTATTCCGAACTTCAATGCAATGTAAAATTTTATACTGGCGATGAAAAATGGCACCCGTATCTTTTTGAAATGATGCAAAAAGCTGAACGTTCTTACTACAATCGCAATCCCATCTCGAGCATGGAATATTGGTATCTGAATACTTGGTTTCCTATTATTGTGTGGGACGTCTCCGCCAGAGCGTCTGCCGTACTCCCCTCGCAAACCGACATCAAGATCACGTGGGAAACGGGTACAGCCATGCCTGCCGACGTCACAGCCTATTGTGTCATTATCTACAAAACGGAAGTGCAATACGCACCAATCGATGACTTTGTGGTGAAGAAAAATGTGATCGTATAAGACGTCGCGTGTTTCGTGCACTACCATCATTCTGTGTCTTTCCTTCATGAGATGATGAACGAAGAAGAAGAAGCTCCATCTGCTTCGCCCGGTGAAGACGACGTTGGTTCTTCTTCATCTCGCGATTCGCAACTCGCAGTTTTTGTTGCCATCAAAGAAAACATGGAGGAGGACATGGAGGTGAGAGCAGCGTCTCCATCAGCTGATTTTCCTTCTGCATGCGGTCATCCCTGTCCGATGCATTGCACATCGAAAAGAAAGAAGAAAACCAGAAAGGACGAGAAACCAAAAGAGCGAAAGATCAAAAAAACAGCGCGACGCCGCAAGACGACGACAGAACGATCAACATCCACTTCACCGGATACGGTCTGCTGCGATCTTCTTCTTCCACTGGACGTCGGGGAATGCGCGCGCAACGCAGCAAATTGGTTAGCGAGAGCTGTGCAGATGGCGATTGTATCGATGTCTACTCCAACAGACAACCATAACTGTCATGTGTAATGTGTCACATTTGTATTTTTTTAATTATCAATAAAATGATGTATTTCTATTCATATTTTTTTTTTCATTTCTTATCCTTATCACACACCGAGTAGGGTATCCCCTCCCTCTCTCCTTTGTCGGTTTTAAAAACACTCTCCTTCGCTAGCATGCAAACAGTCTCTCTCTTTCTTCGCAAGGCGATGAACGTTGTTCAACAATCGGCGACACTGCCCGTCGTGAACGTGACGGCCTTATGGCGTGGGCAAGATGATGAGAACAAGAGTCGACACGGCCCGCTTTTCCCAGATAGCGTGCGCGCTCTTATCGTGGGACCTTCCGGATGTGGAAAGACAAACGTGGTCGTCTCGCTTCTCACCGGACAGTTTGGACTGGCGTTCCGCAACGTGTATTTATATTCCACCACAGACACGCAGCCCATGTACATGTACTTGAAACAAGTCTGCGACGGACTCCTTCCTTTTCGTTCGTTTTCGCAACACGATAGCATCGTGCCGCCAGCCGAGGCGTCGCCCGACAGTGTTTTCATTTTCGACGACATCGCCACCGAAAAACAAGACTGCATCAAAGCCTACTTCGCGGCCGGGAGACATAAACACACGGACGTGCTCTATCTATGTCAAACGTACACCAAAATTCCCAAGCAGTTGATTCGTGATAACGCGAATATGATTGTCATCTTCCGGCAAGACGATAACAACCTCGATTATATCTACAAAGAGCACGTCGGAAACGATTTCCGTACATTCAACGATTTTAAGGCGGTGTGTTCCAACGTGTGGAACGCCGACCGTTTTGCTTTTGTGGTCATCTGTAAACCAAGTGCGCTTCATAATGGTCGTTACCGATCGGGCTTCGACCGGTTTCTCGTGCCGACGGACGATGGTGGTGTTGATTTTAAGGTTATATAATATCTTTTCTTTCGCTATAGTCTTCACTCTACGCCATGGTGTACGTGCGACAGCATTTCAATGTCGCGGGACGGGGGGATCGACACTATCGCGGAAGAGGATTTATAGGACGAATGCTGAATCGGGCGATAGACAAACTGCCCTTCGAACTTCACATTCCCGGTGGATATCAATTTTGTGGGCCCGGTACAAAGCTCATGAAGAGACTGCAAAGAGGTGACCGCGGTATTAATCCTTTGGACGAAGCGTGTAGGGAACACGACATCGCTTACCACAACTACAAAAGTGGTGAGGAACGCAAAAGGGCAGACGAAGCACTCGCCAAGACAGCGTGGGAGCGCGTCACGTCCAGAGACGCGAGTGTCGGTGAAAGAGCGGCCGCGCTCGGTGTGGCGGGAGTGATGAAAGTGAAATCCAAAATAGGAGGACGTGTGAAAAAAATAAAACAGATTCGCGAAAACTTGAGAAGAAGAAACGTAGACAGTGAAACAACTAAAAAATATAACAAACAATCAAACATAGACTTGAAAACGCTGTATGCACTTGAGAAAACGAAAAAGAGCTTGCGTGGAAAGACAGCGCGTCCTCGTCCTTCCTCACCACCCGCTCCCCCTCGACTCGTCACGTCGGAAGAGAGGTTGAAAACGGAGTTGGAGAAGGCACGCGAAAACATTCGCAACAAAATGAGCATCTTGAAAGACGCCGAAACGATGCGCAATCGAATACTCGATACTTATCTCACAACGCCCGTCTCGAAAGCGCTGCACCGCTCTCAAAGAGAGGGAAAAAAGAACAACCCATCGTCCACGCGTATCAAATCGGAATCAAGAGTAGAAGAAAAAGAAGAAGGGTCCTCCTTCCAAACTCTCCCAGAGGTCGAAGACGAAGAAGAAGGGAACACAGAAAGAAATAGAGATGATCACAGTCAACATTATGAGCAATTACGGAGCTACTTGTCGAATGCTGCGCTCGACATAGGCGATACGACTTTCGAACCGTACTATAAAGGAGGGCGACCTCACATCGGTAACTCCATCCTAGAACTTGACCCGGAAGATGGAACATTCTCTGTTCAGGGTCACACATTCTATCCAGAACCTGGTCTTCTCGAACTCCTTTTTGAAAAACGCCCCAACTTAGAGGATGTCACGGAAGACGATTTGAAAAAATACAAAACAATTCTCGAACTCACTTCCGCGCACAAGAAGAGCTTCAAATCGAGTTGTCCGTTTAACACGAAAGGAAATCGATGGAAATATCGTACAATTATCTCACATCTTTTCGGTGGAGGGGAAAGACAAAGCAAAAGACTTGAAGAAAGGAAGAAGAAGAAGAAGAAGAAGGGGAGCGGTCTACGTTTTGTGACGGCACCAGACTACAAATATTGGCGCGATCCGAACACACTTGTGGAGAGGTTAAGTCTGTTACACGCTTCGAAAACGGCCGGTAACAATGGGCTCGATGGTGAAATAGTAGAAATAGAAGATGAATTGCGTGACGCCGGTATTATCGGCTAGTGCCTCTAACCATGCAGAACAAGAAGAAGACGACCGTATTGCCGACCGTTCGACAAGGACTCGCTGATGAATTGCATGCGCCTGCCCGACGCCGTTACGCGAGACGGCGGGTGATAACGAAAGGACTCGATGATCTATGGCAAGCCGATTTGGTCGACATGCAACCGTACTCCAAAAGCAATAGAGGAATGCGATACATTCTCACCGTCATCGACGTGTATAGCAAGTACGCCTGGGCGGAAGCGATAAAGAAAAAGACGGGAGCGGAAGTCGTCAAGGCTTTCAACAGCATCGTGACGTCGAGCGGGCGAGTGCCTCACTTCCTACAAACCGACCAAGGCACCGAGTTTTACAATACCGCACTCAACAAGTGGCTCCGAGAGCGTGACATTCGTCATTATTCCACCTTTTCCAACGTGAAAGCCGGCGTTGTCGAACGTTTCAATCGAACGCTCAAGGAGCGGATGTGGAGACGCTTCACCGCCGAGGGGACGCGACGGTGGACCCTTATGCTCCCCACCCTCCTCCGAGATTACAACAATACTAAACATCGAACAATCGACATGAAGCCGAAGGACGTCAAGGACGATAGACTCATGCGCACGGTGTACGGGCAAGTGAAAACGCTCGACCCGCGTCTCCTGAGGACAAATCGATTTCGCGTCGGGGACATTGTTCGGGTGAGTACGTACAAAAGCTCACCGTTTCGGAAAGGCTACGAAGCGCGATGGGGAACCGAACTCTTCAAAATCGTTCGTGTGCATCTCTCGAATCCCGTCACGTACTCGCTAGAAGATCTGCAAGGTGAAACAATCAAGGGCCGCTTCTATACCGAGGAATTGCATCGCACGCGATATCTCGATCGATATTTAGTTGAGCGTGTCGTACGGAAAAAGGGTCCGCTTCGCCTCGTGAAATGGCTCGGTTTCGACTCACGTCATAATTCGTGGGTACATGCGAGAGACATTGAAGCTTAAGAGGGATTTGCATCCTCGCGCGGACAATCACACTTCGACATGTTTGCTGACGTCACAGTCTTGTATAAGAAGGACGACGAAAGCACGACAATCGTCAGTTCTTGTCGCGTGCGAAAGCGAGTCGCTGCTACACCGGTCGATGATCATTGCGCTGTGTCATTCGATTTTTTGTTTTCCTCTGTGACTGTGTGTGCGCTTCTTTGATCATGTTGCGCTACGTGAAACATTCTTTATACAGACTATTGAAAGAAGAAGAAGAAGAAGAAGAAGACGAACAGCGAGACAATACTTCTTCTTCACCTGAACAGAACAGTCCGCAAGAAGAAAAATCATTTCGAAACGAGAACGAGGGTGAGGGGACTTTGTGGACAACACAGCCGACCACCCCGTGGCGCGAAAACGAATCCGGTAGAAGAAGAAGAAGAAGACGTGTGCTCACAGCTGTCGCTGATCTTCAAGGGTTTTGGATAGGCGGACAATTCATTATCAAAGTGCTAACCGTCATCCGGACCGCCAAAGATGATTCTGAGGAACGGTTCGTTCAGAAATTCACCTTTCGTCCACCGCGACCTTTCTATACTTTGAACAGCGACGACAAGAGACAAGTGTGGTGGATCAAAAGCTGCCATCACGCCACACCGCCGTGGAGTAGCGGCCGTTACGATTATCGAGACAGGACGTTTGTGATGTTGAAAGCTTTCGAAGGTGTCACAACAATATACGTTAAGGGAGCACAGAAGAAAGAGTGGCTGCTGGATGTTATTCAAGGAAAACGTATTGTTGATCTGGAGTCGATCGGATGCCCTCCGCTGAAGGAGTGTTTACACGCGTACCGCGAACTCTACGCTTGCGGTGATGTTAGCTTAGCAGGACAGCACGTCATCGCCCTGTACGACTGGATGAGTGTCAATCGACCGCACTTATTGCATCATGAATGGGAGGAGTCGAAAAGGAAGATTGTCGGCCTCTTCCATTCAAGGACGATAAGATGAACAAGTTCCTGCATGTTGCAACATGAATGGGAGGAGTCGAAAAGGGAGATTGTGTAATCGGCCTCTTCCGTTCAAGGACGAAAAGATAAACAAGTTCCTGCATGTTGCAACATGAAGGGGAGGAGTCGAAAAGGGAGATTGTGTAATCGGCCTCTTCCATTCGAGAACGATAAGATGAACAGGTTCGTGCATGTTATAATCACGCTCTCCACCGCTTCGCTCATCAGTACGATGTCGAGTGTTCCGTCGTACGCATCCGCTCATCCGCTCATCTGCTACGTTGCCGAAGTATTGGAGCATACCAGACAAGAGATCAGGCGAGAGACGCGCGAAAACATCGAGCGCGCTTTCAGAAAGTTGTATGAAGCCGATTACAAGCTTACACTTCTCGACTCGGATACATTGAGTCAATTGCCGGTCGAATTTTTGTGTCATTGGCCCGCGTCTCACGAGGTTGAGCGCGTTTTCGAGAAACTCCCTGAAGACATCAAAAAACTACCGTGTATTGAAGAACTTCGTTCGTGTAAAGAGCATTGGAATCGCGGACGCACGCACATCGATGGACCGCCGCCGTCGAAGCGGAATTGTCGCTTTTGCATCTATCTCCGCCAGCCTTGCATCCAACACTACTCTGAGGAGGAGGACGCTGCCGCACCGTCGGGCTGCCCGTCGTGACAAACCGTCACCCTTCTCGTCTGCACGCAGCACTACGCTCAACACGACAACGGATCTCGGCCATTGAAACGGAATGATGTGTGTGTGTTTTGTAAGAGGAATATTGTGACGTGTGTGTGCTATGAATTGGATAGATAGCATCATTGTTGGTGTAGCCCTCCTGAACTTTGCTTTCGTGTTCGCTGCTTTTATCTGTTTAATATTTTGACGTGAAACAAAAAGAAGAAAAATGGAAGACCAATGGACAAGTGACACACCGCCACCATCACCGCCTCCACCTCCTTTTGTGGAAGTTCGATCCACTGCATCCCCTCCTCTATGTTGCACCATTTGTCAAAACGATGACACTCCCCCGCCTGTGATGGCGCGCACACCGTGCAATCACTTTTTTTGTCTTGAGTGTTTGCAAACATGGCTAGACGTGAACAACACATGTCCTATGTGTCGACGCGAATTAAAACCTCCCCCACCCGAAGCTTATCTGAATCTAGATGAATACATTATGGCATCGATGGTGGATGACAGAATCATTATGCAGGCGTACATTTATCTCTGCAACGTCATGTGCACACTTCCCGCCAACGAGAGAGTAGCGGTTCGAGAGGTCCTGGAGGCTCTCTGTGATGAAATATGTCGACGACGTAACGCCGAGGCAATAGCTCAACGAGCTATTCGACGAGCTCGACGAGGAGTGGTGTGATATGTCGACAAGAGGGGGATGTGTTGTCACTGGTGATAAGTCCACCGCAGTTTAACGGTGAAATTGTGTGGGGAAATCGCTAAATATCTAACAAGCAAACAAACATGAGTGTTATTTATTCTATGTATAATTTGATTTTTATTTGATTTCAATAAACAAAAAACATTCTTTCAATTTGTATTGTTTTTCATTTGTTTTTCCTATCACCGCCTTTTAGGGTTTCCCTTTCTTCTATTATGAAAGTCTTTTCAGCGGGACAGCGAGCGTCAGCGCTCTCGGCTCGAGAGAGAGAGAGAGAGAGAGAGAGAGAAACACGCGGCTGGCTATCTTATATAGAGTGCATTCAAAATGCGCGCCCCGACGCACAGCGCCATCTCCTCTCGTTCCCCGAATCGCTCCCAGAGAGCGCGCGCGTGTAGTATCTCTATAGCGCTAATGAGTGGGCGAACAAAGCAGCCACTGCCCGCCGCTATCTTATCAGCCACCCGGCCGCCAGCGCCGCCAGCGCGCGCCCTCAGCGCCCCCTGCCCCCCGCTATCTTATCTACTTCCGCAGCGCGCACCCTCAGCGGCCCCCGCCCTTATCAGCATCCGCAGCGCGCCCTCCCAACCGCGTGTAATATCTGTACCCCAAAGCAGACAGCTTGACTCGAGATGTCACCGTAGCTCAGAGCCAAAGTGCTGGTCGCCTCCCACACAGGAAATGGATGTGAGGCTGGTTCGAATCCGCTTCAGGGAGCAGCATTTTTGAAAGACACACACACACACACACGCTTCCACAATTCACCGCCAGAGCGCAGACACATACGCTTCCACAATTCGCCGCCAGAGTGCGCACACACTTCCACCATTCGCCGCCAGAGGTCGCAAGGGGGGGGGTGGAGAGGGGTCATTGACCCCGGTCGGTGGGGCATTATAAATGGTGGCGCCGGTTGTTTACATCGGGTGGGCGGGGGGAGGGAAGGGTGAAGGATTGTTGACATTCGGCGGGGCATTATAATTGGTGGCGCCGGTTGTTTACATCGGGTGGGCGGGGGGAGGGAGAGGGGGTTGTTGACATTCGGCGGGGCATTATAATGGGTGGCGCCGGCTGTTGACATCGGAAGTGGGCGGGGCGGGGGGAGGGGGAGGGGCGGGGGGGAGGAGGAGGGGTGGGCGGAAGTAGATAAGATAAGCTGATAAGAGCTGATAAGATAAGCACTTCCTGCCATTATAATTGGTGGCGCCGGTTGTTGACACCGGATGTGGGGGCGGTGGACCGGAAGTAGATAAGATAAGCTGATAAGATAAGCACTTCCTGGCCCCGAAACCCCATATCCCCCCTACTGTGGGTTTGGAAAATATGTGAATTATGGAAATGAGTATTCTGTGTAATCAATGCCACCAGGAAAAATGTTTAGTCGTCCCGACCTGCCTAACGTAACCCATAAAATAATAATTCGTTATCGGGCCGGACATCTCTAAAAGAGCTCATAAAATAATCGCCCCCGTCACTATAAAAAATGAATGGATCCTCTGCACTTCGAGGTGCGACGCATCACCGTTGCGTGTGCCGCTATAGCTGGCGCAGTCCCCGCTCTTTACTAGCGTTGCTAAAGCCATCACTTGTGTCAAAAAAAAATATGTAGTATGAAACGGCAACATTTTTCATAGATATGTAATGAAAATAGAAAATGCAAAAAACATTTAAAGGGAATTAGATACGTAATATCAAAATGCGCTGCTATTTATGGAACATTTACGTATAAACCAAATAAATTTCCACAATTTGAAATTAAAGTAATAAAATATGTTTTAAATAAATTTTAAAAACAAATACTGCTTGTCCTTATAAGTTATGTTTAATGTTCCAGAGCAGTCATAGCTGTCACACAAACGTCGGAACTCAATGATCACCAAAAAATCACTATAGCACTGTCATTGTGGTGTTCGCCTCCGACAACGAATATATCTCGTAAATTTGTTTAAACACATCACTAATACTTTTCATATTTATAGATAACTCAGCGCTCATGCGTTCTTGTCGAACTGCAGTGGAGACGGAGGATAGTCCATATAGACTGTGTGAACACTTTTTTCACATGGGTTGCCTGGCGTCTTTAGCATGCAATTCTGAATAAATGTAAGAAAAAATGCCGATTTTTGAACTAAAAATTATTTTCAAAATTCATTAAATTTTTGTGCAAAATAAATTTTATGAAAATTATTATAATAATTTTTTCAAAATATGTCAAATAGAAGCAAAATATGTAGTATAGAAAAAATGTGTAAATATTAGTAACGAATTTGCATTTTGTGTTAGAATTGCCCTGATTCAGCAAGATGACAATTTTGAGAATGGAACATTGAAACAAACAATATGTAATAATGGAAGAATATGAAAAAAATGAGAACTGAACACTGAAAATTAACAATATGTAGGTAATTTACATAAGATTCTGGTCTCTAGATATTACCAACTGCATTTTCCCCCCTACATCGTGGAACGACCCGTCCTTCATATCGCATTTCAACGCTCCGTGGTCCTTAAATGTCGGCCATACTATATGGCAGAATTGATTCAGCCATGTTTTATATTCGTCGAGAAGGAGTAAAATATTTTCGCGTCCATCGGGGCGTGGGGATGTCCGTGTCCAATTTCAAATATGCATTGGGCTTTCGCTTTTGTTTGAAAATGTGACCTTTTGAAGCCTGCGTGAAATAGTAGATATGTAGAATAATATAAATGGTCTGAAAGCTTCTAACAATGAAGTGTATTTTATGTCACAAATATATCATTCAAATGAAACTTGAATTACGTTCTGTTGTTTAAAACATACCCAAAACAACGTATCAAATGTGCAATGATGAAGTGCAATTTTTGAAAAGATGAATGCGCATTATTTGATCTGTAATCTCGTTTTTAAAAAGCGTAAAACCACTCTACAAAATGTGATTTTTTTTTGTTTAAAGCTGCGGTAATCAAATATCGTTGATAATACAAGAATATAGTACCGGTTTAATGTTTGCAAAAGCGAAGAATTAGGAAGTGTGAAAATTATTTTTTCTGGCATTAACAGAAAGTAATTTTCTACGATTCAATACGAAGACGAGAATCTGGAAATCACGAATTTAAATTGTACGATTCAATACGACGAGAATGTGGAAATGAATTTATATTCTACGAGTCAATACGGAGACGCGATTCTGGAAATGCATTTATATCTATCGAGGAGAAATTTTCACTGAAGTCTGTTTCACTAGAATCAAAATGTACGCAACGTTTAAAGCGTGCCAGACGGCCACTCTTCATCAAAGGGTTGATTGCAGGTCCAGATTGCATTGAAGCAACGAAACACTGGCACTGTGGCGCTGGGGCCGAGAGCCGGCTGCCTCCTTGCATGAATAGACAGCTTCGGGGGCGTGGTCGCGCTGGAGCTCACTGCTCTCCTCTGACGCAACACGCGCCGTGCCCCGCCCGTCTCCTCCCCCTTCCCTCCCTCCCCTACTTGTACCTTACTCCCACCTCACCCGCTGCGCCGCCGCCGCCGCCGTCTCGGCCCGCTGTTTGGCTTCCTCCTCCTCCCCCATCTCCCCGGTGTCATTGACCTTCGCCTTTACTATTTTCTACGCTTTGAATCTGTTCGGCTATTTCCGTTCCTTACTTTCTCCTGCTCTCTTCTTGTTATGACTTGTTTCTCTGTCTGCTTAATACATCTTTTCCAGTACTGTTATAAAGTGTCGTTCTCCCTACATACTCTATAATTAATTCGTTTGCCATCGTATTCCGCGGCATATTACTTCATCAGTGATGGCCGTTTCTTCTTTTTTTCTCTATTGTCTTTCCTTTTTTTTTGCTCTCTTTATCTTCCCTTCATAACACTTCACCTTACTCCTCCGCAAACTTCCCCTCCCTTTCCGTTCTCCATACGTCGTCAACTGCAACTGCCACTTGTTTCACTTCATCTTCCGTCTCGCTGCTGCGGAGCGCTTACATTAGCTACTCGCTCTGTTGCCGCCGCCTCCGTCTCCGCCACCACCCCCGCCCCTGCCTCCGCCACCACCTACGTCTCGTCTCTGCTTCCGCCACCGCCCCCGTCTCCGCCCCCGCTCCTGCCCCCGCCCCCTCCTCCGCCACCGTTTGTGCCACCGCCATCGCTTCTGCCACCGCCTCTGCCGCCGCCGCCGCCGCCGCCGCCACCACCGCCTCCACCTCCGCCACGACCACCGCCACCGCCGCCGCCGCCGCCGCGGGCGAGGAAAGCGGCGCGGGTCGTCCGCCCCGCGGGCGCCGCCCTTGACCTTTCGCGGCGCCAAGGCCGCCGCCTCCGCCGCCGCTTCGCCGCCCGCCCGCTCGACTTATCGGACGCACGGGCCCCAACGCGGAATTCACCCACCCAGCGCGCGAACGGCCATTAAGCGTACCACACACGAGCGTCAAATGACGGACGTTGAATTCTGCAGAAGGGCGTATACAGGTCATGACACGCTGCAGTGACGTCCGTCGCGTAAAAGCCTACGGACGTTAGCCACTAAAATGCGTGCGTTGTTCGTGACGGATGTTGGAGCTTCTTAGGCTTCCATAAAGTGCAGGGCACATTGAGTACTAGTGACGCACGTGGAACAGCGTTCAACGAGCGGCATACATTTTGACCATCCAGAAAATGAATACATTCAAAAGAAAGATTAATTGAAAGATTAGGTAATGAAGTGCGTATGTAAGCATTTTTACTGGTGGTGTAGCACGTTTCACACTGATATCTTGCCGTCTATTATTATCATGTGGTTTCGAGAGAACATTCCGAGCGATAGTTCGGAATTATGGAAATAAAAAAATCTCACTGTCTTTACATAAAATCTGAAACAGGCTGTAAAATGTTCCCTTCATTTTAATGTAATGCTATAGCTTACTCCGCATCATCCATGTTTGCTAGCACAACATCGCATGGGGTCCGTTGCGTTACATTTGACGTCCGTTGCGCAACGGTGAACGTGCTCGCGTGGCCTGTAAGCCAACGGATGTCAAATTGACGGACGTCAACGACGTACATCGTGCGGCGCTCGTGTGTCTCTAACCTAAAGAAAGAAGACTAATGGGGTGCACGTCATGTTAAGTTATATGCTATTCGATCATGCCTTTCACTTATACTTCAATCTGTCACTGGACTTCAAAGTGACAGAAAAAAAAATATATTCACAGGGCTAAATAGCTTAAATAATTTAAGATTGCTTTTCCTGACGATGACTAGAATCATCCAGTATTATTTTATTTTATTATCTGTTTTAGCTTCACCATCTAGCAATGACTGCCCCCGCCCGGGCACAAACATTTTTCCAGCTTATTCAGATGTCTTTAGACATCTCTTTTTGTTCTGAGTCTTTAATTTTTGTCATTCGACACTTAATGCTTCTTATACTTGTTCTGAGTTTCGGCCATGTTTTGTTTGATGCATTCCCTCTCCAACAAGTTGTTAGCAAAGGAGTTTCATTCCTATGTGTGGTGCCTTTGGGTCGATATAACAGAACAGTATTACGAAAATATACTCGTATTAACGAAATATAGTGGTGCCCAAGAAGAACATTTCCTCTCTAATGGTGATGAATCGAAACAAAAATTGATTCCTAGCGTATGATATACACAATACCATATTTCTCGTAGTTTATTGTTGACTACAAGAAATATCTCGTCCAATAGTTTACAAGTGTTTTAATACAATTACCGTTTCGTTACTTTTGTGCGACATGTGCATAAGACAATAATATAGATGTCAACGTGTAAATGTGATGCAATTGAATTTTTGAACTGGAATTCATTAAATTTATGTTGGTGTGATAATGACTGTGAATGCAGTAACTCATACAATCGAGGCTGAGATAAGATTTGCCAGGAATCATGAGCGCTGTTCTTTGATGTTGCCGCCGGTTTGTGGTGGTGAGTCAGAAAGTACCAGGAAGAACTATTATCATGCGGGTGGTATCATCTAGTGTTTTTACAACAAGAGTCGATAGCGGAAATGCTGGTAATTGCATTCAAAAGGCATTCTTTCCTACAAAAGGAAGGCCTTATGGCTAAGTGAACCTTTATGCATACAAAAACCTGGCCTCAATGCCATGGGGGTAAGCACAAAGTCCGAAACCCAGGCTGGGGGAGGTGAATTTTGAAAAGTTTGAAACCCTCAGTTTGCCTTTTCGCAATCGTGTGTAAATCGTGTCATTGGTTCTTAATGATTTGGAGCGCATCAACTGATAAGGTAATTGGTCCCGCAAGTGTGGTGCATTTTTAGTTGGAGAGGTGGCGGTGATCTTCAGTGTAAAAGAACTATCGTTAAATGCCCGGAATAATTATATCTTCCCACCCATTAAAATTCCCGCACTTACCAAACTCCACATTCTTTCAGCCAAGAAGCGACAAATGACAAGCGAGGAAGGTGTCTGTGAGAGTTGTGTGGGAGCCTGGCAGTGACCAAGGAGTAAAAACGCAGTTGATAGCCCTGGACGCCCATGTGGTGTCGAATTTAAACCTGTCCAACAATTTAGCCCATTACGGTAACGGACAAAGGACTATTTCCAGAGCTCGGCGATTAGAGGTAACAACATATGTCCCAAAGCGTAGCAATCAAACAATTTGGCATGTGGATAAGCTAGTTGTCCTTTCCTGGTTTGTATTTCAGAACAAGTTCGAATCTTTTGGGTGAAATCTGTTTAGTTATGAAGCCAGGGGAGAGCTCTAAATTTTAATCGAAATCAACATGGAACAGCGTTTTTCATTAATTTGGAAATAATATGATTAGCATGGCAACAGCTTGTACTTTCGTCTTGGCTACAGCTGTGCATATGCACCCTCCTGCACACAGCTGAGTCCTTGACTCTGGCTGATCCGTTTAATTAATTATTTATGGCAAGTTAATGAATTTTGATTATAATTTTCGCTTTAGATTGTTTCGATAAAAATTACGTACGTAAATTGTTCTCGAGATTACGAGGAAAATTCGAAGTTGTACAGTGCCCTTAAGTTTCCAAATTAGATGTTCCACCTGCAAATATATAAGGGGAAATATTTTTCTAAGTGTGCGTTCACATTTACGTATGTAAATAATTAAAAATCTTATTGGGCATTTCTTTTCAGTAAGGACTGCACTTGAGCTCTCATCAAGCAATATCCTTTTTTGTTAATGTTTAACGTAGGGATTTTAGAATGTCGGATTCTTATTTAAGTTTTGACAACTGACACTACCACACAAACATTTAAGAATGAAAATTGCCATGTATTTTCGTATCAACTGACTGCCCCACTAAGTTCAAAGTGTAAATTTTTTATTCAGTCGTGCACTTTAAATACGTCCTAGTAGCTCACGCAACCCTCCAGTAGCGCAAACTTTCACTGCTAGTAATTGAATCATGCTGGTTCATTTGGATATTTGATATGTAAACTTGAAATTCGCAAGTTTTCCTTGTAGAACCTTAAAACGATAGGTGACTTTGTTTACAGTCTTATTTTCTTAGAATCCATCTGTACACTTCACCTTTGAAACCATTTCTTAGGTTTCAACAGGAACAACGATGAGGTTGCCATCTGCAGGAAAAGAAGCAACAGTTGTCAATACACAACTGCAACCGGTGGTGTCCTAAATGCAAATTAGAGAGATGTCAAACACATCGTTTGCTAATAATAAAATTATGTCCTCCGTCTAACAATTATATCTGATTTACACTAAGGCAGGGCTGGCCAACTTAGATGGGCTTATGGGCCACATATTATATTCTAGTTCAGCCGTGGGCCGCACCGTAATTTCAGTAGGGTTTTACCTCCTGAGATTATACTGATACAAATTGCATATACTAGATATGACTTTTATTCAAAATACTTAATGATTAATGTACTTACAAAGAGAAAATTAATATATCATTAAATACAAATTAAATGAATTGTACGATTCTTCAGGGAAAAGATTGTGGGCGTTCAGCTTCATTCAGGAACAATTTGTCCACTTTCAGCTCCTTTGTGGTCAGTCTCATTAAGTGACTAAGTGTAGAATCAGGATACATCTAATTTTATTTTTAATAAAATTCGTAGTTGAAAAAACACATTCACAACTGTACGTGCAGCTAAACATTAATGTCATCCTTAGCCCAAAGTCTTGCAGGTTTGGAAATCTTTCTTCATGCAAAAGTTTGAAAAAATCAGATCACTTTACTTCTGAAAGAAAGCATCCGCTTGCAGATCACGTAGTTCCAGTCGAATGAGAGGTTTTCGCTCTTCTATGTTAAAACCAAATGCGTGGATTTCTTAACAGCGTGCTTGTTTCCAAATCGTTAATTTCGTTAAATCTACTGACAAACTCTTCAATAATTGTTTGGATATCTCAAGAGCAGTCCGAAAACTGAATAACTTGATTCTGACCTTTATGTTGCACTTGGTTGGTAAAACAAACGCTGCATTTGGTTGGTATAATACAATTTTTCGAAGCAGCCACCGCCCACATAAAAAGATCCGGAGTGCCGCATGCGACCCGGGGGCAGCCTGTTGGAAAACCCTGCTCTAAGGGATACGAATGCATTAGTATCCATTTTGAAGAATCATCACCCTAAATCATCTGGAGCTCGAAGTGTGAATTTCGCCCCCCCCCCTTTCCACCATCCCCCGTTTCACTTGCACATCGACGGGAATTCTGTTTACAATGCAAGCTTTTTTTTACGAGTCATAAATCTACTTATTGATATCCTTTCATTGTGTGATTAAGACTAACACGTGAAGACTAACACATGAGTTTTGTTCCGTTTCATAAAAAAAAGATCTTTTGTTCATTGTGTTTAGAAACGAAACGAACATATTTTCTATTTCCTTACGTTTCTAAAAGAATTATTTTAAAAAAAATTCCTTCCCGAACTTCCCTCACGAACTTACGAATTATACTTTCGGGCATTGGGTATACTCGTAAGTATTTTCGTAAATAATTTTATGGCAGTAGAATTTTATAATTTATTTTCATTGAGTTTATTAAGAGAGTCATTGGATTTAGCACATTGGTTCCGTTGCACAATTGGGTGGGAATTTCCAGCCGAAAACAGAAAGTACTCCCTTTAATATACGAGGTACAAATCAATTGTAAGACCCTCGGTCATATGCATGTGCGCTTGGAGGAGGAACCTAAACAGCTACAAACAACACAGAACCAATTCTTTCGACTGGATATTAAATCTTCCTGGTATATTGCAAATGATCAAATTCACTAAGAGCTAAAAATACCTTTTCTTTCTGAATTTCTGGAAAAACTAACAATTTTTGAAACAAAATAAACCAATACCTAAGCACAAACACCTTCAACTTCAATAGAAATTGTTCAACAAACCCTAGAATTAAATCAAATTTTGCCAAGAATTTATTCCATCTCTCTCATTAAAGGCCTATTATAAACCAGTTGACATGAGGAAATCCACACTTTCCATCTGCAAGATTCTCACGTAGACTCTAGAAATAATTGCAAGAACCAGCGATAAAAAATGTTTTCTTTATTTTGTCTTTTTTCTTTTATTCAAATTGTTATGTAATATAATAGGCTTTCATTAAAAAAGCGGAGAGTGTTACGGAAAGCATTTAAACCCGCAGCTGAAAGCCGCACCATGTAATATAAAGGAGCAAACCGTTGCTGATCTTATTGGCAAATAAATTTAAAAAAGAAACTCCTGCCCGAGTGCTCCGCTCCTTCTTTTGTCCCCTCCACAGTAACCCTGTGAAGAAGGGGAATTTACTATCTATATGCTTTTATATTATGCTGCTGCCTTGCGGCTTAAGCAGCTACAGGCGGGGCTTTTTCTTACAACTAATTTACAATCTAGACCTAAAGTTATCTTAATTGCACTTTGGCATTACTAACTTACACTAAAATCATTTTTGTAATTCTATTTTATATATTCTACGTAAATTTTGTATATATTTGTAATTTTTTTTTCTACATTCACACATTATTCATACTATTTTCATTATATACATAACCATTCATTCTTCCCATTCATTCGCACTTCACGGTTCTTCACTTCCCACTTCACTGAACTGTTCGCCACGGCACTGACATGACTCAAAGTGTCCGTGGCGCTCGGGCCCATTGGGAGGCGTGGCAGGTGGGGCGCGGCGTCGCGTTCCCCGCGCGTCCCTCGGCCGATGGCGAGTCTTCCCCCTCGCGTTCGGCTGCCTCCGCTCGCTCGCACAAGGCTGCAAGGGTGTCGTGAGGCCGCGCGCGGAAGGAGAAGGCGACGCGCTTCGGACCTTTCCGGAGGTGGGACCGATGCGAGTCACTGTTCGCCTCTCGGCCGGTGTCGCGCAGGATGCGCGGCGCCTTCGGACCCAGAGCCCTTTTAAGCGCCGTCACTGACCGCCTTTGGAGCTCCGCTCCTCCGCTCAGCTGCGACATCGTCGGCGTGTCACGAGGTGGAAGCGCGAAGATCGCCACAGCAGCCAAGCAAGACGCAATTGCAGCCGCTGCTCTCCCCTCCCCCTTGTACTTCGCGCCTTCACGCGAATTTCTTATTACTAGGGGGCGGATTTTGATGACCTAAAACGTTGTCAAAAACGATCAATAAAATGCTCTTAAAATGCTTTAAAAATGCTTTAAAAATGCCCTAAAAACAAAGAAATTGACGTAAAAAATTTGATCAAAACCACTTCAGTTGAAAAACTCAAGCTGTTGGGTATGTTACTGATGTATCGAGGCTTTTTACTTTTGTTCATGTGAACCCATATTGCAAACTTTGGGTTTGTACCGCTCTTTAAAAGAAAATCTCGGCCTTTATTTATCGCGAAATCGGCCGAACTGACAATGGCGCCGATAAACATCACAGGAACCTTAGATTACATAGTAGTCACAACATCTAACATTACATGATATGAGCAAAGAAATCGAATTGGCTAATCAGAAATTCTGTGGTGAACATTTGTTGCACCTCTTATTTATTGTTTAAAGCAAGCACCATTCAAATGATATTAAAATCAATTATAACGACTAAAAATGCAGTGAAAATAAAATAAAAAAGCAAAAAATGACTTATTAGTGGAAATCGACAATATATGCAAAAAACTATGTATATACCGTTTTGTCGTAACATAAAATGAATTTCTGTATTAAACAGCATTGTTTTAAAAGAAAAAGAAAAAAATGGCATTTCATTAAAATCCGCCCCCTACTTATTAGGGTTATATCTTCAACGGCTAATGACTCTACGTCATTAGTTTGCAAATTAGCCGGATAATATTCACTTTATCTAAAATGGGTTGATAAATTTCTAAATAGACACGTTTTTCCAAGGCTACTTCGGACTTACCCTGGTTAATGTGCACATTAGCCAACACGAGGTCGCTAGTGTAGAATTACGTTAGGAGGGTGAGGAACAGCGCATTAAGGGATAAGTAAGAATCTGACTGCTGGTGGGAAGTTTCTAAAGTTGATGAGAAACACGTTGAGCAGTTCAGAGGTCATCTTGTGTCAATGCCAAATTTCTGTTTACAGAATACCACCTAACCTAACCTCATAATATGCCATACGACGATTGACGGTTCACTTTACATTTGCGATTTGCGGCGATGAGACGTCGGCTATTAGCCTTTGAGATTTTCATAAACAACATTGACCCTGCAACGCATTTGTTCCCAACACATTTTGCGCCAAAGTACTATTTGGGGACACATAGGGCGCCTCACACTCAGACAATCGCCGCAGTCACAGATCTGTGGCTAATTCGCAAACCCGGATAATGTCCGAAATGATGCGTTCATAGTCACTCATTCAGCCTTACATAAATAGTCTGGTCGATGTGCGAATTAGCCGGTCAGTTTTAGAATTAGCTGCATTTCTTATGTAAGCTGTAATTAATTCATTATTTATTATGAAGCATTCTGATTTGACAGGAAATCATGAGCATCGATCGTATTGCATACTTTGGATGACCAACAAATACACCTGCGCTCGACCCTTTTCTTCAAGAATGACGGACAGACTTAGAAGACTCAGAGCATTAATGTTACTGCAGTGTCTGATAAGGAGGCCCTAGGATTCGGGTTCTGATGAATGCAGGATTTTTGACACTGAATACCTCGCTAAGTCGAATTCAGCCACTCTCTGGAGGAGAAATCTAGCGGCCGGTTTCTCTGTTGGGTAGTTTTTCGTGGTTTCTCCGTTCAACACTTGGCAAACTCCGGTGGATTACCCTAACTTGCGGGCCATGGACCGCCCGCGATCTTCCCTTCCTCTTCTTTGTCCTATTCTCACCCCCTTACACACACTTACATTAACATGTACTACACTACCCCACACGTCTTCAGACCGGACGGGGGCACAGAGCTTGTCTAGGCTGGGGCGGTGGTCCGCTGGTGGGAGATACCTGGTTGGAGAAAAATGCCGCAAACTGACGGGCAGGTCAGCGCCGGATATACATAGCGACATGCACTACACTTACGGTACTAATGACTAGTCGTTGACATACCCTGAATCAACAATCAATCAAATGAGGACTGGCAGAGCTTTAGTCGCTTTCCACATAGTGGGTGTGCGAATATCGCTCGTGGGCCGTCGCCCCGCCCCGCTCCGTTGCCCGCTCCACGCGTCGGCCGTCGCGGCGCGCGCCCGTGGTTCGGTGTCCCGCGCGGATCGCGGCACCCGCCCGCCGCCTCCGCCTCCGCCGCCGCCGCCGCCGCCCCCGCCTCCGCCTCCGCCTCCGCCTCCGCCGCCGCCGCCGCCGCCTCCGCCTCCGCCTCCGCCGCCTCCGCCTCCGCCGCCGCCGCCTCCGCCGCCACCGCCGCCGCCACCGCCACCGCCGCCGCCACCGCCACCGCCGCCGCCACCGCCACCGCCGCCGCCACCGCCGCCTCGGAGAGGAACTGCGCCAGACAGATGGAGAATGTTTTCTCGGAACCAGAATCTCGCTTCCCGCGCCTCCTCAAAGAGCGGCCGCACAAGTGTCCGCGGGCGGAGAAGCCGACTGCGAGACGCGTTGTTGCGAGGCAGGACGTCACCCAAACCGTTCGACGCGAGGGCGAGATGCGATGCGGGTCATTCGCAAGCAACTTCTGAGTCGTTCGGACGGTCAAACCGCTGTGACATTACGTTGCGACGGGCCTCAAAGGTTTCGTGGGATGTTGTCTTGAGGGGAGAGGACCTCGATGATTTTTAATTGGGACGTGTTTTTAAAATTATATGACCAATTGGAGAAAAGTTCACAAAATACCGTGTGGTAGATCGTATAACCTCAATCTACTAAAAAATAATAAATTCGTTCATTTGAAAATGCTTAATAATCAGTTAATTATTCTTTTCATTTTTAACAATACAATTTTGGTTGGTTTTTGAGACCAGAGCAAAATAAAATTAATTATAAGGTAATTAATTTTTAATGTACGCTAAACTTTACAAATTTTTGGTGAAATGTAATAAATGAAAACGAAACCCAGAAGTTGTAACCTTTTGAAACCATAAAATATGAATTTGAATGCAGTTTTCTTTTCTTGTTATGTAATTTTTACTGCTGCTTATGGAAGATGTTTTCACTTTTGGCGTACGCCACCTCACAAATATGAATATTACATTAATTATTCTTACTAGTTGGAATTGGGACTTATTGGAAAAAGAGGTATAAAAATGAAACCAATAAACAAAATTTTATAAATCGACTTATCATTTAAATTGTTCTAATTGATAGAAACGAGTTCTATATTTCCATGCGTTGATGCTCGTCTCCTAGCCAATAAGCTGGAGGGTCGCGTGTGGCTGATTGCTTCGAACTTGGCCATGAACAACTGCGCAGCGGGTTTGAGGTTGCCTTGAATAAGTTAGCTCACTTTATGTAAACGCCTCTTGCTACCGTTTATGACCAGTTGGCAAACTGAAATTATGACATTCAAATACGCTCATGAGATAATGCAGTTTCTGCGACCACTCCCAGTCACCAAGTTACCTAGTATACGAGCGAAATAAATGAATTTCAGATACTAGAAACTATCCGAGATTCTTTCTGATAGAAGTATGAATATTAATGAGACACAGATCTCGAAAACTACGTACATCCTGTTTTGTTGAGTTTCGTATTAAACCTGATCAAAATTGCAAAATCCACGATCTTACATGCATCTGCATGATATGCGTCGTGCGTAAATACATTTTTACGAGTCAGACAGACCTTGAATCAGAAATCTGGGCCAGATGCTAAACGACGGGCTGAGTGTGGTAAAATAGAATTTTAACACATTATGTGGATGAAAATCAGAATTCACGAATTTGGACCACATAATATTTAATGTGGAATAATTCGTAGCAAATGGCAGTGAAGAAGATGATACATCTTTTTGGTTAAATGATTCGAGACGAATATTTTATAGAAGGCTGAAAACTGATGAAAAAAATAGAGCGTTCCGAATGTTGCAACTGAATCCTTCCGTCTGAGTGGTCCAGCTCTCAGTCGACTTTTTTGTAATAAGGTTTCTCTTCTATGGATCCACTGGCTTTCGAGGTTCCGTGAGGCCGATTATTATCTATCGAGCATTTCGGTCTCCATCTTTAGTCTGCGTTCGTAGCATAATCGATTGCATAATGTCGTGGACCAATCGGGTGTTTTTTTGTGGTTTCTTCCGTTCATTTACTAAGTTAACTGGTGAGAGGCTTCTCTGCTGGAGGTCATGCAACGTTCTTGCTCGTTTCAGTCCTTTCGTTTTCTCTCATTAACAAACACACGGAGTACTAGAGTCACGTTCAAGTTTCTCTAAAGGTGCTGTAAAGGGAAACACGATACCGCTGGTCCACTCCTCTGTAGAACACCCACAATTTTTTTTTTGGCAATTGTAACATTTTTTCTTCAAAATGCAACCTTTATCACGGAACTGTGACGACTCATATGGCATTGATATCAAACACGAAAAGGAGGATGAAGATCTGTTAAACGTATGATGACTCTCCCTCATCTTATTCACATTGGTTAGTAAAATCCCTACAAAATCAAGATCACACAGCCCATACACATAAAAATTTCCAATGTTACTGACAGACTTTGAATAGATAAATTTCACATACTTAGAGTTTAACTGACTTACGTAAATGTTGCACAACCTAAACCGAAGGCACAATGCATCCCAATTGACCAATTGGAGAGACGTTTACAAAATACCGTGTGGTAGATCTTATAACCTCAATCTATTAAAAAATGTCTAAAATGTAAATTCGTTCATTTGAAAATGGTTAATAATCAGTTAATTATTCTTTTCATTTTTAACAATAAATTTTGGTTAGATTTTGAGACCAGACCAAAATGAAATTAATTATGAGGTAATTAATTTTTAATGTATGCTAAACTTTACAATTGTTTGGTGAAATGTAATAAATGAAAAAGAAACCCAGAAGTTGTAACCTTTTGAAACCATAAAATAAGAAGTAACGAAATTGTACAATTGTAATTATTTCGGTAGGCTTCCTATTACGCAGCAGAAAGAAATATCTGTTTTGAAACTCCATTTCGCAAACCTATCCGGCAAATCGAATGGGTGTTGTTCCCCAGGCCAATCCAAACGGCCCAACCAAAGGCACGCAGCGCACCGCAGTGGCGCAAACAACTGAAGCCAAAGCGCGTATTTTGTGGAGCGGTTGGCGAGGCCTTGTGTTCGGCAAGACCAAGGTTCTGAAGCCCATTCTGTCTGTGGTTTTCCTGGTCTTTTTCTGTACCTGCTCGAGGAGTGGCAGACCGGTTCCTGCAGACCAAGTTCACTTCCTTGGAGATTATTTACGAGCTGCACAGAGTTCACGGAGAGATAAGTGCCATTCTCAGCGGTGATAGGGAGCGCGCGCCGGGCGCTGTGGCGGCCGGGGAAATGTTCCTACAGCAGCGCGCTTAACTGATTCCGGGAGGGGCCTTCTCTCACGTACTGCACTCCGCTAATTAGGCTGCTACGCACTGCTGTAAGTCCGCTGTCGCTTCACGGTCAACAAGGCCCCCAGTTGTTCTTCTTATCATTAGGAATAGTGACGTGTGCGGTAATCCATGCAATCGAAACAACCGTAAAATTCCTACTGTAACGGGAAAAGCGCTGTTCACCACACAGTTATGGCCAAATACCTATGAATAAAAAGAATGATAAATATATGATTTTTTTTTCATACTCCGTAATTTTTAATATGTACGTTGTTTTTTCAAACAATAATTATGATGTGTAAATTGTTATTTCGAACGTGAATGTGTTATGCTAATTTAATCTACGATTTTACATTATATTATGCTTTGGATTAAGATTAAATTCTTGCCGATGAAACGTTCTTTATAAATGTGAAATACACAAGATGCAATGAACGTATTCTAACACGAACACCGAGTTGAAAATTAATGACAATTGTGGAGCTTGTAATCGAGTCAGTGAGAAAATAATATGTAAGAGCAATTAAATGAACTTCGACATTGAAATCAAGATGCCTGGTAACTGAAGACCTTCCTCCTCCCCCTCTCACCAAAAAATCAAACGATCGAATATTTGTCATTTTGCAAGTTCTAGAACGGAGAGAAAAAACGCATAATTTTACAGTAAAACGTGAATATGTAATGAGTAATTTAGTTCTAAAAGCGTTCAACTGCTAATGTTCATTGTTTCTCGATATGTTCTTTAACAGATTGAATAAGAAATTTGTGATCGAATTTACACAGAATACACGACGTGCAAAAAATCTTACTGGGGGGTACTGCGAAAAATATTTAAAATTAATGATTAGTTCAGAAACGTGTGATTTATTTACGCACATTTTATTTACAAAAACTTGCACAGTCGATTATCGGTATATTGAAATTGAAATAAGAGAAAAAGAAAATGAAGAATAAAAAGAGTTAGAGATTTAGTAAATCGAATTTTACTAACGTCCTATAAGATGCTGCGAAGCAAACGTATTTTATTTTCGAAAGATGAACTGAACTAAGATATCAGTATGTTGTTAAAAAATACAAGTCGGAATAAAATGTTTAAGGTCCTGACCCTACATAGATCTTGGTAAACATAAAACATTTCAATTATAATTACAGAAACAGGTCTAACTCTGTGTTTAGAGTGATTGTATTGTTCCAAAATTTGTAAATCTACCTCACTTCATTTGTCTTACAATTAAACAGAAAATAAATACAGAACGCTATGAAACAATATTTTGGACGGTTTCGATTATCGGTATAAGGCGTAGGTAGTAATTTTCTAGTGCAACATTTCTATAGTACTTCGGTTTGTGCGATATAATCGCAAGGGTTAATGTAATTTTTTAAACTAAGATTATGCAATAACGCAAGATTTTGAAGAATATGCAACATTCAAAATATAATGTTATTTACCTTACGTCTAATTCGTGAAGTTAGCTATGAAATATCATGCTGACACCGAGATTTGACAGATACAGATGCAGACGCTCTCATTAAACGACTTTCGAAATTAATTTCTAAAACAACAAAAAATGAATGAATTCGGGATTAACCAAAATTTTCCGTCATAAAGCAAGTAGTGCATAGCCGGCGAAGAATTTCACTATATTCCGATTTTCGCAACTCTGCACGTGGCAGGTATCATCTATTGACAGTTTCATCTAATCGGGAGCTTGAACGTCACCATAGTGACGTCACAACATGACGTTCAAGCTCCCGATTGGATGAAACCGTGAACAGCTGATACCTGCCAAGGGCAAAATTTCGTAAATCGCAGTATAACGGTTAATATGCCGTCCTCGCGGGCTGTTCAAACTTTTTAGGCCACTTAGAGCGTGCACATGTTAATAGAACGAAAATCAGAAAACGAAACATTAACGAACGAACATTAGAACGAAAAACAGAAGGAATCGTGATAAAAAAACAACAACAAATAAACATAAATGAGCACCATAGCGAAAGAAAGGTTCGGATCATGCCGCGTAGCAAGCGAGAACCTCCTTTTCGGTTAAGGCCCAATCACAATGCAAACGTAAACATAAGCATAGAGCGTAGACATAAACATTATTATAAGTGATAGGATGAAGTATTCACAATGTCGAACATAAACGAAAGCAAATTAAGAGTTTCTATTGACTGTGCCACATTCTGGTTTACTATTGGTTGGATGTGAGAATCGATTTCAAGGTATCGGCTGTGTCCATGGCTGATATGGCGTTAGTTCTTCTGTCGATTTTGCTCCAATTTCGATTCTCGATTTTGAATTACCGTTCTGTGATTGGTTCATTTCTTATGTCTTACTTAAGCATAAGCACAGAAGCTTAAAACTTTCAAGATTTTAAGTTAATGTCTTATGTGTTATGCTTATGCAAACGGATTGTGGATGAGTCCGCTTATGAACGTAGTCCTAAATTTTATGTTAACGCCATACTTATGTTCATGTTTGCATTGTGAATCGGCCCTTAGCGCTCGCGTTTGCTTCTTTCGCTTTGAAACGTGCGGGACTCGCGTGCGAATCGGGAGCGTGAGAAATAACGAACAGAGCGATGGGGGACGGACAGGACGAACCGGGGAACTGCGAGCGGGCGAGACGGTGCAGATCGGAGCTCGGCACTCCGGGGAGGAGCCAGGCTGGTCCAGAGGGCTCGAAGAGGGGGGGGGGGCGAGACGGCAAAATGGATGGCAGGAGGCGTTGCGGAGAGAGACGGAAGGAGGTGGACTTTATACGGAAGTTGGCGAAGAGGGAAGCGACCAGGTGGAGTTCATGGAGACGCCGTAGTCTGAGCCGAACCGAGGTGGGGCGGTGCAGGGCGGGGTGGGTGGGGAGGGGAGGGGCCGCTCAGGGTGAAGGCGAGCGAGTCGCTCGGGCGGACGAGGTCACGCTACGTACGTGCGGCAATTAGCCCGCTCAGTGTGTGTGTGTGTGTGTGTGTATGCAGGCTGGCATACTTTTCTGCCAAGTTCAGCTCCGGCCGCTCGCCGCCGACAGGCCGAGACCTTCGGCCGAAGCAGCCGCCCCGCCCCGCCCCGCCCCGCCCCGCCGCGCCCCGCCCCACGCGTCGCGACTTCACTTCCGACTCGCGCGCTTCCACGAAACAAACGAGTGCGGGGGAGCGGCGGTCGCCTGCGAAAGGCTAAGGACACGCGTCAGCTGTGAACCCCCACTGCATCTCACACTCGCGTGTCCTCGACAAGAGATTTCAATGACGTTGCAGTGCAATTCGATGAAAGATGTTGTGTAGTGATCAGAATTAAATAAGAGTTTCCGGAACAATTAACTTAAAAAAAGTTGAATGGAAGGAGCTTGCAGGAGATATTAAATTTTTCGTTATAATTTTTAAAACGGGCAACTTATAACATTTCTGCATCAATTGTTCGTTACTTCCAAATATTTACGTCAAAAATTCATTCTAATTTTCCTTTTATTCTTAACGAACTCATGACAGAATCAGTACTAGTTTTGTCTGTATTTCATTTCTGATTCTCCTTTTATCAGGATTTTTTATCTCTTGAATTTCCATTGTACTTAACACATCTTTGAAAATATACAAAATCCAACGAGATAATTCATATTGTTAAGAACACAAAAAGAAGCAATCTCATACAAAAAAATGGAGGATATTGAAAGACAGTTTCATGATAAAAGAAGAAAAATGGCCAGAGCAGATGTAAAGCTCTGCAACCTTAAATAAATAAATTTAAAACAAAAATAATAAACACTATGAGTTACACCAACGGAGCTTAATTGTTTATTTTCGAAATTCCGTTTATAATATAATTTTCAATATTATCTCTTTAATTTTTTCTTGTCTTCGTCTCGCTACTACAAAAATGTCAATCGCTTTCAATAAATCGATTGGAATTCGTACTACACAAGACCGATTACAGATTAGGTGGTGTAATATCACCAGACGACGAAATTAATAAAGGCCGGCAGATCAACTTTCTTTCTATTAATGTTAAGATTTTATTAAAAAGTTGTGTTTATACTATCAAACAGATTATTGATAAGTGATAACGCATCTGGAACCCCTACCTTTGATTAAAAGTAAGCATCACGAAATATGCTTGAGAAAAACCCACAATATTTTTTTTTAACAAAAACTCTTAAGTGTTTTAAGTATGAAGTTTGTAGTGTATTATTATTGTCATTGGGATCTTACCTCTATCCATCAAAGCAGGATTTTCAAAGATAAATCAATTTACTATTCATATTGCTCAGGAAGTATTGATTTTCCATTGTGACAATAAGTAGTAGATCATCATTAAGAAGTTTTTTTCGAAGTTTCTAAACTATGATTTTCGAGTTCATTTTGATTTCATTTAACATTAAAGCTGATACAGGGATACTAAATGAATAACTAGTTTGAACAACAACAAAATTTCAATCCAATGAATCACGAAGCAGTGCTGCACTTGTTTTGTTCTCGCTGTTTGTAAAAGAAAATTCAGAACTCGGTCAGGAATACGGAGAGTGGGATAATGAACTGAAAGTGCAATAGGAATATTTTAAATTTTGTGTACATTTTTAAAAGACGTCTAGGCTTATTATTACGTATGACTTTCGTTTTTCGTAAAAGAAAGAGCAAGTAACGTTTCTGTTGAGGATTTGATTGTATTTGTTTTCTTTTACGACTAATCCGAAGGATACAATCCTTCGCAATCTTCATCAGTTCCAGATCCTTCTCATCGAAATTATTTCTCTCACTCCTGCATTTGTCAAAAGCACCATTACTGAAGTACGATTCTGTTTCAATCTAGACTTCAAAATGAAGTGTAAACTTCATTGACTCTCTTTTCCCTTCATGAAACCCGAAGGCCGAGCCAACTTAACTTCACTGTAAGTAGCTCCTATAATTCTTGGAGGAAGGGCCTGGAATTGAGCCGTTAAAACTCCCTTAATTAAGTTGAAAATGCACTAAAAAAGCATCTTCACGTTCTAACTGTACTCGAATGCAATAAACAGGGCTTTTCGATAATTAATGGAATTTGTTTCAAGATCATGGAGTATACTTAATTTGAATAATTTCGGTTTTTAAAAACATAAGAGTAGTTGTATTCATCGTTAGTGATACAAATATCGTTGAATTACAAACTTTTCTAATTGTGGAAATGCTATTTGTATTAATTGTATTATCTTCTTGTTTATTATTTTGTATGATTTTGTGTTTATTTTGTTCATTTCCGCAAGTAATGACAGCAAAGCCGTCAAAAGCCGACTCTCTTAATAAATTTAGTTAAACAAAATGGCTTCCATTCCATATGGCATTCCATTAGAAAATCATCAAATTTTCTGATGTTCTTATCTCATTGTGTATGACAATGTGTGCTGCCAAGCCATTTTAATACTGTTCTGCAAAAAATTACGATTGAGTAGTTTTGATTTAATAACGATTATTTTGGATGTGTTAGTTGTAATTCTTTATTATTTTGGTAGTGATTATTATTATTATTATTATTATTATTATTATTATTATTATTATTATTATTATTATTATTATATTTTTAAACGAAAGTGATACGCTTGTGTGAATTTCATCTGGTGACAGTTATTTAAATTCATTTAATGTTTAATGGAAGTTTAATTAATTTTTCTCAAAACTTTTTGTTTCTTATTAAGTTAAGTTAAAATTAGAATAATACATGACTAGACAGCCCAGGTCAATGAACTCTGTGTTTTAGAAACCACCCAGTCCATTATCAGCAGACGAACATCTCATAAAATATCGTAAGCATCAGACATTTTTTGTTGAATTTGAAAATATCATTCCCCCAGCATTAAAAAATGCATCGCATTAAGAACGAATCTCCTGACAAATGTACACCCGAACACGCGAAGACATAACGGATCTTGACGTGTTTTTTTTTTTAATGCTGGCACGAAGACAGAATCTGTAAGCATGCATCCCACGTATTCGGGCACGCAAACACAATGAAGAACACGGTCCTTCCTTTCTGCCCGATCGTGCAGCGAGACACTTTTCAACGGACGGGGGGCTTCTTATAACACGTTGCGCTGCGCAGCGGGGCCCGTGCTATCGCGTGGCATCGCCCGCCTTTCACTTCTTACACGGCTTAGCGCATATGTATGATCCAGCGGGCTACAACTGTCGACCGGCGTATCGATTTGTCACCCGGCGCACAGCTGCTGGCCTTCGGCGCGCCGCGCGCGGTGGAGACGACTGGGGGCACTGGGGATTGATTGGTTGTTGTTTGGGTGATTCCGGGCACGTCAACTACCAGGGTCATTAGTCCCGTGAATGTAGTGCATGTTTTTGTGATCGGGAGATAGAGCGATCTTTTCCTTGCTGAATGGCGAGATCCGGCGCCGACCTACCGTCGGTTAGTGGGGTTTTCCCCAACCAGGTATCTCCCACCAGCGGGGCACCGCCCCAACCGGAACAAGCTCTAAGCTCCCGGCCGAACTCCCGGTATGTGTGCTTGTGTAGTGACGATCACTGTGGAAGTAGGGACGTGACAGCGATGTCGATGTTTTAAAAACATCGATGTTTCAATAAAACTATCGATGTTTTAGGCGTTAGGGAGTTTGTGCACGCCGTAGCGGACAGCACTATCGATCTTCTGCGCATGCGCAGATGCACCAAAGTGACGCGGAACTTGAACTGTACATGCGCACAAGATCGAAAGTACTTTAACTTTCGAGGTGGCACAAACTTCCTATCGAAACTCAAGAATTTTGAACGTCGATGTTTTGGGTTCGATGCTTCTGCATCTTCAATGTTTTTTCGTAGATGAATAATATCCATTACCACAATTTTGTAAAAATTAAAACATGAAATAAAAACTGATGGTACCACTGTTTGTGTTCGAACTAAACGAACGGTTGTTGTGCTACCTTCAATGAAGGTCCTTCATCGAGTACACTACTATCCCCCGCTCCAGGTGATTCAGATATTTCCTTTCCTTTCTCGTATTTCGCGCATGGAGAGACGTGTTAACTTTGTTTTCAGTTTAATTTTCATTACAAATTAATATGCGCGGACATGGTCAAATTAAATTTTGTTTAGCATGAAATTAATGTTAGAGGTTACTAAACCAACTTTCAACTATCGATGGTGTTTGTTCGATAAATTATTAACATCGATGTTTTCATTTTGAACATCGATGATTGGCAACGATGTAGTGACGCGAGTTCGATGTCGATGATCTCAAAACTTCGTTTTTTTTTTGTAGAAACATTGATGTTCTTAACATCGGCATATTAAAGACGATGTTTTTAACATCAATATTTTGTGTCCTATGCGTTGGCGTTTTCGATGTTTTCTTTGTGAATAAAAAAATCACAACATTGTAAAAATTGAAATATGAAATATTTCATATTTCGGTAATATAGGTAATTTATGTGTTCGAACCAAACGAACACATGAAACAGAACATGCTTTTTCTACCTTCGTCGAGCGAACTCTCGCCCGAGATGACCCCAATGCCCTGGTATTTCCTGCGAGTACGTCTTTCTTCGTATTTCTCACATAGAAAGGTTTTAACGCTCGCGCTGGGGGCGTAGGGCCTACCCCTCCTTCCTACACCCTTATTCGCCGAACTGAGGGACACCCTCGGAGGTAATTCTTGGCGCTCAGACTATCAGGTTGGTTTGTCTTTTGTTTCCATTATTTTTCATTTTTGATGGTATTTTTTAACTACTGGGTCATGTGGCGAACACTGATTTCTTACATTGGAGTAACTTGTAGGGGACCACGACACGTAAAGACAACACGAGCACACACAAACATCCATGCCCGAGGCAGGATTCGAACCCGTGACCCTTCTAGCCCTTGTTTAAATGTTTGTTTCATTGCAAATTTAATTATCGTTAATTATCGTTTAATCAGGTCGTAACGATTTATTTTAATGCTGGACACACAACATAGTAATTCAGTTTAGAGGTTCAACAGTGTTCTTGTAAGTGATGACCATGAAACGTGTTTTTCTACAATTCTTCCAGAATATCCGAGAGGGAATCGAATAAGGATTATCCCAATCGATTTTGCTCGCCAAGAGGAATCGAATTAGCTCCTGATAGCTTCTGTACGTCCCATTAGTCACCCCAAATGCATTTTAGTTGTTTAAAAAGACTAAACAAACATTTGGTTTCGAGAAATTCCTTTGAATTTTGTGAATGGATTCGCCAGAACCTAATCAGTTGCCTCACCAAGAGACTGACACGAGTCGAATTACCTATTTTCGCTCCATTGGTAAACCGGAAGGAGTCAGAGTGCGAGTGACGGCTGGCCGGACGCAGGTTACTCGTTAACTACGAATAACTTACTCGTATTTAAGATTTGGGTTTAGGGGCACTCGACACTGGAAGTGTTTGTAGCCTATGGGTGAAGAGTGATTGAGGTCTGTGAATGAGCAGATGAATGCGATAATGGATTATGGCGACGGCTGTGATTGAGTGAGGTAGGAGAAAGCAGAAAATCTGCCGAGTGCTCTTTTCCTCAGTCAAAAATTACACCTACATTTGCCGAGGAACGAACCCGGGCCAGCAGAGCGGTGAACGTTAGCCGTCACGCCGTGAGCGATTGTGAAATTTCTCCCAGGAGAGATTCATAAAGAGAGAGAGACAGAGGAAGACATACGCAGAGAGAAAAAAAACAGAAACAGAGAGAGAAAGAGAGAACCATAGAGAGAGACGGAAAGACATGGAGTGTGTGTGTGTGTGTGTGTGTGAGAGAGAGAGAGAGAGACAGAGAGAGACAGACAGAGAGAGACAGACAGAGACAGACAGAGAGAGACAGACAGAGAGACAGACAGAGAGGCAGACAGACAGACAGAGACAGACAGACAGAGAGAGACAGACAGACAGGGAGACGGAACCACACTCCCGAGAAAGTCTTTCGCCTATTGCAATGTTTGCAGAGTGTAGCGTAAAACAAGATTAACAATCACGAAACCAGTGGCATGTGAAGTGTAATACATTGTAATAGCAAAGCAATGTCGGGTCCACACGTGTACGATACAAAATCTTAAAAAAATAATGAACAAGAAGACAAATAGTACATTTAGTAAACTGGAGACGGCGTAGTAGTACAGGAGGTGAGAGTTGGTCGATTGTGATAGTGGAATCGCGAAAGCGGTGGGTGTGATGACATTCCTGTTTTGGTAAGAGGGAAAATGAAAATGGAAAAAAGATTTCATTGCATACTGGGTGATGGCCATGGTCTACTTGATGTCTTATTTCTGATTCCTCCTCCTGCGGTAGACGACATCAGCGGCGGTTCGATAATGGTCGCTGGCCCTTCGTCACGTCACTACTAGTCAGTACAGTGTGCACCAGGAAGGGACACCGATCATTACTTAATCGGCGCTGATCCTGTCAACCGCAATTGCAGACGAAACACCCAGAAACAGGATATCAAGTGGACCATGGCCCATCAGCGCGATTATCAATCTTATCGTTGACGCCAGCTCCGAAAGCTTACTTTCTTTTACAACCTGAAAATTGTTGCGACGGTGACGGTGAAGTAGTGGTTCGATCAATTGACTGCGTAATTTGTGAATCCGGGCACGTTAACTCCCAAGGTTATTAATTCGGTATATGTAGTTACTTTTTTATAGAAACCCGGCGCAGACCTAAGCATCAGCTTACGGATTTTTCTGTAACCAAGTATCTCCCACTAGTGGGGCACAGCCCCAGTCGGGACACACTCTGCCTAAGCTCCCGATTGGCTCCTGATATGAGTGCATGAAACGTGTGAGGATAGGACAAGGAAGAGGAAGGAAAGATACGTTGTACATTTAATTGTTGAAGTAGTGCTTCGGCATTCGCCTGCTGTTGGTTGAAGAGACCACAGAAAACTACCGATCACAGCAGCGACCGCAGAATTCGTTGCGACAGCAGCTGAATTCGGCCTAGCGATCTAACTAGTGTCGAAAATCCTGCCGCCATCGGCAGTGGAGCCCTTTGACCTCTCGGTCAGACGCACTACAATGACATGGATTACTGCCCTGAGACACTCCTGCCGATGTAAAGTAGAGGGAAGAGAAGTGGAGACGGTGTCGGAGACGGTGTCGGAGACGGTGTCGGAGACGGTGTCGGAGACGGTGTCGGAGACGGTGTCGGAGACGGTGTCGGAGACGGTGTCGGAGACGGTGTGGGAGACGGTGTGGGAGACGGTGTGGGAGACGGTGTGGGAGACGGTGTGGGAGACGGTGTGGGAGACGGCGTGGGAGACGGCGTCGGAGACGAAGACGGCGTCGGAGACGAAGACGGCGTCGGAGACAAAGACGGTGTAAGAGACGGTGTGAGAGACGGTGTCGGAGACGAAGACGGTGTGAGAGACGAAGACGGTGTGAGAGACGGTGTGAGAGACGGTAGTGGGAGACGGTAGTGGGAGACGGTAGTGGGAGACGGTAGTGGGAGACGGTAGTGGGAGACGGTAGTGGGAGACGGTAGTGGGAGACGGTAGTGGGAGACGGTAGTGGGAGACGGTAGTGGGAGACGGGGCTGAGGCGGCAGCAGCTGCGGGCCGCGTGCACCTGGCGGCGCCGCCGGTGTGGGCAGCTGGCGCGCGCAATTAGCGCACTTTTTGCGCACGCAGGCGCCGCTCAGGAGAGGGGGGCGGCGCGGGGGGCGTGGAGGGGCGGGGCGGGGCGACGCCGTCTCACGCGCGACCGGGGTCACGCGGGCTCCCGTTCGCGACGGAGGGCGCAGACACGTGCCACTGGGCCACGTGGTGTACGATGTCGAAATTCCTCTTTCTCTATTGTACTTGGATTTGGGTGTCGTCGTTAACCTTTCTGCGCTCGGAGACCCTTTGAGGCGGTGACAAGAGAGGCGAATTTGGTCGGCTGACGTCCTCAGTCCTATGTGCTGGATTCGCTCAAACAAGTGATAGTAAACGCAAACGAACCGTCGTCGAACGGCGTCCGAACACATCGGCTGTCGGACGATGCTCTGTTTCATTTGATTAAGTGCGACCAACGTAGGCGCACCGAAACTATTCATAACTATCCATATCCATCGGCTCCCTGTACAGAAACCGCCGCCTTAGTCCACCCTGTTGTTCAAATCCGACGCGCCGTGTCTTTCCGGGTCAACTGCCACCCCCCTCTCACATGTCCTTCCCCCTCTCACATGTCACACGTCCATTGGAGAGATACGACTACGACTCTCCCCTCTCGGCCGTCCGTGTAGGCCCGACTCAGCCATTCATAGCTTGGTAGAACTGCTGAAACTTCTTATCGACCCATTTCGATTAAGGAAAGCTTCCCTGTTTGGGGGAGGATATCACGGCCTGAAATGAAATGGAAGGGAGTTTGTAGGATGATACATTGTTGGGTTTGACCCATCATGGAACAACACATCGATGCTCCACACAAAATTCCTCCCTCTCTCTTGGTGCCAGCGAATTAAGATGCTGCTGCCTCAAGCCCCTGCGCCACCAAACTCTAGAGGAAGAGCGTTGGCTGAGCTCCAGCAATCCACAACGTACATCTATGCCCCAGGCGGGATTCGAACCCGTGTACTAGAGTGCTCCTCTTTCAACAATCTCGATTATCCTTCTCGCGTAAACTCTTTTAGACGCGATAAAACAAGCACTACACTTACAGTACTAATGATTTGATCTATTGCCGCGCCCGGAATCGCTAATTAATGAATCAATCAATCAATCCATTAGTTTCTCGCTAAATTCGAGTTGGAACGCTCGTGTGCATGAAGGCATCACCTGGATTGCCTCGACTATTTACATTTCATATAGGTCACACGGAAGTACATGTTCGTTTTTTATCTTCTTTTCTTTTTCCCTGTTGGTGATGCCCTTTGTGTTGAGATGCTGACATTTAATACAAATACAAACGATATACCTGTAATTGGTGCTAACTTGCGTTAAGCCAGATATTTGTTTCGCTAAATATCATAGTACCTTTCTAAATCTTTCACAAACTACTCGTCTTTCTTCGAATTGTAATTTCGCATGAAATATGTTCTTTGAACAATCTTACACTGTTCTTTGAACAGTTCAGTCCTCATTTAAACTTTTTATCAACGATGACTGTAGCCATTTTCAAAGAACTCGTTTGATCTCCATCTGCGATTACTTACTAGAGCATAAGACGTTTAATTGTAACGCTCTTGTGTTGCAGTTGTGGAGAACAAAAAGAAATATAATTACGTGATGTCAGCTTTCTTCTTGCATTTTGAACTATTGTATTCAAAAGGTCAATAGAAATGGTAATGACCCTTTCTGGGTATGTACGGGAATATCAAGCATAAAAAAGAAACCAACATTAGTTATACGGGCGGTAAATAAACATCCTACAAACTTCTAAGGGTTTCTTATTGAACATTGCCTCATGCCTGTATTCGCCAGTACTTATTTATAAAAAAAACTGCAGAATATAGTGTAGTAGATTCTTGTAGTAGAACAAATCAAATAATTTCTCAATATTGTGTTTTATTACCCGACCATATTTTGTAGTTTTCGACAAATCTTAAATGCTTGTAAGACAAATATTCCAAATATCAATTGAATATCGTAGTTATACATTTTTACAACACGTTTTATAACTCGTTATTATTTCTACTTCCTCTAGATTAATCTCCTGTTTGAATAATGGTCATTCTAGTAATAGTAATTATTAGGTGAATCCTCGCCTTCTCCTCCTCCTCCTCCTCCTGTAATTTCTCGCCAAACTCGCCATTTAGTAGGCCCACACCAATTACAGTGTCTGACAGATGACGAATGTAATACCCTTTTTTCAGGGAAACGAGCGAGTGTCATATTCTCTACCGAATGAAAAAAAAAATATTGCCGAAACATACGATCAATTAAACAAGATACTAACTTACAAAACATCATATATTCACATATTTCACCTGCATCTCACGGGCGAAGACATAATTTCACAACTGCCGACATGCAAGTTAGATGACATTGACGAATGATATACGACATTGTCCCGTGACATTACTGCGCCTTTTAGCGTGTTCCTGGCACTTATTTCATCTCCCGGGCTAGCTCCCATTGCTCGTACGCGGGTATTTTACATAAGATTAATTTTGAATGCTTCGCGCGGCCCAACGTGGTTTGGAGTCGTGTTATTCGCCTGTGTGCGCTACTGGCCAATTGAGCGGCCGTCGCGTGGGGCGATGTCACAATGATGGCATCAAGCGAGTGAATGGCGCCAGCGAACCAGACTCATTACGCCTCTTCCGTGGCCACGTGGGAGTTGGGGGCCGGGGGAGTGAGGGGAGGAAAGGAGGGGGAGAAGCAAATTTATGCCAGTGGATGGAGAGAGGGTTGGGGAAGGTGTTTTGTCTGATGCTTGTTTCAAGGTAGAAGGTTTACTCAGGGCCGCCTTTTCTCGATATTCGGTTTCCTTTGGCTGTGCACGGCTCGTTGAATTATGACTGACCGAAAGTGCTGTAGATGAGCGGGGCTGGATCAAGAAAAATTGTGCCATTAGTACATGCACTCTTTTTACGGTATTGCTGAAAAGTGAACATCAGTACAGAAGTATCTGTAATTACAGAAGTATATACATTTTCAAAGCATTTTTTTACTTATTCAAGGCATATTTTTAATTAATGAGGCCATATAGCGACCATTGTAAATTGCTTTGGGGGTAAGGGTAACGGTATACGGACACACAAACGTACATGCGCCGTAGGATTCAAACCCGCGACCCTTTAGGCACGAGGCAGCTACAGCTCTTCTGGCTAACCAACCTCGGCTACCTAGACCAGCTTTCAATGCATTTATAGTTCATTTTATTACTGTACATTAATTCACAGAATTTATATTATTTTTAAAACGAATAATTCATACAAGTGAAGAAAAATTAATTTATTATAGTTATTAAAGTTAATTTTAGGTGTTATTTATTTTTAATAACTAACACTTATTTTTAGTTATTAATATTTATTTTTAATAAAATTAATAATAAGGAATTCATTTTAATTCTTTATAATTGCTCCAATCATGATATTCTGTAGTGTTACAATTTGACAGAGCAATGCACATCATGGAAAATATATTCCTGAGGTGAAGTAGAGTAGGAAGATATTTAATCATAATATTTATTAAGTAATATTTTCGAACACAATTGAAATAATAATGTCATTGATCACGATGATGATAAAAGATGATTAGAGTGATATATAAATGATGGAAAGAGAGTGGCAGGATGTTTGAAAATTCAAATAAAAAGCTACGGTTTTTGTGGGGTTTAAAGAGTGGATTTTAAAGACTGACATGTCGAAATGACAATTCGCTATATCTCACATAGGAGAAATACGTTTAAAAAATCGTGTTTTTTCTTTTTTAAATTTTACCCCATAAATACGGTTACTGCCCTTCATATCTAGTCTGTTATATCACTTCTAGGTTCAGTACCATTTCCCTTACTTACCTCCTGTGAGATTCTGAGTGGACAAAGTAAGCAGTAAGCAATATTTAGCGCATAAATATGATTACATAACATTAGTAATTTTAAAATTGGAAATGCAACGACACCAGACATACAATATTTTGTTATAAAGAATGAAAAGCTCGTCTTGCAAATATACTTCGACGTAAAATAAAATATGTTTCATCGTTTCGTTTCATGGGACGCCTGCCGTATATCATGGGTGGAAAGAAAAGGAATCAATTTGCTAAAGCTCGGTTTGCACCGGAGAGAAGACGTTTATTTCGCGGCCGAATACATATCCAAGTGTCTTGGGAACAACGTTAATCATAACTCCGCTAGGAAAAATATACCATATTCAAAACATGTTCTTTCACCCAACAAAATTCATGTTTTATACTGTACTAGCGGAACCCAGCAGACGTTGTCCAGACCTCCATCTCCCTCTTTCTCCTTCTCTGCCCCCTTTCTCTCTCCGTCTCTCTCACTGTGATCATCTTCTCAGTCTTGCCCTGCGTCACATGGTAACGCTCAGCAACAATGAAGTCCAAGTGGAGTTCAGTTTAAATGGAAATTCAATTATAATGAAGCGCAATTTTGTCCTGCAGCGCCATCTAGTGGAGATCCAAAAAAACTAACAGCTTACAAACCCCTTGGGTGAAAAAATACATATATATGCCTACTTTCATGGAGACCGGTCCCACGGAGTCGGAGTTCACCGTTCTGGTATGTACCAACATATATATGAGAGAAAGAAAGAATGATAAGGGGCCAGGACAAATATTATTTTACTTGTTGAATTAGTAAACCTTGTGAGGGTGAGTGAGGCAGTTGAGTTGCGTTGTGAGCTCAAGAGACACGAGCTGCGCAGCGTAGAAGCGGTGGGGTGCGGCGGTGGGGGGTGGAGAGGGGGGACGGGCGGGGCCGCAGGCTGCCACAATGCGTTCGTTAGCGCGCCGGATGGCACGTGGCCGCGACTGCGCCCGCTCTCGGCGCGTGGCGTTGTCCGCCGCGTGGGAGCACTCTCCCCTCCTCTCCCCCTCCTCCCCATGCCAAGGCACCGCCCCTCTTCCCTCGTTCCCACCCTGGTCGACAGTCCGTCGTTCGTCACTCATACTGCATCCTCAGATCGTCCACCAACCGATGTGGTTGCGACACCGCATCATTTTCCTCGCACTACTGGGCGCTAGTGGGGCTCACATTTCGGTCTCCAAATGTGCACTATGGAGTCAATGCTGGTACGCGTAAGGTTCCGTGAGTTTCTCCCATTTTCTGTACTTTTTAACCGTATTACTGTTCCTCTGGTCATCATTCACAGTCCATCATCCACAGTTCATCTGCAATCCTTCATCCATCCTCCATCATTAACAGACCATCATTCAACGTTCATCATCCTCAGTTCATCATCTACAATCCTTCATCCATCCTCCATCATTCACAGACCATCATTCAACGTTCATCATCCTCAGTTCATCATCTACAATCCGTCACCAACACTCCATGACTTTCCGACCATCATCACAATCCACCATTAACCGTCCTTCATCCTCTGCCCATCATCTACAATCCATCATCCACCCTCCATCATTCACAGACCATCGCAGTCCATCATTCACTGTCCATCATCCTCAGTCCATCATCTACAATCCATCACCCCGTCAGACTATCATCAAACGTTCTCCGGCATGCGTCTGGCAACATCTATTGACGTTTTGCCGTCAATCCATGTTCAGTTGTTTTCAATTCAATAGATTTTTGGTATCAAGAAATAACAAAAAAATGTTTCTGACCACACATCTTGCTAAAGAAAATAATTTTCTACAAATATAGGTATGCATTTTATCCTCGTTTTAGTTACCAGGACCCGCAATAAGAGTTTTTCTATCGAAAAATCACCGCTTTCCTCCGCAGCGCTTTCATAATAATAGCTCTTTTGACGAAGTAAGGTGAGAAATTAAAACTACGAGTGTGTGCTGGAATGCATAAAAAATAGTACGAAAAATAAGTTCTTACCTTTATCGTTGCATGAGAATATCCACTAATGCCTTATGTGCGAGCGTCTTATCCCGATCTGATTGAGCATCCTTCGGACCTATTTCATTACTCCTCGCCCACGCTTGATTACCTGTTCTCGTCGTACTTTCACTTCTGAGTAAAGGCAGGTGTCTCTGCCAACGGAGGTCGAGTTAGTCGATTAAAAGATACGATCTATTCACAGAAGTAGAACACCTCTTCCGAGTCGTGTTGAAGTTCTTGCCTTCCGGAATTTGAATATAATCGGCATCGTCTGCTCGTAAATGTCGGATCAAGGACCACTTCATTTGGAGACAACCTCGTTCTACAATGATCCTTAAGAATTCATTATGTACAGGTGATATGAGTGTAATTTCTCTTACGTTGGCAAATACGTAGTTGCATACATACAATAATGCAAACACTTGCATTATTTTTTAATTTTGTTTTGGACAGTTAGGTAATTAGAGGTGATTCAGCAGCACATATTTTGTCGCTTTAATTGTTACGTTTGCAAATTTCGGAAACTCAGAGAGTTTAACGAAAATGAAACCTGTGTCTTTTTATAAGGGTTCTTCGCACTATCGTAGAAAAAAAATTGTAAAAGGAAAGTGAGGCGTTTTTTGAGAAAATTGTAATTCTGAAAATGTTTTCATTTCGCAAAAACCTTTGTGAACACTCTTCATGTTTTGAAAAAAATGTGTATTACCTCATTTAAACATGTAATTTTTTAAAAACAGATTTGATTAAGAAACATTATCTTCCTTTAATTGTTGTTTTAGGAAGACCCCGAAAGAAAATGTTCAATATTTGAATTTGTAAAAATTCAGAGAAAACAAAGAAAATTGGACCTGAGCCATTTTTATTGGCGTACATTGATGTATCCTATAATAATGACTCCAATAATTAGGACCCATTTTTGGGAAAGTTTAGAAAATGCCGTTGAGGCTTCATATAGAGCCCAAAATCAAAATGTTTCCTAATCAAAGTATCAAGGGCCGTGACAACATCCAAATCGATTGACGAATATCAATTTTGGTTAAAATCCTTATAAGCCCTTAGAGTTGTTCACATTCGCTTAGGAAGACAGACAGGCCCTACACTAACTTTTTAGTGTCATAGACCCACAAAACATGGGTTCTGAAAGACAGCGTATTAGAGGAAAATGTGTCAACTTTTAGAAAATATAAGAACGTTCGATTACAGCTCTAATATAAATAGTCTTTGCGTAATTGTTTTGGACGTCTTACTACGGAGAAACTAAAAACTAGTTTTACGTATTGTAATATGCATCCTGAAATTGGAACAGACATTGTCCATGGCGGATGAGAAGTCTGTGCTCCAGTTTCTTCACTACGCGTTCTCCTCCGCCCCCTTCCATTCTGAAGGATCCAGCAACGGAACGCAATTCTCTCTCCCTCTCTCTGCGCCAACTCGAGTCTTTGGCTCCCTCCGGCTGCGATGGGCTTGTCTCGCACTCGAGGCGCCGCCACCCGCGCCACTTCCCCTCGGCGGTAACTCCGACACCTTCTCATTCCCTCCGCCCGCGCCCGCGCCCGCGAGCGAGCGACTCGAAACCGTCTCAATACGGTCCGCCCCTCCCCTGCCCGCTCCGCTCCTCACACCTGCCCCTGCCTCCTTCTCCGCTCCCACCCGCTCCGCCAGTCCTGTCCCTGCTCCGCGTCGATCTGCTCCGTGCAGATCTGTCCCGTCCCGCCGCTCCCTGACCTCCAGACCCTCCTCGGCCCTCCTCATTCCTTTCCGCCTCTCCCCTGCCCGCTCCAGTACACCGCACCCTTCCCTCCCAACACCTACCACCCCCTCTCCTAAGCGCTCCGCCCCCACTCTCCTGTTTCTCCCCGATCTGCTCCGAACCGTGTCCGGCCCCACCACTCCCAGCATCCTGACCCTTCTCGGCCCTCCTCATCCCCTCCCGCCACTCCCCTGCCCGCTCCTCTACACCGCATCCTTCCCTCCCTACACCTTCCCCTCTCTCCCTCAGCGATCCACCTCTACCATCCTGCTTCTCCTCAATCTGTTCCGTGCCGACCTGTCCCGTCCCGCCACTCCCTGACCTCCTGGCCTGATCCTTCTAAGACCTCCCCACCTCTCCCCTGCCTTCACCGCTCCCCACACCTCCCCCTCTCTCCTTCAGCTTTCCGCCCCTCCCCCTGCTTCTTCTCGATGCTCTCCGTACCCATCTGTTCCGTCCCGCCACTCCCTGACCTCCTGACCTGACCCTCCTAAGACCTCCCCGCTCCTCCCCTGCCTTCACCGCTCCCCACACCTCCCCCTCTCTCCTTCAGCTTTCCGCCCCTCCCCCTGCTTCTTCTCGATGTTCTCCGTACCCATTTGTCCCGTCCCGCCACTCCCTGACCTCCTGGCCTGATCCTTCTATGCCCTCCCCACCTCTCCCCTGCCTTCTCCGCTCCCAACATCTTCCCCTCTCTCCTTCAACGTTCCGCCCCTCCCCTCCTGCTTCTCCTCGATCTTTTTCGTACCGATCTGTCCCGTCCCGCCACTCCCTGACCTCCTGACACTCCCCGTCCCCCGGGGTCCCGCTGCTGTCCCTCCGCCCTCCGCCCCGTGCGGCGTCATCCAGTAATGGAATCCCCCGGTCGCGGGCGCGCGCGAGCGGAGGCGTAAGGAGCGCCGGGTTCGCGCCCTCTCCGATCGATGCCGCCGCCGCCCCCCTTCCCCTCCTCCTCCTCCTCCTCCGCCCTCGCCGCCCGCACGTGTCCGCGGCGTGACCGTCCTCTTCTCGACGTGCCCCGCCCCGCGCCGTGCGCTCTTCGCCAGCCGCACGGGCGGGCGGGTGGGCGGATGGATGGATGGCGCGAGCGCGCGCGCGTGCGGGCGTGAGAGGGGCGGAAGGCGGGCGAGTAAGCGAGAGCTCTTGCCGCTCTCGAACCTTGAACTTTCGGCGGCTCATCGCCCCGCGCAATTAAAGGCCTCCCCTCCCCTCCCCTCCCCTCTCCGCTCCGCTCCGTCCCCCCACTCCCGCTCGCGCCCGCAGCGGGCTATCACCACTGCATCGCGCGTCGAGTTCCGGTCCGGCGCGGCCCCGTGCTCGGGAAGAGGGGCCGAGGGAACCTCTGGCAAGGAGATCCCGCTGGGGAGGCCGTACCTTTTGTACATAGCGTACTATCAGTTGTTTCGTAGAATATTATTGTATTTATTGACGTCGTCGTCGTCGTTGGTGTGGTTTGTTATAATTAGCGGGCGGATTTTGATGGACTAAAACATTGCCAAAAATGATAAATAAAATGATTTAAAATGCTCTAAAAACGAAGAAAAATGTCTTATACAGATTCATCAAAACTACTTCAGATGAACTCAAGCTGTTGGATATGTTACTGATGTAATCGTGGGTTATTCCTTTTGTTCAAGGGAACTCAGCTTGTAAACGTTTGGTTTGGACCATTCTTTAGAAGATAAAATCTGCCTTTATTTATCGCGAAATCGGCCGAACTGACAATGGCACCGGTAGGCGTTACAACAACATTACCTTGTATAGTACTCTCAACCCCTGACATTACAATATACGAGCGAAAAGAATGATTAGGCTACTCAGGAATTCTGTGGTGAACATTTGGTGCACATCGTAAATATTGTTGAAGCAAGTACCAGTAAAATGATATTAAAATCGATGAAATCTGCGAAAAATACATTAAAAATGACGTAAAAGTTAAAAAATGATTTATTAGTCGAAATCAACGAAAAATGCAAAAAAATGACATAAAATGGGTCAATTCGTTTTGTTATAACATAAAATGAATTTATATATCGAATGGAATTGTTCTAAAGTGAAAAGAAAAAAATGACATATCATAAGAATCCGCCCTCTAGTTATGATATATACAGTGCAATTTGATATTTTCGTCGTTCCTTGGACGAACGAATATGGGGATCTGATTACTTGAGTGATCGAGTGGTATCGTAAGGTGTGTGACTGCGTGGATTACAATTGTAGTCCATTTAGAAAATTATTATTAATTTCATATTACAAACAAAATAATCTTATCGTAATTTTCTTTTGATTTGTGGAAATGTTGTGCAATAAATGTAACGAATATTGTAATATGATATAAAATTATGTAACCTTCAAAAATGTCTAATATTAGTTTAACAATTCTGTCTATTTGTAAGTCTTCAATTTAAGCCTTAACTTTAACAGGTAATAACGATGTGAAATTAATTCCTATATTCTGATCTTACTTGAAAATGTGTTATTACTTCAATTTCTCGTGTGTAGGTCGTTGGCGAACAATTGTTTTCACCAGTGTGTTGCCGAGAAATTTAGTGTGCAATTGGATGCATTACGCAAATAATTTCTATTACTATTTTATAGTGTGCTTAGAAATTGAATGAACACAATGCAGCTTAAGGCCATACGAGAAGTGAGTACCGTTTTGTTATATTCCAAAAGTCAAACACTGTTTCTATTTTGACTAAAAATTTATGGAGATGACTGCAGGTCAGACAACTTTGCTTGGGGTAGCCTGCATTGTGATCTCTGCGAAAAGAGCATCAGTCAAACATTACATTGGGAACTTTGCCACGGCCTCAGTAACTTACACGGAATATATATCCCAAAAGAAAGCTCAAAATATTCTTTGGTGTTCTTTGCACTCACCCCTGAATAAACTAATCCCACAATTTCATTCTGCAAAAAAATCAGCTATATTTTCAGTGTTATAGGATCTCTTTTAAAGATTGCCTTAATCACGAGTTACCACGTACCTGGCTGTTTCATTTTCATCGTTTATTAATTTGTTTTAACATTTACGAATTTAGGAAATAATGACATCGAAATAATAACAATACTTAATCTCTCGTTTATTATAAAATGAACTTTTCCCTTCACAAAATGACTAACACACTCGATTATAAGATGGAATAATTTACAAATTCTCTAATATTCCTCTATGTACAGTATTACTGCAAAGTTTTTGTGCCCAAAATTGGAGGTAGGAGTGTACCTGGGCTTCGTTTCTGAATATCTTTATAAATATTCGAATACAGAATTATCTCTTCTTGGTAAAATAAATAAAATAAAAACAGTGAAAGAGAGATACGTGCCGGTAAATCGCCAAGGTTTCAGGCTCTTAGCACATCCTCACCGTGGCCTTCTGCGTGCTGTATTTCTAAATGCTTAATTTTTAATTTCGTAGTTTGAAAAAATATTTCCTTTATTGTGGAGTTATACACAAGTAGTTTATTTGTTGTTCTTCTGCAATGCGGGTGGTACGTTTTGGAACACCATTTTGTGTTTTTTGTTCAACAGCAAACCAATGACCTCCAAGAGCAAAATGAACTAAAATCAACAATTATATGAAATATTTTACGTTTACAAGATATATTTAAGTTTAATAAGTCAATACAGGGGTGTAGTCGTGATTGTTCCTATTCGTCATACTCTTATTAATGTACTAAATGAATTTGTAAATCAAACTTATACAATTCACTAAAGGTCTTACGTTCCTAGGAGTTACATTTCAACATTTATATTAGTTACATCTACTGATAATCTTGTATTATGCGGGAATAGTTAACTCGGACTTTTGAATCGATTAATTTTTCAGAATTGACACCGAGGACTTATAAATGAACATTTTGAGCCGCACCTGCGTCGTTCATATGTGTCTGGGAGGTAATATCGGCCCTATTGCTTCAATGTGCACTGACTTCCTTTTTCGGCTTGGGGAATTTTGGATAGCAGAAAAATTATGGTTTAATCTAAAAACATTAATTGCAATTTTTAAGTTAGGTTGAATACGATGAATTAAATATGTCGATGTACTATTTTCTAGTTTCCTGTTGGAAATAACATGCAAAAACAGTTAATATTGAACACAGTTGTGGATTGATAGACTCTCTGTGGACTCCAAACACGTTCACTCATTTGTCATAGCTTTTTTGGTGTGTATTAAAAATCGTACACTGATACAGAGAGTGATTGTTGTTGATAAATGTAGATTAACGGTAACAAGAATTATGATGCAATAAATTCCTTGCTTGATGATGGCTGGTGTTCTTTCGAAAGACTGTGTACGTGGAAATAAGACCGAACGAAACATCAATAAGACATAAAATACTTTTCTTTCCATAATGTTAAGCAACTCCACGTCTTTGTAAGTGAAAGTAATGACGATAGAGTTGCGTACTAGGCGTAATCTTGTCCGTACCGTAGAACATTACCAGAAATGACTACTAAACACCGAGGCCACTTTTGTCAAACGTAACGCTTGCAACTTGGAAACTTCTTGATGTTTCTTCCTATTACTGAAAATATCGCTTTCAAGTTTCAACTTCTATTTCACAATTTACTGCTCTATAATTCGGATACATTATGTGTAGTAAATGATAAAGAAAAGTCACAGTTAAGATAATTTAACTTCGTAATTAGTTATACTATAAAGTTAGTACGCCTACACATATTTGTCACAGAGATATCATTATTTGAATGCGCTTCCAGTATCAATGTCCAATACAGGTATGTAAGATGACAGTTAAATGATCTGAAGATTCTAGAGAGCTTTTGCTGTGCTTAGTATAAATCACCCTCGTTACCACTAGCATGTTGAGTCGAGAAAGTTTTTGCACAAACGTTTTGTTCTAAATGGAAAAACTACTGAACTGTAGCTAAATACCCATGATGCCACATCCTTTTGAATCGCATTTGTTTTATTAGAGTTGTCCCGTCAACGTCTGATCTTTATATATCTATATACATAAGTAAATGAATATAAATAACATATGTACAGATAGTTTCGTATGTTTACTGATTAATGCCCCCAACGTGATGTTGCGTAATAGGAATATAGTTAGCAGCACACTCTCTGCCTCACATAGAGACAAATTCCATACCGTGACCGTGTGATCGATTAGCATTCGATATTCGTCCACTAAGCCCGGAAGATCTCTTCGAGTTTGCGCTATCGCAGACGCTCAAAAGTGGTGCAATCTAAGGTACGTCTTTGCGTAGCGTAAATATTCTTAAGGAGAAGGGTATAGTAATGCAAATAACTTCCATAACTAGCTACTCATCAATTGAAAAACGAAAAAACATGAAAACTAGCACTTAGGATGAACTAGATGAGGCACTTGTAGAGTAGAGTGAAAGAACTTTTCGCAGTACTTTCTGCAGGAAAAATAGTGGATGAACCAAAAAATATTTAATGTGGATCGAAACACATCGAAACTTTGTACCACAAGTTACAGAGCATCAGAAATCTCAAAACACACAACAGAAAGTTGTACTGTTGATTGACAACTGTGCATTCTACCCAAGCGAATGTGAGTATTTTGAAGTCGGAAGGTGATAATTTTTCCGATACGGGTTTTTCGTCCAAACGTACCTGGCACTAAGTTCACAACGGGTGTGTGTTAAAAAGTTATTGTGGAAAGTTGTCACAAATAAAGAAAAAGTGTTTCGACACAAAAACAAATACAGTTAACCGATGCTTGTGCCGCGTTCGGACCTTTTTCGGTCTGTTTCCGATTACCCTGGCAATTCGCTTATCCGCCATAGCTGCGCCTTCCAGTTCTACTGATAATTGGGAGTATTACGATATCGAAAACGAATACGAGACGTCTGTGCGCGGCATTCGTCGACTTCAAATTCTCCTCGAGAATATCCCTTCTGCGTGTCACCGTGGAAGTGATGGATGGCTCCAGAAGAGGAGGGTTATTGCCGAAATTGCTATTTTCCGGCAGAAGCCCGATATACTAATCACACCGCGATAACTCAGAGGAGCGGATGAGGTTCTCGAGAGTCGGGAAAGGAAATTTACGCCTTCTACCATTCATGCGGCGCGTGACCTCAAATGCCACTCAATTACTTCCTAGTATAATATTGAGAGTGACGCAAGACTGAAGGATTGTAAGCGCAAGGTTATCGTCAGTAAATTAGTTGTAGCGCTATCTGCAATAGGCGCATTATACAAACACGTCTCAAGACTTCCCCCAACACTAGGCACGTCCAAGAAGGTGTGACGGAAAGCTTGTTAAGAGGAGAGACCTAGAAACGACCCGGCTGCTTGGAAATCAGCTGCTTTAATACGTTTCGCTTCGGCATCCAGAAAAAAACGCGGAATGATTCCTCATCCTAGGCACGTACAAGGGCACCGGTCGCCCTCCTGTGCGCGTGTCGTCTGGGCTAAGTGGCGGCTGTAAATCACTGAGAGGTTCCTGGATATCGGCTTCACTCCTCTCTAATTCAGTTTGTTGATAATGACGTAGATGAATTGATGTCGGTAACGTTACTTCGCTTCATGTCCGCTTTCCACATCTCTTAAGTTCCAAATGGTGTTGATAAAACAACGTAGTATGCAACTGCAAATAAATAGTTATTTATGCTCCTAGGGTGGTATTAGGGTTCCAAAAAATCAAGCGGCGATGAAATGCCCGATGGCCTTTGGGCTTAGCGCCTTTTTTGTCGCCGGAGATAATTAGAAACGGTAAACGCCCGTGGTGCATATATAATTATTTTTACCTAATTTTGTTGATTCAGATTTATTTATTTATTTACGAATTAACTAGATGTTAATTTGACTCTTTGGCTTTTCATAATTCCCTCTATTAGAGAACATGAAGACTAATTCAACTGTTTTCGTATTTCTCTCATAATCACGCTTTTTTTCGATACAGGTGAGTGATGCAGTGCATATCGAGCTCTGTATCGAAGGCAATTGTATATCAGTAAAAAATAAAATTAATTGTGTATCTATCACTACTGAGGTATGATCTTCGGTAGGAAGGAGGTATTAATTAATCGAAGGATTTTCATTGAGTAACTTCTTCTTCTTCTTCGACGGTTTCTACCCTTAAAAGTTCGCCGTTTTCTCTTTCCATGTTTTTCGGTCCTTCCTTTGACCTTATAATTCTTTCTCCTCTGTTACTTCCTGTAGATACGCCTTCCAGGTTAAAAGAGGTCTATCTCTTCTACGCCTTGTTTCAGGGCCATCTCTCGCTTTGCATCCTCTGGACATGCCCACACCATTGAAGAGCTTTATTTTCTAGCCTTCTGGTTATGGTTGATTGAACCCCAGCCCTTGCCCATACCGCTTAGTTCCTTATCTTGTCCAGTCGTGTTATCTGCAAAGATCTTCTCATAAATTCGAGCTCAACTGACCGTGTTCTGTAAGTATATTGGACTGATTTATTCGGTTTATTTAATTAAACATTGCCTTTTATCTTTCAGGTAAGGACTGAACACGCTGCGAAATTTCACAACGTTGGGAACCCGAAAGCCGTGAACACGAACGTGGCGTTTCATCAAAAAAATGGAAGGTACGTGTCAACCTGCGTGTCTCTCTCGAGCTCCCGTTTGGGAATAAATCCAGAGGAGCGCTCACAATGAGAAGCGCGCGTTTTGACACCGTCGCAATCATGTCAACTCACTTAGCACGTCAGGGGGCTCCCCTCCCCCCCCTCCCCTGCTCTCGACGCGTCGACGAGATGTGAAAACCTCCGCGCGATATGAGATCAACGACGGCGACGTCTCGCGTCGACGGAGGCGGGGAGGGAGGCCGACGTTTTCGCGTCGGGTAGTAGGCGCGACGGCGCGCGCGGTGCCCCATTTGTCAAACTCGGCCGACAAACAGCTTCATACCCGCGACGGCTTAAAATATATTTAAAATAAAATAAAAAGCGGGCGGGGCGCCATGATGGATGGGCAGAGCGCGGCCCCCGGCGGCGCTGGGACTCCGGTGCTCTCTACCGCCCCCCCGCCTCCACTCGCCCCCGCTCCCCGCCCTTCGCTCCCCCCCGCTCCCCGCCCCCGGAACGCCCTCGCGACGCCTCTACCCGACGCCTCGCCCGCTTGCCGACCCCGCTACCCGCCCCCAGCTTCCCGCCCCACCCCCCACCGCCTCCTCGCCCCGTCCCCGCCCCGTCCCCGCTCCCCGCGCCGCCCACCTCTCCACGCCCCCGCCCGCCGCTCCACGCCTCTGCCCCCCGCCCCCCGCTCCACGCCTCTGCCCCCCGCCCCCCGCTCCACGCCTCCGCTCCACGCCTCCGCTCCCGCCCTTCGCTGCCCCCTGATCCCCGCCCTCGCCAGCGGAACACCCTTTCGACGCCTCTACCCGACGCCTCACCCTCTCGCCGCCCTCGCGACGCCTCTCCCACTCCCCGCCCCCACTCCCCGCCCTCGCTCCCTGACCCCGCCCCCTGCCTCTGCTCCCGGTACCCGCCCCGCCCCGGCCCCGCTCCCCGCCCCGCTCCCCGCCCCGCTCCCCGCCCCGCTCCCCGCCCCGCTCCCCGCCCCGCTCCCCGCCCCGCTCCCCGCCCCGCTCCCCGCCCCGCTCCCCGCCCCGCTCCCCACCCCGCTCCCCGCCCCGCTCCCCGCCCCGCTCCCCGCCCCGCTCCCCGCCCCGCTCCCCGCCCCGCCCCTCTCCCGGCCCCGCTCCCCGCCCCCGCTCCCCGCCCCCGCTCCCCGCCCCGCCCCCGCTCCCCGGCGGAACGCTCGCGCGACGTCTGTGCCCAACGCCTCACCCCCCAAGCCCCCGCTTCCCGCCCCCACTCTCCCCCCCCCGCCCCAGAACGCGCTCGCGATGCCTCCGCTCGACGCGTCGCCCCCCGCCCTTCCCGCTGCAAACCAGGCCCCCTCCTCGGGCAGGCGTCCCCCATTCAGACGCTGCTGCTTCGCCGCCTGCGTCGCCTCATGACTCCTCCGCGCCGACGCCTTCCCGCGCAGCGCCCCGTGCGAATGTCCCGCGCCGCGCCGGAAGACGTCGGGCGAAGCGAACGTGTTGAAGTAAATGGAGCGCGCGCGCTGGGACTACTCGGAGCGTTGCGCGTTTGCTGTTGATTTTGATTCTTGAAGTTCTTGTCTTGCGAAAACAAACGGTCTGATCTTGGCCCTCGGTTTCTGTCCCTGTGTTCGGATTCCGGGCACGCTCCGCCGCTTAATGTGTAACCTCCTTGCGAGTCCCTGTAACGTAAGAGACGTCTTCTGGTTGACTCTTGCCGCACACTTCTTGTCAGGAAGAAATAAAATGTTTTTTATTCTCAATAAAACAAAATGTTTATTTCCTTTTCATTACTTAACATAAAATATTTTCAGCAATACATTTTCTACCAAGTCTTCTTTAATTAAATAATTAAAAATGTGCTTTTAATTTAGCTTTTCGTCGATATCACAAGAAAGTGAGAAACCATTTCTTTAAAGCTCCGAACTTTCTTCGACGCACGATCGTTGTAATTATTTATTTCAAATCCCTTTCCATATTGCCTTGCTGCCAGGCGTCGGGTCACAAATTAATGTCGACAAGTGACTACGTTATATACCCGGAAACGATTCATTTCTACATTGCCTTCTGCTCACTCTGTCATTGCGCGTTCCGCCAGTTCCTTCTAGTTTGCTCTGTGGTTTCTCTAAGAATGTATCTCTGCACCACACTCAGTGCAAGGAGCTGGAAAGTATATAACAAAGCGAACGTCATAATACAGTAAATGGGTGATGGATGCTCTAGGAATATTTGGAGAGTTTCGCTCCGGCAGTCGGGGCTACGTTTTGTCTTTCGAATAAAAATGCACACTTATAAACGTAAGAGCAGTCTCTAAGGTCGTACAAATAGATGTACGTATAGACGTAGAAAAAATACATTATTAATTATTATTATTATTATTATTATTATTATTATTATTATTTTTCTTTTTTTCGTTAATCGGCCGACTAGGACCACGCATGCAAGCATCCTGCATTTACCGTGGCTCAGTTTTTATTTATTATCACGGTGGCAGGTGCTTGCGACAATTTTTGGGGGGGACCAGCATTTTTAGCTGGATCCGATTTTTATCCCCCACGGTTGTTAGCCCTGGGGGTATGGAAGATGAAATGATGATATGATGATAATGGGGGTGAAAGGACAACACATACAGACATACACAAATACATCCATGCCCGAGGCGAGACTCGAACCCGCGATCTTCTGGTCCGAAACCACTCCGGCACTACTGCCTTAGCGATCTCGGCCATCTGATCGGCTATTATTATTATTATTATTATTATTATTATTATTATTATTTATTACTATGACATTGATGTGTGCGTGCGTGTACCCGAGCTGTACCAGTGACCTACCTGCGCCATACATTCCTCATCCACTGACTTCGTCTCTTTCCTCATGTGACAGAAGTTTCTGATGTGCTGTAACACTGAACCTTGCAGCAAAGTATTTAAAATGTTGCATTGTGTTAACATACCAAATAAGCGTAATGAATCAAATGTGTTGAAATGGATCATTATGCTAGAAACACTGGAGGCATTTTGCTCCTGCAGTTGTTATTGAATTCTTTTGCGTGGAGACCGTTGCAACCACATATTGATGCTCGGATTGGGTTGTGAAACTCAGATTTTGACGCGCTCTCCCTAGGTACTTTGTCCTTTTCCTCATCCCTCTTATCATTTCTACGAAACCTTGTAATCAATAATTTTATTGGTCACTCTTGTGCTGAGTGAGTATGTCACTTGCATTTTCGATGTTTTACGATATTCGTATCGTATGATATACGAGGACATACATTCCATACGATTTTCCGTTATTACTGCACGTAAATACATGCCATTTCTGCCATTGCTTTTGTTGATTATGTTTCTCTTTCTTTGTAATTTTCTGTTGCTCTTTTTCTAGCAGAGACGGTAGTTTTCGAAAACGTTTTGATAGTGTCTCTCAACCTTGTGTGGGTTCCTGGAACGCTACCATTTTAACGTCAAACCTCGCCCTTTTGATGCAAAATTGAACACATCCTGAAGTAGCTATATTGCATTCCTTCTTACATTTTCTTAAACCCGTCATTGTTGTATTCGAGCGAATACTTCACGTTGCATCATCATCCACCTGTGACGGAGTTGCTTTTCGAAATGACCAAGTTTATTATAATGATATAATTTACATGTGAAATGCCAGCATGTTTATCCACGCAGCGTACACAAAATGTTTAGGAAATGTGGGAAAACAACAGCGGTTCTCATTTGAGTTTGGTGAATGTGTTGTGCGGGGAAATCCCTTTGAGAACACGCAGTACTGAGATAAAGCACAGGTCCCTTTTAGTATAATTCCAAAACAGGTATGGAATCTGCGAGGAAATACAAGATACTAATTTCATTATTGCGTTGATGGTCGCACATCCAGTAATTTTGTTGGGAAAACTATTTACCGAAACACACATTAGCGAGCAGTTGTCAAATAGATTCGTATTTTGGGTGAAAAGGCTAGACTTATCGTGATCTTTAACGCTTCTTTCCGTGTCTTCTAATCAATTTCGTTACCATACTACCAAATGCAGTTATAATGTTAAAAAGAAAAGTATTTTCCAGAACATATTCTGGTCATCAGTGGGTATATCTGCACTTGAATCGTATTTAACTGTCCTCTGTTTACATTACATGTCCACCATTTGTTTGAATTTCAAAGACGTTTTCCTGGTGCTCAGCCAAGAGATGCTCAGCCAATGGAAGGTTTTCTCATTACGTTAAACGTCTATCTGACATATTGAATTGAATTAATGCCTTATTTTACGTGGCGAGACTCAGGCCATTAGGCCTGCTCTTCCGTCTGACCACGTAAATTTCGCTACGCTCCTTTCACCAACTAGCAGAGAAAGGAGGTATTTCTTGGGCGAGAAACAGGCGGTTTGAATTTAGCTCAGAGGCGTCATTTAGGCTTGAGGATCTTTTACATCCAAGTAAATCTACTAACATGGGACAGCCGGCTTTACTTCCCCTCCGAAGGAAGGCGTACGAAGAATTTTTTCGCCCTTAAAAATCCACGGCTTCGATCGGGTTTGAACCCGCCAACTTGGGTACAACAGTCCGAAACGCTAACTGTTACACCATCGCCGCCGCCGCCATACGGTAAGCAAACGAACTTTGCGAGCACTAATCATTCCTATACTTCTCGCATTGTGTGCCCGTAATGATGGAATAAACTGAATGCAGTTGTCTTGTTCGTTCAACATACTGTGTTCTTTTTTTTTGCGCAAAGAGATACGTCTAGAGACAGCAGTTATTAATTGCTTGAGTGAAGCTATGCCACACAATTTCTGAGAGAAGCATCACGAACGTAATTTACATTACTACTCACCGGCATTAAGCATCTGAGAAACAAAATGGCCGTCCTTCGCGGCGTTGATGGCAAACATACAATGGATGTGGACAATGAACTTACGGAGTGTATATGCCCGCGGTAACATTTTCATTCGCGGCCTCTCTATCGCAATACAGCAGATTCAAATTGTTATTACCAAAACAAGTTATTATCGTAAAACGGATTTATTTACAATTTCCAAGTACACAGAGAAACCGTTCACAAAGCATAGTTACCAAGTACCCAAGAGATTTACCAGGGCTTTCAAAATTCATTATAATCCAACGAGATGTCCAAACACGAAGCAGTAGTCCCAATACCAATATCCTGAAGACAAGTCCGCAACTCCCACCGGCGGCGTAGACACTCAATACTCGCACTTCCTAGGCTCACAACACCGTGGGAAGACTGGAACTGCCTCACCTTTTTTTTTGTTCCCCTTTCCAGTTACCCTGTAGGGGCGGAAATTTATTTGCATTAGGAATACATAATACCTGCAGCCGATGAGGCTTTTGCAGGTTGTAAGGGCAGTGTCTTAAGCAAACTAACTTATGCTAACTTAAAAACTAATTACATTTCCTCTTTGGGAATTGTTTTTTTATTTAGTTATAATGATTTTCGGGTTAGTTCTCTATAATGTTCTTGTTTCTTCTTTTTTTGTACATTTTCACACGCATTCATTCTTGGCTATTTACAATCACAGTCATTCATTCATTCATTCATTCATTCATTCATTTATACCCACAGCACTATTTACACCATTTACACTGCATTTTGATCGCCACGGCGCCGACTTTACACAAGCTAACTGCCTCACCGCCCGCTGTGCGCCGTTTTATACCCCTCAGGGTTGAGGGCTCGCTGACTGGCCCGGCCGTACGGCCAGCGACGCCCTCGGTCGCGCCGGCTGAAGCGTGGCGGTTCCACTGTGCCCGAACTCAGCGACCTCTTGTGAGCGGCGCCCGTGTTTTCCTGTGGCGCCGCCGCGGCGGCGCAGCGGTGAGACGGCGCGCCGTCTCACCGCTGGGTCCTTGTGGCGGCTCTTTCAAGGGGGCGCGGGTCACTACCACAAAAGTGACGCATTGACGCACATCCGATCACTTAGGGCCCCTTCCCACGGCGCGGCCGCAGCGCGCTTCGCAGCAGCGCTGCGCGTAGCAGAGCATTGGTTTGAATGGAGGCCTTCCCACGTGCAGCGGGTGGCGGCTGCTGCGGCAGCCGACGCCGAACTTCAGCTACGCGAAGCGGAGGAGGGGCCACGCGCCATCGCTAGCAGAACACAGCTTTAAATGGGAGCGTTCCCACTGCGCCGCGGCCGCAGCGTTCTACCTGCTCCGGTCCCTTTGTTCGTCGTCGCCGGAGGGTCGGCGAAACCTACCCCTCCAGACCCCACCCCCTTCCACGGCGGGCGGCGGCGCGGCCGTGGCTCCGGCGGTGGCTGCGTCGGAAGAGCTCTGCTCCTTGAAGGAAGCGCGCTGCGGCCGCGCCGTGGGAAGGGGCCCTTAAGGAAGTACTCGTTCCACTCGTTCGCGAAACTCCCAGGTTCATCGGGGAACATCATTGAAATACGGTCTTCTATAAATGACCATACACGTTTAGCATCCAGTTGATAAGGAGTCCCTTATTAAGTGTCGACTAACAATCCGACTCTCGAGCACGCAATTGCGATGATCCTAAAATAATGGACCTGTAATCTTGGAAATACGGAAATCAAATGGTGAAAGGCATGTGCGATGGAGTTTTCCTTTTCCGATGGAGCAAAGTGGATCCTCGCCGGTTCTAGGCTGTAGAATCAGATTTTGGACCTGCAACCATTCTCGCTGAGCTTCCCCACATAACAATACTTGACTTGTTAAAGACTAGACGTTGTAACAAAATACCAACCTCGCGTTGAAAATGAGCACACAATTGGGATAGTCGTAACGCAATGTTATGTGGACCGGTTTACCTGTAAAACATAAATCCAAAGGTTGCAGGCACGCGCATTGGTATTAACCTCATCCCACGGGAGCGGAGCGGGACCGCAGCCGTAGCGACATCGGTGGCATACACGAACACAAGGCTTGCAAGTAAACCAAAATGATAATTTTTCAATGAAATCGCAGAAACTGCATCAAATCTGCATGTGGAGATGAAATGTATGTTATTATTGTCGAATAGCTAGGAATTTTTTGCTGTTTCGTCATTTTTCAAAATTTTCAAATGCCTTTTTCTTAGCATATACTGAAATAGCAACTTCTTGGAAAACTAATTCTCAATTGAGAAGATCGAAATGCCATGGAATATGATCCGATGACCCAAAGATGGGAGCCGATTTGGGTGGCTCAGGGTATCAGTTGATATCACTGCAGTGCCTCCGACCGGGATATCCTAGGATTCGAATCCCGACGATACCAGCGTTTTCGACACTAGCTTCCTAGCTAGGTTGAATCCAACCAACATGTCTGGAGGAGAATTCTAGCGTCCGACTGCTCTGATCGGTAGTTTTCTGTGGTTTCTCCGATCAGCACCGGCAGAACCGGATCAGTACCCTAACAAATGGATCACGGACCGCGCACTATCTTTTTGTCCTCTTCCTTGTCGTATTCTCACCTCCTTACTTACTCGTACGTACACTCACTTTCACTTCCCTTCCACACATGCCGGGAGACATGTCCGGAGCTTAGAGCTTGTCCCGTTTGTGGCGGTGCCTCTCCCCCTACTGGTGGGAGATACCTAGTTGGGGAAACCCCACCAGCCGAGGGTTAGGTCGACGCCGGATCTCACCATCCAGCGAGGGAAGACGACCCCAACCTTTCGCGACAAAACATGCACTACACTTCCGGGACTAACGACCTTAGCAGTTGCCGCGCCCGAAATCACGAATCAATCAATCAATCAGCCAACCAAAGATGGGAGGCCCGCGCGCAGGCGTGGCCCTATCCCGAGGGGAGAGTCCGCGGGCGCGGCGGTCCGGGCCCGCGGCGGCGGCGGCGGCAGCCGCTATGCTAATGCGGAGCCGGGCGGCGGGCGGGCGGGCAGGCGCGCGCGGGGGCGGCGACAGAGAGTGATGGCGTTTTAAAAAGTGTGAAATGTGTCCCCCGCCCCGAACGCGCGGAGGGGCGCCGGGCGAGATTGATGGCGGGTGAACAGGGATGCGGGGGCGGGGGGCGCACCGCTTGATAGATCGCCCCCGCCGCCGCCGCGCGGGCGGAGGGGGGAAGGGGGGCGGGGGAGGAAGGAGGCGATGGATATGCACGCGGAAGGGGATGAGCTCGTTCGGTGGAATTGCTTGATTCGAACCTGAGTTGTGGATGGTGGGCGGAAGATGAAAGCGGAGGGACTGAGTCGTTGGAAATGTGAGAAGACGGAAGAAAGAAAAGAAGCGGGCGAGTGTGGAGGGGAAGATGTGGAGACACTGTAAAGACAGGAGGGTAGTGATTAGGTAGGAAGATGACTTGCAGAGGTGATGGGAATGTACTTGATTATTTGTGGAAGAGATGCCAAAGGATAACTGTCCTGTTTACCAATATAGTCGGGAGAGATGATAACGAGAAATAAAGAAATAACGTAGGCCAGTGGTGTCCTGATAATTACTTTATTAACATGTCGAATTCTGTAATCTGGCGAATCATTAAAGTTCTCATTGTATCTCATCTCGGGTAGCCCACTATTGTACGTCACTCAAGAACTGGAAGTACTCGTTCCACGGGGAATACACACACTCGTTCATCGGGGAATATCATTGAAATACGTACTTCAGTAAGTGACCAAACATTTGAAGCAACCAGTTGTGAAAGATTCCCTTATTTCGGAAGTGTCGACTAAGAATCCGATTCCAGTTATCTCGGGGTCAGGTGGAAGAGGACACTTCATGCTCTCAGCCTTACCATTAGTCCACATATTGCTGTACGAATTTGGAAATTAGTAATAGTTATTATTATTATTATTATTATTATTATTATTATTATTATTATTATTATTATTATTATTATTATTTTGCTCGATAATAGGCCGACTAGGACCACGTATGCATGCACCCTGCATTTACCGTGGCTCAGTATCAGTGGCAGGTGCATATCACTTTAATTCGGGACCAGCATTTAGCTGAGTCCGATTTTGAATACCCAGAGTTGTAGGCCCTGGGGGTATGGAAGATGAAATGATGATAATGAGGAGTGAAAGGACGACACACTCATACAGACAAACAGAAATACACCCGTGGACGAGGCGGGACTCGAACCCGAGATCTTCTGGTCCGAAACCACTACGGCACTACTGCCTTAGCGATATCGGCCATCTGATCGGCATTATTATTATTATTATTATTATTATTATTATTATTATTATTATTATTATTATAGTGCCTTCAGTGTCGATGCACACTTGAAGTTTAGAAACGCTATCGTCAGAAAGTCCGAATATTGAATTATTCATTATTCTTATTTTTCTCTCCCCATTCGAAATACGGAGGAATTAAGCAGGCCAAAATAAAAGGAAACAATGATTAGAGAGGAGAAGCGATGAAAATAGAGATGGACGACCGGATAGATGAATGACCCAGCTCGGAGAGAAGATAAACGAGATTATGGTATGCGAGTGGGGGAGCGGGGGGGGGAGGGATCGGGCAAGGCGCCAGGGGCGGGAGTACAAAGCGATGAATGGACGTTGGGGTCAGGGACGGATGTCGGATGGGGTGGAGAGCTGCTGGAGCTGACGTGGGGCACGGGTGAAAGAAGCAGAGATAGGGAGCGAGAGACAACTTGACCGACGTTCCTGGAGCTGAGTTTGAAAAGCTACCGAGAATGGAACGACGTTGAAAAGTGAACTGAAGTTGAAAGGACCCAATGAATTGAATTGTTGAATCGCACACTTTAAAAAGACTCATTTAATTGTATGTTTTATGTGAAAGAAACCAAAATGTAATAAATGAGCTGGCGGTTGTTAAAACTGATGCATTGTTTAAATTCAATATTTCCTAAGCTTCCAAGTACATTAGCTGTTCACACTTCCGCGCCAATTTTGAACTATCAAGAGTCGACATCATTGAGTAGTCAGTAGCAGAAGACAATAGTCGGGAACGCTGCTTGAATGAATGTTGTAGGTGTTGTTAGGCGTTGGCGTAGGCGTTGGCGTTGGCGTTGTCGTAGGCGTTGTCGTAGGCGTTGTAGGTGTTGTGTTATGAAGGTAAGCCTTGGTACAATTACCCAATATCAGCTCAATCAAAGAACAACCAATGCGCTTTGTGGAACGCTGGGAGTAAGAAGTCTTTAGACCCTGACAATTCTGTCCAAAAATAGCCCCATTGGCGGTGAAATGGCCTGTCTTCCCGTAAAACTCAGTCGTTAGTCCGGTAACGTTATTTTTTGAAGGAAATGCTTACATCGTCGTCGAAGGAAAGGAAACATAATAGCGGAGACAGTAGCATTGTCTGCGGCGCGGAGGAGAAAGACAATTCGACGTCAGTGGTCTTTTTCAGATACGTGGCCTTAAAAGTAGAAAAATAAGGAAGGAGACGGAACAATTGAAGAAAAAGTAATAGGATCAAGAATACGACGATGCAGGAGAAATAGAAAAGAAATGATAAGCTTCTAAAAATCTGAAGACTTAAGTAAAAAAAAGTCCACGGAAGAGTTCAGCAACAAAGAAACGTGTGCAAAGAGCTCAGTGATTTTGAAAATATACTCGTATACTCGAAAATATGCTCCGTGGAAAAAGACGAGCTGCAAAGCTGAGGAACGGAAGAAAAAAACGACAAGTGTGGGAACAGGGCGATATTCATCTACCTCGCTAAGAGTGCAGGGACAGCTTTGACTGGGTGTTCCTAATAGTCCTTGGGACGGTACCAGGCGAGCCTAAGGAAAGAGGAACGGGCAGTGGCAACGGGGTCATTGAAAATAGACGAGGTGAGGATATATAATGTTAATCACCTGAGAAACTGCGCTGAGGACGACCTGAAAACCTGGTCGGGACGTGCCTCTGGAATTGCCAAAGTCCTACGAGCCGGGGCGGGAATGGAAGCGGAGTCGGGAGCAGAGGCAGGTTCTGGCACGAGGACGGGAAAGGTGTCAGAGCCGGAGGCAGGGGTGAAGAGTCGAGAGCGGAGGCAGGTTCTGAGACGAGAATGGGAAAGGTACCAGAGACGGAGGCAGGGTTGGAAGTGAGAATAGAGCCGTAGGCAAATACTGAGTTTAGGAGACGAAATCCTGATGCAACTGAAGAGTGGGGTGCCAGCCGTAGCTTGGAAACGAGAGAGGCGGTGACGTGGACGTGGGAGGCAACGGAACTGACGAAACAACTGATGAAGTAGGAGGGTTTGTGTAGCTGATGGATGCTACGATTGGTCTACACCCGTCGGTATGCATTGTAGCGTCCGCTACTCACCAAGCTGCTGCGCGATGCGTAACGAGTAGTGTGGACACTTCCAGAGTGGACATGTGTGGATTTCATCACAATGTGCTGGAAGAGGCGCGGGCTCAGCCCAAGGGTGCAGGTCCAGAGGGAAGGTGCTAAACTGGCGCCCGATGTATCGTGAGACCATGCCGTTGCAAGGGGGGAGGGGGTGTCGCGAGGTGTCCTAACGACCATATGAAGACGGGTGAACTCAGCCAAACCATTGTTCCACAAACCTTTGTCGTGAGACTGTCGCGAGGAGGAGTTTCCGTCAGAGGCAAGCTTCCTGATATGAGCGCCAGGCTCATGTTGAACGGTGTATTCTGTAGTGAGCAGATGCTAACGGGGAGCGAATGCCTCGGTAGTAAATGGTATCTCACATGTTAATAAACTGTGTATATACCGAAGCCATCTCGTCCGTGATTTGTGAAACCCAGTGGAGATTGTCTTGACTGATGTTAAGGTAGCAACATTTTTAGGTTTTTCAATTCAGTCAAAACTTAAATGGATCGTCCATTTAAATAAACCGAACACTAAATTAAGTTCTTTATGCTAAGCTTTGAGAATTCTTTCAAATTCATTCAGCTTCCATATTATCGTTGTGTATATTTCGCGAATTTTCATTCCCGACTGAGATATGACATATTATTATGGGAAAATACACCTTATAGCTCCCAGACTTTTAGATTACAATGAAGAATTGTACTAATAATAAGCAAGTCACACCCACCTGATTCTTGTAAGCCTCTCTTTATTAATCTAGGTATTTTACCATTACTTTGTCTCTTGATATATAAATCAGTGTTTTTGTATAACTACAACGCTCCACTTACTAATCATATTCGTTAGGTGACAATATGAACAGATCACAACAAAAAATTCACATACAATACATGTACATTATTTTACTACACCTTGCCAGATGACATTAAACGGAATTCGATACAAAAGTTTAAGTCCCAAGTAAAATAATTTCTTCTGCACAACTGTTTCTATACAGTTAGAGACTATACTGTGCATCCAAAAGGAAATTAAATTAATTTTAACAACGACATTTAACGTATTATATACCATTTGAAAGAACCTGTAACAAGTATTGTACTTCAGCGTTCGTCCAGTTTCTCTGAACCTCGAGCAAATGCTGTGTTGGCTTGTTTTTCTTCTGGACATACATGTAACGTCAAATTAACTTCTCTCCATAGCACGTTACACACCGTATTTATCTGTTTTTGACGTAAACGAATAAATAGATGCCGCATTGGGCCGTCGTGGCGGAGAACTCAGGGACGGCAATAGCGTCAGCGGCGGACATTGAGAACCGGACGGCGACGGAAGTGAGAACGGCCTGAGAGCCATAGAGCCAGGAGGGGACGGCACTCTGAGACGGCCTGAAGGCCGAGGGCGGAAGCGCCGGCAGCGCCCCTGGTGGAATGGGCGGATGGTTATCGGGCGGGCGGTTCCGGGAGGGCGCGGGCCGCGCCGCGCCGCGCCGGGCGCCTGTTCACTTAATGTCCAGTTTACGTGGTGGTTCCCGCTCACGATGGTGTCAGCGCGATATCTTGTCCGTGAAGCGGCGAATGCTGCGTGTAATGGCGAGTTTCCTGAAATAAACCACTCCGCCGTTTGATGACGCAGCTTTCTTTCTTTTTTTTTTCTTTTCGGATAGGCATCGCGTTTCGGAAGGCAGTTTAAAAGCAATATTGTTCGTGCGGAATGAGTAATTACCAGTGATAATTAGACCATTAAGCTCTGTAATGGACTTTGTGATGCGTCGACGCAACACTGAAAAATGATGTGACTCTATTCAGAGAGATTAAATCTTTGCGAGATGTGTATTGTTATCTTTAATATTTGTTTTATTATCGTTTCCTTATGGACAAAAAGGAATTAGTGGGATATAGTCCTGGGTCTCTACATGAAATTCTTGAATCTCGAAGCATAATCGTATTTCGTTCTCAAAGCGTTCTCGTAAATAAGCTCTTAGGACAATTTTAAGCATATTTTGGGTAATTAACTACTGAGATATTCCGATTGGTATAGCCGCAATAAGCACGCAAAAGTTGGTTTGAAAAAACGCATTGTAGGCAAAAATTTGAATCGCAGAAGCATAGAAACACTCCAGAAGTATGTAAATTGTTTATTACTTACACAAGACATGAATATATTTGTTCAGAAAGAAAAATTAACACAGAAATAAAAAAAGCACCCACATTACACAATTTGACTTTTTTTAAATTTCTCGGTACATTTTCCCTTCTGAACAAATATAATAATTTCTTTTGCAAACAATAAACAATTTATGTGCTTTTAGAGTGTTTCTATGCTTCTGCAATGCACATTTGTGCCTAGAAAGCATTTTTTCAAATCAAATTTTGAGTGCATATAGCAGCTCAACCATTTGGAATATCCAAGTAGTATATTGAAAAAAATATATTTAAAATTGTCTTAAGAACTTATTTGCGGACACCTGTATATACATATATTGACTCAGTGAATTCTATTTTAATTATTGCATCTTTATAATGGTAGGGATGAGTGATGTGACAAGATGTTAATGTGTGTACTGCGTAGAGCATGTGAGGCAACTAAAATCTTATAATTATGCAATACAAGTAAAAAAAACAGTGAAGTAATTATTGTTGCTAGTAGCATCATTGCCTGTTAGGAGTGATGTTTTACTGTGGTGTAGGCGTATTAGTAATCTGCAAGTAACAGAACACAGAACGGTGAGAAGGGTGGCGGTTAAGTTGGAACTAGCGAGCCGGTGACGAACGCAACAATAGCCGAGAAGCATACATTCAGAGATTCATAAGCCAAAAATCAAACAATCAATCAGATCAAGCAAGATTAAAGCCGATGGACGTGTCATTAGGGCGTAAATAAGTATGTAGTTAGTAGTGACTGGTATCACATATTCGCAGTATCTAAATAATATGGACGGACCCGTCCATGTATATAACAGAACTAGAGTAGGCGTACACAGGAAGTGCTGTGACCGTAAACAGCACTCATTGTACAACAGGAGGCAAGGGTGGACAGCATCTGACACTACTACACATGTGCAACATCTGCAGGCGGTGCCTAGTCCGTCCTTAGTGTTATGACCCCCCCCTTTCCATTACTCTCTCTCCCGCAATTGCACCCGCCCCCTCAACTTCCGAGCAATCACATTTACTGTCAACAAACCATAAGCCCACACTCCCACTCAAGGCCCTTCCACAGCGCCACTGCAGGCGTAATCGCCTTCTCCGTGTGTGACGCGCAGTCACTATCTGCAGTCGCCCCCTTTTATGCTCTAACAGCTGTCTTTATAGCTTCTCCTTATCATCTATTCTCACTGACAACGTTCACTGTTTCTGCTCTTGATTTTATCGCTGTGGCAGCATATCATTAGTAGAATTTGATTGTAAATAATTATTGGTTTTATTATCTCCATTATAACCACTTCCAGAATCGTATTTCTAATCGTTATGACAGTCGTAATAATGTACTGATAACTGGACTAGCTTTTCTTATTACCCCTATCACTACTGACTTCTTCGTTACCACTGTCGAAGAGTCATCACAGTCGTCAGCGTCACCATAACTGCTCCGCAGCAATCGTCCCCTTGAGCCCAACTACTAGTAACGTATCGTCACCACCGCCACCGCGACTGCCGTCACCGCCATCGCGACTGCCGTCACCGCCATCACCACTACCACTTCCTCCACTACCTACCATCACCACTATCGTCAGCACCACCACTGACACCAACATCCGCCATCACCACTACCATGACTACCGCAACTATCACCACCACCGTCATAACCACTACCATCACTATCACAACTATCACCCCCACCCCCACCATCACCACTACCATCACTACCTCAACTGTCTGTCACCACCACCACCACTGCTCAACTGTCACCACCACCACCACCACCACCTCCACCACCACCTCCACCGTCAACACCACCTTCACCACCATCGCCACTATCATCGCTAGCGACACCGGCACCACCTCCAACACCTCCAACCGCCATCGCCACCTCCAACCGCTATCGCTAACCGCCATCAACCTCCCACCACAACCGCCGCCATCAACCTCCCACCACAACCGCCCCCATCGTCAACTCCAGTAAATATCGCCAGCAGCGGCAGCAGCAGTAGGTCCATCGCAATTGCCTCCTCGGCCGTGGCCTCCGCCGCCGCCGCCCCCACCACGACCACGGGCGCCGCGGCGGAGGGCGCGGGCGCGATGCCAAGCGGCCGCGCTGAATATTTCAGCGCACTCGCCGGCGCAAAGTGAGCGGTAATTGCTCTCATCAGCGCTCGGCCCGCGCCCCGCCCTCGCCCCACCCTCTCCCCACCCTCTCACCACCCGATCGGCCGCTGCGGAACTCGCAGACCCACCGTTGAAACAGCGATCGATGATCTACTCGCCAGCAGCTCACGTTAACCCGGACCCGGTCCTGGTTGGAAGCACTTGGTGAAAGCAACAAATATGAAGAGTGTTCTCTGTAAGGAATGTAAATACGTGTCGGGAATAAAAAAAATAAAATTAAATGCGATTCAATATCGCACTCAGTGGAGGGGGAGTGAATGGAATTTTTGATGGGTTCAAAATTAAGATCAATATCACATTGGTTACAAAAATGTAGTTTTATTTATTATGATTAATATAACTTTTGATAATTATCAAAAGGAGTATCTCATAGTAGAAGAGTTCCCCCGGCAAGGATGTGTCCTGATACAGTCCTCAACAGGACTGTATCCTGGTCAGGGTTACGCGTACAGACCTGAAGACGATCAACCATGAACTAATCCTTGAACTAAAGTCAGGAGACGGCGGTTGTCGTTCGTGACAGCCAGCTGGATTAAAGCCACAGACATCGCGTTTGATCGAAGGATAACTCGGCTCGGGTAAAAAAGGCACGTTTCTCCAGCGTGTACGAGCTCTTCAAACATCACCTCTGAAATAAGCTGGAGGTGGACGCTGGAGAACGTTCGCCTCCATCGGTCATTTGTACTTGGATGGCCATGCAGTGAGCGGGTTTGCGAATGTGGCTACCCCACAATAGATGTCCTGGTACGTCGTCGCCAACCACTCGAGAAGATGGAAAGATCTGGCGTTTACAATGCGATTTACACTTTCCTTTGGACGAACCATTTTCGAGGCAGATTTCAGTGGCCACTCTCCACGTGCGCGTCACTAGCTGAGGTGGCTCAGTGTAACAATTAATGTCACTGCAGCGTCTCTGACCGACAGGTCCTAGGGTTCCTCTCCCGATGGTTGCAGCATTTTCCACACTAGGTACAGAACTAGGTCGAATCCAGTCGCCATCTGGACGAGAATACTTACCGACTGGCTGTTACGGACGGTGGTTCCTCCGTTTGAAACTAAGCAAATTCCGGAGCAGTGCCCTAACAAACGGACCACGGACCGAGCGCGATCTTTCCTTCCTCTTCCTCCTCCTGATCCAATCTTCAACTTTTAATTATACACACTTTCACTTCCATGCACTGCACTCGCACTCGTGTCGTGGAGCTTGGGCTTGTGCGGGCTGAGACGGTTCCCCCGCTGGTGGGAGATATCCCCACTGGTGGGAGATATCCCCACTGGTGGGAGATATCCCCGCTGGTGGGAAATATCCCCTCAAGCGGACGTAGGTCGACGCCGTATCTCTCCATCCAGTGACGAAGGTCGTCGCCACCTTCCGTCATATAAACATGCACAACACTTAAGGGACTAATGACCTTAGCAGTTGACGCGCGGTCTCACCAATCAATCAATAAAAACACCCGAAATGGTTGGTGGTAAGGAAGCTAGTGAATGGGGTCGAACTACGCCCCACCAGCGCCGATCTGCTCTTTGCTGGCCGTCTAGAGAGCGGATCGGACTGCGTGGTGCCGGCCGCCGCACGCGAGGCGAGCCCTTGCGGGGCAGGGGGCGCTGTGGGAGCGGTGCGCGCCCGAGCGGTGGGCGATGCAAACTGAATGAGCAGCGCGGGGGGCGGGCGGCTGCGTACTAATTTACGGCGGGATTTCCACCTTCTTACCGTCTTCGGAGAGGGTTAAACTCCCCAAACGCTTCCGTAAACTCCGTTAAAAATCGATATTGCCTCGTCTTACTGATTTGTTTCTAATTATTTCAGAGCGACTTTTTCAATTAGCGCTAATTTTTGTTAACATCTCGGAGTTTTTTCACAAGTTTTGTGTCAATAGGAGTGCGTAATTAAGGAAATCTCCATTATTCATTTTATTAGTTCAGAAAGGATTAACGTATCATGAGAGAGAAAGTTAAATATTGATTTAGTTTCAAATGTTTTTGTGTTGACAGGCATACTATTTTGGGAACTCCTGCCATCCAATTGTTGCTACACACTGAATCATGATTACTATTATTTCAAATAAAATATTCTGAATTATTGTTGAAATTTGTTACAAGTTTCAACCTAAAAAGCTGTATGCTGTTTACGTTCGTATGACCAATTCAAGCGTTGCCTCATAATTCTCAACTGTCGTCCAGCGTGCAGTTAAGGGCCGTCCTGCCGATATCTCTTGTGAAATCTACTTACAATGATTAAACTGTTTACTGGGCTGTCTACTTATAATGTTGCTCTCTTTATTTAAACCTGTAGATTAACAGATAATGTTTGGCACTAATATTAATAGGACTCCAAAGAAATAAGATTAACTTTCGTCGTGTTGCATAAGACGCGAACTAGACATTTCTAGATCTTTTACAGACATCGCAGGAAACTAAAGTGAATCTTTATTATCTGACTTCTCTGACTGATCGTTGGTGGCTCAGGGCATCACAGTTATCTGCAGTACCTCTGACCGGGTGGTCCTAGGTTCGAGTCTCGACGGTGGCAGGATTTTCGACACTAGCTAGACAGCTAGGTTGAAATCAGTCGCTGTCCGGAGGAGAAATCTTGCAGACGGTAGCACTGATCGGTAGTTTTCCGTGGTTTCTCCGATCAACACAAGGTGAATGTCTGAGCAGTACCCTAAAGAACGGGTCACAGACCGCGCGCGATCTTTCCTTTCTCTTCCCTGTATTCTCAGCCCTCACACATACTTTCTCTAACATGCACTACACTACCACACACGCCGGGAGACCGGCTGGGAGCTTAGAGCTTGTCCCAGCTGGGGTGGTGGCGTGCTGATGGGAGATACCTAGTTGGGCAAACCCCGCTAGCCGACGGTAGGTCGGCGTCAGAACTCACAATGCCGCGGGGAAAGACCAACGCTACCTACTGAGGGGAAAACATGCCCTACACTTGCGGGACTAATGTCCTCAGCAGTTGACGCGATCGGAATCACAACCAATCAATCAATCATCATTGATTCTCTGCTAATAATTTCTAGAACACTAGTTTCACTCCCTGTCGTTCACATACTAATGAATGTGAAGCTTGGGGTTTAGCTAGGTGTCCTTCGTAAAACACCTACGTCACGCCCTCTCCGCTGCGAAGTTCAAGGGTAAAAGATTTTGAACCACACAGCACCCAACTTTCGCATAGTATAATTGTGACTGTGAGTGATTACTGAAATGGGCGAAACCTGTTCTGCCAGTGGGGCACTCCAGAATGTCCAAGGACGTTAAGTCGTGCAAGTGCGAAACACTTAATTCTTTATACTTAAGGACGTATTTTAGACACACGTGTTTATCTGTAATGGATTTTCCCGCCTCTGAGTGCCTGTAACTCGGTTTCAACTTTGTTTATTTTCATGATGATTATTGAAACATTTCTGGAATTTCTCCTGATAAGAATGATTCTCTATCTATTTAGCGGTTTTTTACAGCTTTGGCCACTTTCCGCATCCCAATTTTCATGCCTCTTTATCCCATAGGTATTTTTCCTCCATTTCTCTTTTTTCCATGACTTCACTTATTGCCATGTCCCATATTCTTCTCGGTCTTCCCCCGTATCTTTTTCGATCCCCAAACTTCTGTTCCAAAACTCTTTGTGGAAGTGTACCCGATTTCAACTTTCCGATTTTAACTTCTTCGATTTCATATATCCAAACAATTTTGTTGTTTCATTTCGATTGTCTCGTTCAAGGGTGTTTGCAGTTTCATTGTATTTCTTATTTCATCATTTCTTATTGTGTCTAACAGAGAAAGTTTACAACATCTTTGCCAGGACATCATTTCTGTTGCTTAAAGTGTGTCTTTCATATTTTTTGTTAATGTCCAGACTTCTGCCCCATAGAGTGTTGTACTCTTTCGAAATAATCGAGTTCCACAGCACTGGATTCAACAGTCTTGTGACTATTTTTCCTCTTATTTTTTAGAAATGATTGCATGAGTTATTATTTTTATTAGAGGTGTTCTTTTTTTTTTGAAACAGTCAACAACGTTATTCCATAAAAGGAAAACTTTATTAAACTTTTCACATCACAAACACGTACGACCTGAGAATGTGAACAGTTACGTTACGAAACGTGAGTGTTTGTTATTAGAGAACTTTAATAAAGTTTTCCTTTTATGGAATAACTGTTGTTGATTGTCTAAACATAAACGTTGTGTATTATCACTCTATTATTATTATTATTATTATTATTATTATTATTATTATTATTATTATTATTGGCTTACGGCTCGGAAATCATCCGGTTTTCTTAGGGGTTTTCTCTATGGGGAAAACATTGGTAGACTACATATTTGGTGGCAGCTCAAGATAAATTCAGCACGGTGTGAAGGTTTCGACATGTTTTCAAGATGACAGATTTTTGAGTTTTAAGAATTATTGCATTGGGCTTTAATTGTAGTTTTTGAATATACTTTTCCGGTTTTTATTGAGCAGACCAATGACTGTGATAATAAATGTTATAACTTCAACAGAATAAAGTCGATATATTTATGTTATTATTATTGTTAATGTTGTTATTATTATTATTGCTATACTGTTTATTGCACAGCGTAAACTCCTATTTCCCAAAATATTTTATTACATTCACGGTTTACGAAAATAAATTATCAGCACATATTTTAACGGCATTCCACACGTGTTGCAGTGCAGGACAATGTTTTAAAGAAGATATGACAATCCAGTGATGGATCACTTTATAATTTACCCCAATGACAATTACATGCGAGGCCATTAATGTGAAAAATAATTGCATAATATTGCGCGGTAGTTCCTCTGTATAAACCATTTGTATTTCGGAACATAATTCATTGCTGAAAACGTCATACGTCTTCTTGCGTTGTAGCTCGTGAAACGTTAATGAGAGTTTGAAGGTTGTATTTTTGCATCCTATCTTAACCTACGGGGTCCATTATGAAACGCTGCTATCTATGCATTAAATTGAATTGAATTAATGCCTTATTTTACTTGGCGAGACTCAGGCCATGAGGCCTGCTCTTTCGTCTGACCACGCAAATTTCGCTACGCTCCTTTCACCAACTAGCAGAGAAAGGACATATTTCTTGGGCGAGAAACAGGCGATTTCAATTTAGCTCAGAGCCGTCATTTAGGCTTGATATTTTACATGCAAGTAAATCTACTAACATGAGACAGCCGGGCTTACTTCTCCTCCGAAGGAAGGCGTACGAAGAATTTTTTTTCGCCCTTAGAAATCCACGGCTTCGATCGGGTTTGAACCCGCAACAGTCCGGTATGCTAACCGTTACGTCATCGCCGCGCGCACATTACGCATAACTATACATTATGTGACGCTACTGTCCATCCCAATCGGGAAATGTGGTGGGGGCTGCCCTTCCAACGCAGCTGGTCGCTAGTTTGCTCTGAGCAGTGTGGCTGGAAAGACAGACGTGCCTCCGCGTGATTTTTTTTTAATTTTTTTTTTTTAAAACCTTGTAACACGGCGCAATGGGGCGCTGGCTTGAGCAGCGATTCGCTATCAAGTTTTGCGTGAAGCGTGGAAAGAATGCGACCGAAACATTCCATATGCTTCAAGAGGCCGTCAAGGACGATTGTATTTCAAGGTCGCAGTCCGGGAGGTGGCACAAGGCGTTCACGGAGGGCCGGGAGCGTCCAACAAATTGCTGACACCCAACACATGTCCACGTTTGCGGTTCATGGGATGGAGATCGAGGATCTGCAAATGCGCAAAGTCTGCGCGAAGCTTGCGCCGAAAGTGTTGTCAGAAGATCAGAATTAACGTCGCGCTGTCGTCGCGCAAGTGTTGTCAGAGTTTCGCGCTATCAAGAATTGTTGGATTTGATTCAAAATCAGCTGAACTTTCTTAGCTCTGACGTATTCAGAGACGAATCCTGGATGTTTGAGTACGATCCAGAATCGAAACGACGTGGCAGCGAATGGCACCCAAAATCATCCCCCCCCCCCGCCCTAAGATATCGCGAATGAGCAAGTCTCGCGTTAAAACAATGCTCATTGTCTTTCCCTGGTCTTCCTCTGGTTCCCCATCCCCGTTGCACTTCCGGCTTGGCTCCGTGCGACTTTTTTTTGTTTTTCCGACTGAAGAGTGGGCTGAAAGGAAAGCATTGGGAGACCATGGAAAAATCGAAACGTATGTTACAACGTTCCTGAGAGACATTTCCGTCGAGGAAATTCAAGGTGATTTCCAGGTGTGGCAGACTCGTCCCCGCAAATGTATTGATGCAGGAGGAGAGTAGTTTGGAGAATTTTAAGCATTTGTACAGGTCCGATCAATAAATCTATTTCTCCCAAAAAGTGCGCATTACTTTTATAATGGACCCTGTATTCTAATTAGTTGAGTCGCTAATGATAAATATAGCGATCTGGTAGTTTTTTTTGTGATAGTTGCGATGTGTGGACCATTTGATTTACCATGTGACATTGTTCCCACATTGGCACAGAACAATTTAGAATCTTCAAAATGTTAATAAGGGCGTGAAATAAAAACAAATTAAGAGACAGTGAGCTTGAAGGAAAGCAATACAAAAAATCTCTTCGAAATGTTTCAATTTCATTGAAACATCATAAAACTATGATAGAGTAGCCTGAAAAACGTAATGATTATCTTGAATTCTTGAGGACAAGGTCATTAAGATATGGAGAGTGGTAATTAGATGAGATTGCAAAATACACGTTATGGAAATATTCTAAAGGAGAGACTGAGATACTAATAAAATATTGTAAAAATATACAAAACGGAAACCGAAAAAAGAACCCTGGTATGGTGCAACCCAGAACTGAGCTGATACATGATATTAATTAACTGACAATTCTCATTGAGGGTAATACGAGAGTTTATTATATCAACGTACAGTTTTTTTAACTCAAACCTTCGAGAACTCAGTAGATATCATGATTGACAAATACTTGTTTTGTCGTACAACGTTCAAATTTGTTTGAAATATTTTTGCGCCACCATTTTGTAACGTAACTACTTACGGCTAGCCCAGCATTTTCAAAATTTATTCAATCGACGTCATCCTATTAAAGTTTAAAATTCCGCGGTGTCACCACACAATCTTGTAGATTTTTCTAAATGTATATTAGAAGATAATGATTTAAAAATAATGCAATTCAAGACGACTATCACAAAGTAATACAAGAGTCATGTTTTTAAGTTGGTTTATCACACTTATGTAAAATGTACCATATGAACGTGTGTGTGTGTGTGTGTTATATTCCTTAATCTTAAAGCATAGGAAATATACCACATAGATTTGTTTCAATTTTCTCGCTGCACACGCACGGGTCATTCGCTTCTTGCAAGTGCTCTAAGACGCTCTAAGACACGCCAACTCCTGTGGGTGCAGGCTATTGACATGCCCAGGGGGTGAATTTTAAATAAATGTAATTTTCTTTAGCCTTTAGAACCATGCATTTTAGTATAGACATTCATTTTATGTTATTGCAATAGAAAATAACCCATTTGTATGTAACATTGTTTGCATTTTTCGTCAATTTCGACGAATAAGCCATTATTTTTCATTTTTCCGTCATATTTAAAGCATTTTTCAGTGATTTCATCAATTTTAATATTTTAATGGTTCTTACTACACATGATATTTTCGGGATGCATGGGGATCGCTTTTGGGGTATGCATCGTCATTGCCAAGATACAATGTTCTTCACAGAAATACTCAGTAACCAGTTTGATTTGTTCGCTTAGAAATTGTATTGTCAGTCGTTGTGAGTATGTAATCTGCGTCGCGTGCCAACGCCATTGTTAGGTTGGCCGATTTCGGGATAACTAAAGGCTGAGATTTTCCGGTAAAAGCCGGTCCAAACCAAAGGTTTGAAGGCTGGGTTCATTTGAACGAAAGAAAGAAACCTTGATTACATCAATAGCATCCAACAGCTTGAGTTGTTCATCTAAACTGGTTTTGACGCATTTTTATGCTATTTTTCTTTGCTTTTGAGGCACTTAAAAAAAAAACATTTTAACAGCATTTTATTAAATCATTTTTGGCGTTGTTTTTGATCATCGAAATCCTCCCTCTAGCCATCACCACCGGCAATGGCAGGGCTCACCACGTTCGTCGCCGCTGCACGTGGGGTGAGCCACTGCACGAAAAGAACCCGCGTCGTGGAAGCCACCGAGACACGCCGATCGCCCCATAACGCGGCGCGTCGAGCTGCCTGTATCGATTACTCGCCAGGGGGGGGGGGGCGCGACCTAATGAGAGCGCGCGGGGTCCTCGGGTCGATGCCTTATACGCGCGCTGCCATTAAGTGGACACGACGCTCGCTACACTCTGCGTTGAGTTGCAAGGGATATCTTGCTTAATGGCAACATGGAATTCCGCCGGAACATTTGCAACCTGCTACCTATTAGACGCGCTACTCGTTTATTTGCCTATTATACATCGTCTTAAACTGCCGTTCGGAAAATTTTGCCGCTGCGAAGGTCTTCTAAAATGCGTTGTGCGGATGATGGACTGTCAATCTGCTGCGTTTCGTTTTGCATTAGCATGAGTGTTGGCAGTTACTTCGTCTTTTCTTTATTACTTCGCATACTGCTATAATTTTAATGCCGTCTTGAAACTTTATATGGCGGGATTGATAATGAGTAAACGTTGGATCTGCCCACGAAAGGTACGGAGGTGAAAGATTGTAAGTGATGGAAATGAAATAGGCTATAAACGACACCTTTAGCTCCCACGAGTGTTAGGAGGAAGGTTACAGAAGCTTTTGCATATGCACGATGATTCATGCTTCATTTGACGTATGTACGAAAGTAACGTTGATGGTGATTATGCAATTAAATGCCGTTCAGTTACAAGCATTTGTTCGTTAATGTTTAATGTGTTTGTCTTGTGCTTAGATAAACTGCAGTATTAATTTTACCATCACTTTCGCTCACGTACTCTCCAAATGGTTTGTTTTATGTTCGGTAAATTTTCTTTCGTTGTATCGTAGATAGTGTAATGACTACAGCAACATATTTAGAAACATGATTTCCCTTATAGAGATAACTATCTTTTACATTATACATCTGGCTGTAAAGTAATCGTTCTCTTGAGAGTTACGTAACTAATATAAAATGTATTTAAGAAGGTTAATTGTTTTTCTTCTTCTTCTTCAAATATTTCTTTTCCCAGCTGACAAAAAAGTCTTGAAACTTTCCATTTTATTTGTGTCGGAAAGCATTAGACCCAGAGTAACTTCTTCTTTTATGAATCGACCAATGAGTTCGACAATGCGGGTACTTTTTAGTTTCTCTTTCTTGCGTAAAATATAAATTACACGGCAATACACAACTATGGGAAATCGATTCATAATTCTACACCAACGTGTAGAAATGGTACGGTAAAATAAACTATCAGTCAATAGGTATTGTTTCTTCAGTAAATTTACTGCTATCGAGTACAATTTTTTTGTTCCGTTTAGAACTTTGTAATTTATGGTCTTTCAATTGTGTGTTTTACGCCTGTAATATTATGAAGACAAAAAGCGTGCGTGACGTTCATTTTAGATAATGCTTCTAGAAACACAATAATTAGCAATTTTCCAGGAAGGTGTAAACTCTTTCCTCTTCCTGTTGGAATATTCCCAACAGCCGCAATCCCGCGTTTAATTGAAAGCCGTCGCATCGGGCAAATTCCCTCGGAGAGAGATTGTGCATCGCGCCGGACACTGCCATCGGCGGATAATCGCCGTTTAGCTGACTTGTACAAACGCGAGGGGAAAACGAACCGGACTGGGCGCGACGCTGACTGTGCAAATGAAGACGCGGCGACCGCAAGAACTAACGGCGCCGGGGTCACCCGTGTGTGGGCGTCCCGCTAAGCTTGGACGTAACAGTGGAGAAAAACGAGTGAAGGGCGATGACGGAACGCCGCGCCACCGTCGCTTCTTGTCCATTCACGGCGCTGCCGTCGGGTTGAGGAAGTCGCTTCGCTAAATAACGGCCGGCGGACGTCATTTGATATTTGCGCGGCTCTCCGGAATATCAACCGGGGTATGTTCTGGTTTGCGGAGTGACGATGGATCTGAATTGGAATAGAAAACGAATATTTAACAACGAAACGAAGCAAAATTAAGCAAATACAAAATAATAGTTTGATAATAAGAAAATGTCTGGATATGAAGTGCGTCATTATAAACTTATCTCATTTTCATGAGTTTTATTTTAAGGCAAACGTTTTTTGAAATTAAACTTTTTTTTTCTCGACGTAGAATGTGCCCACGTCTCTCGAAGCTGAATGACGAGAACAGTCAACACCAGCTTTTGTGAACCTATGGGGACTAAGTGTTTTCGTTCACTTTAGGAGATATTCGCTGAGCCCATTATTTCTCCTCATTGGATTCTAGTGTTCACATCCTCAAAATATTTTGGTACAATCTTGATATTCTCGAACGACTTTTGTAGTGTTAGAACACTTTTCTTCATTTGAAACTTTTATTTGCTCCTCGCTACGGAAGTCGTGAATTCACCGTCTATCACAGTACTTTCCGTGATATTACTTATGAATATATTATTGCCTAGCGTTGATTACTTACGACACAGGCACACATGAATGATATAGTAATTTGTAATCATTTATTTTCACATATTCTTTTAAATAGTGGAATCTATTTACCATTTTTTTAAATGATATAAAGAAAATGATAACGGGATAAAGGGTTTTTCCAGAAAAATGGTCTTCGTAATATGAAAAACATTACGAAACTATAATCTAAACTTCACAAAAACGTAACGCGTTGTCACTGAAATAGGTAAATAATCTGGATTGAGAATTTCGTGTACAACCTGTCGTATTGCAAGTATTTGATACTGTTTTGAATATTTTCGATAGATATATCCACTATTCTGTTACAGATTATAAATAAATCCGAAAACATGAAAGTAGCTCTGAAGGAAGAGCTGTCTCCCAATTTTTTTGTTTTGTGACCTACACAAAAGGACATTCATTTCTGCAGTTAATCCCTTGCACTAAAGAGCATTGAAAGTCGATCATTGATGGAAATTGATTGTCAAAAATTAAGAAAATATTGAAATTCGAATACCATTGCCAAAGATTGGTCTTGTTCATACATGATCAACTGATATTTTAATAACTAGTTTTTAAGTACGACTGAATATCATGTATAGTTTCAGTAAACCCCACCTATGTAGTACTCCGACCCAACAGCTCTGTTTTCCCTTTTGCTTACCATTAAGCTGTTTTTCGGTATGCGGCAAGTGCTGGCCAAACAGCCGTCTCCAAGCAAAGAGCTGTCCGCATAAGGTTCTCATTTCCAGATCCGTGACTCCTCCCCATTGCAAAGAACTTGCGTACTCGGACGATGACGACGACGTTGGTGGCGATAGCCGTGGAGGTCGCGGCCAACAAACTGTGCAATCGATAGTAGTGGCGAGGGCCGTTGCGATGGCGATGGTAGTGGCGTTGGAGGTAGAAATGTATCGGGTGCGAGGGCGGGTGCGAGGGCGGGTGCGAGAGCGGGTGCGAGGGCGGGGACGAGAGCGTAGAGGAGGGCGGGTTCGAGGGTGGGAGGCGAGGGCGGGTGCGACGGAGGGTGCGACGGAAGGTGCGACGGAGGGTGGGGACGAGGGCGTTGGGCGAGGGCGAGGACGACAGGCGACGGGCGACGGGCGAGGGCGGTGGTAAGAGCAGAGGCGAGGGCGGCTGCGAGGGAGGGCGAGTATGGGGGCGGGGCCAAAGAGGGGGCGTTGAAGTTAGCGGTGGGACGTGACCGGGGGAGAGTTGGACAGGGAAAGCGGTGGAGGTAGCGGCCGACGAACAGACCGTGTGCAGTCGATGGTGGTGGCGTTGGAGATGGCGTTGAAGGTAGAAGTAGTCATCGGGGGGAGGGGCAGAGGGGCGACTGAGAACGCGAGGGGGGCGGGCGGGTGATAGCCCTGTTTGCCCGGAAGCGGGCAGATAGCGCGGGGGCGGTGGAGGCGGCCGATACGAGCTGAGTCAGGCGGAGAACTGCGCCGCGGCGCCCCTCCCCCTCCCCCTCGCCCCTCGCCCCTCGCCCCTGCCTTCCTACGCTATCGCCATCATCGCCGTCGCCCTCCGTTCTCCAGCATCACAATCGCTGTCGTCCCGTAATATATTGAATATGAGTGAAAAATAGGTGGCACATCGTCCTCATTCTACGTCTGCGTATAAAGCCAAAATCCACTTCACCATTCGTAACCAGTGCGAGTAGCAGAGACTTCATGCGTATTGTTTTGTACGTCGTCCCCCTATCCGTTCCGTTTGTCTGTACCCAAGAAGCAGGGTCTAGCATCCTCGACCTCACACCACTACCGATGACTAGTGACACTGTTATTGCCCCCAGTGTACTTTGCTTTTGCTGTTATCCGCGACGTCATCTTCACCATTGTCCCAACTACTACTACTTTTACGAGTAACACCACTATTATTACTCACACCACTATTATGTTGTTGTTGTTGTTAGCCCACCCTTGGCATGTTAACCATTTGGTGACGCGCAGACCAGAGTAGGTAGACGCGCACTTTCCCCGCAGCTACACCACTATTACTACTCACACCACTATTACTACTTACACCACTATAACTACTAACTCCACTATTACTACTCACACCGGGCCGGCTTAATCTCTTTGTAGTGCCTGATCTTCCTTCCCTTGGCGCTATCAGATTATCACCACCTCCCGCGACTGTCTTGGCCGCGGCTGCTGCTGCGTCGGTCCAGGGGTACAAGAGTGGGGGGCGGTCGCGCCGAGGTCCTTCCGATGCGAAGCGCCGGCCGAATGACCCCGCGAGAGCCACCGCCTTTTATGCCTCTCTGCTACGGGACGACGGGGGCGCCAGCGGCAAAGTGGGCAACGGGGGCGCGAGCGGCAAAGTGGGCGACGGGGGCGAGGAGGGCGACGGATCCGTCGGTGGCAAGTCGGGAGGCTCGATGGCGAGCATCAGGGGAAGGTCGGGGGCAACGGGGGCGGCGTCCGGCGTCGAGGGCTGGAGCGAAGAGGGCGACGGAGAGCGACGGAGAGCGACGGAGAGCGACGGAGGGCGACGGAGGGCGACGGAGGGCGACGGAGGGCGACGGAGGGCGACGGAGGGCGACGGAGGGCGACGGAGGGCGACGGAGGGCGACGGAGGGCGACGGAGGGCGACGGAGGGCGACGGAGGGCGACGGAGGGCGACGGAGGGCGACGGAGGGCGACGGAGGGCGACGGAGGGCGACGGAGGGCGACGGAGGGCGACGGAGGGCGACGGAGGGCGACGGAGGGCGACGGAGGGCGACGGAGAGCGACGGAGGGCGACCGAGGGCGACCGAGGGCGACCGAGGGCGACCGAGGGCGACGGAGGGCGACGGAGGGCGACGGAGGGCGACGGAGGGCGACGGAGGGCGACGGAGGGCGACGGAGGGCGACGGAGGGCGACGGAGGGCGACGGAGGGCGACGGAGGGCGACGGAGGGCGACGGAGGGCGACGGAGGGCGACGGAGGGCGACGGAGGGCGACGGAGGGCGACGGAGGGCGACGGAGGGCGACGGAGGGCGACGGAGGGCGACGGAGGGCGACGGAGGGCGACGGAGGGCGACGGAGGGCGACGGAGGGCGACGGAGGGCGACGGAGGGCGACGGAGGGCGACGGAGGGCGACCGAGGGCGACCGAGGGCGACGGAGGGCGACCGAGGGCGACCGAGGGCGACCGAGGGCGACCGAGGGCGACCGAGGGCGACCGAGGGCGACCGAGGGCGACCGAGGGCGACCGAGGGCGACGGAGGGCGACGGAGGGCGACCGAGGGCGACCGAGGGCGACCGAGGGCGACCGAGGGCGACCGAGGGCGACCGAGGGCGACCGAGGGCGACCGAGGGCGACCGAGGGCGACCGAGGGCGACGGAGGGCGGAGGTGGGCGGAGGTGGGCGACGGGGGGGGGGGTCGACAGTGCTGCCGGCGGGCGACGGGGGCGGAGGGGCAGAGAAGAGGGGCATTCGGCAGGCGCAGGCTACTTGTAGCCGCAGCAGAAGTAACTCACGTCAGCAACTTCCTCTCCCGAGGGAAATCTGGATCATTCTCATTCAAATTTACATTTTCATCTGCTCGTGAGTTTGACTATATATAATGCTACGAATACGAAGTATCGTCTTATTATTCTATGGAATATGATAAAGATAGTTATGTGAGAATATTGATAATTAATAGAATTTGTATTGTATCTAATTTTTCGTGGAAGACTCACACATTTGAAGGACCCAATCAGAAATAAGAATATGCCACACCCATGCATGTATCAGGTACGCTTCGTTGAAGTTTGCTGAACACAGGCAAATCTTTGAGGGCAAATTTAATCGGTCAGATTCTGTCTTCTCTAATGACTAGAGATTGGAAAACTATACTAGTGAATGGGAATAGGGTTGCTAAGAGAAAATAGTGAACCTGGAAAACTCAAAATTGTACCGGCTTAGATTCAAGAACCTACAAAATGTAGATTCTGGATACGCAATCTATTAGAGATAGCTATATACTGGGTATAGAAGCAAAAATTATCAATTTTCTGAATCGGAGATACTCAATACGACTTTTTCTGTCAATACTTCCATCTCCCGCTCCAGCAATACAACGTAATCTCTAGACTACGTAAGTGGTATGCGAGAAAGTGAAATTATTTATATATGAGAGTAATGATAATTAAAGAGAATCAATTTATATCAGATGGCCTACTCAATAACAACCACCTTCATCGTTTGGTTATTATTCGTTTACATTAATCTTGGAAGATGATCTCGCTAGAATTGAGGAATTTTTTGCTGATCGTGTAGTTTTAAGAATCACAACACAAAAAATATCTCTATATGTGGATGCTTTTCAAGTTTATGAGTGTATTGAATATAATGTAATACTATAAGCATGCAGTAGCAAACACGCAGCTGAACAAAACCACACAAAATGGTTTTACAAAAAGTATTATGCACCCTGCTCATAAACTAATGAAATACAATACAATACAAAATAAATAACATATTACGGATGGTAAGTATAATGTGTACAGATAAACACTGCAACTGATCTCTCAGTACACGATAAATACACGACGTGCATCTACGTAACCGTTACAGTTGAATAACGCTACACTTAACTAGCGAAATTTCATGTGAGGATGTCCTCTTCCTTACAAACTTGCTGTTTCATGACGTCAGCTGTAAAATAAAATAGGTTCAAGGGATTGTTCAGTTTGGGTAAAGAAACAATTAGTTGTGCCAACGTTTCGAAATATTTAACTTCTTCATCAGGGCTTACTAATACTCCTTCAGGTCAAGTCTCATTTCAAGCCACCACACCCAACTCCACACGGAGTTGCTAAAGCACGTGGATCCATCGCGTGTCGAGTTTGAATCGGGCTCAGTCCCGAATCGGAAATGGAGCTGACGGCATCAGTGTTATAAGCACTGATGCACTGGTTATGAATAGTCAGTCGGTACATGCAGTATGAGAATAGACGGAATAACAAAATCAAATTTTTCATCCACCTTTGAAATTATTTCAGTGTTTTATTCCAAGTTCCTGGTTATCTAACGAAACCACATATTTCATGCTTCACATTTTTCTGACAATTTATGTATGTATTCGAAATTCGTGAAATAGGTATTGGCGTCAATGGGCAGAATGAAGTGAAAGCAATCTTGATAAGATTTAAATAGCATTTATTATTAAAAACTAGCGAGAAACAAAGTCTCGCATTTCATGGTTCGAATGTACTTGCTTTAAATGTACAAGTATCGTAAGTATTAAATTTCAAATGAGATGTGAGACTTTTGTGAATATTTTCGAGGGTATCGATTCCTTTGTATCATTAAAACAGAGCAGCTTGTGCTTCGAATAGTTTGTTCTATACCAGAATTATAAATTACATTTTCTGTTGCGTGAAATCGCTCATACAAGGGGCACAAAGAATGACATATTAAATTTTACGGCACGAATGATTGCGTCATCACACAATCAGCCAATCGCAACGAGAGAATCTTGGGGAGGTAGCGGTAAACGGAACAGCCGACCACCGTTTTCTCGCACAGATGTCAAATACGAATGACGTCACAAGAAAGTTGTTTTAGCAAAATCAAGTTTGATCCTCTTAAAAATTTATAATGCTGTTATAAAAAAAAGCGTATGCAACTCGTTTATAACGTTGCTTTTTTGCATTCGGACAAATTTGAAAACACGCTCCTAACGTCGTTCGTTTTCAAAACATGTAATCATGTAATAAATATAAACATTATAAACTAATTGCATAAACTTCTATAAGAATCAGGTGGTCCTCAAACGATATTGTATTGAAAATGGAAATGGTAATCCTAAAAATGTTTCTTTGGTGTCATTAATGTTGTATGCTACATTGAATTTTAATAATTTTTTTGCCACATTCTTTACCTGCATGCTACTCATTTCTCTAACGAATTCTCCAAAACGACCAAACTGTATTCTCCAGACGTGCTCATCGTGTATTACTGATGGCTACCTTTCTAAACTTGTTTTTTATTTTTAGTTTTATGGTTATGTATGCTTAAAAAAATATATGTGAACAATTTCCAAACTTTGGTGATTTCAATCAACTTCGAAGACTGAATGTTATATTTCTATCGGTCCATACTTTCACACCTATGCGAGATACCATCTTTTGTGTCGTCCCTACATGTCTACCGAAGGCCATAGTCGTAAAACGACATCATAAAAATGCGGCACGCGAAAACAAACTCGCTTTACTCCAGTCGTCGTTCACAAGTCGTATTCATTTGAATACATTAAACATTTCATTACCATTATTTTACTTATACCTGCTGAACAGAAAAAGGGCATCTTCTTCGCATGACATACCACCCCTGATATTAATATATTTTTGTGGAATACAGGGTTTATTTAGTTGCAATAGCTCATTATTCTCCCTTCAGTGATAAATTAGTAAGTGAGTTTGAATAGTTTCTCTGATTATGAGAAAAATGAAGTAAGAAGAATTCAAATTAATACGTAAACTTCGTCTTTAGATTTGTTTTCCTTAAAAAACTTTAAATTCCCTATATTAGAAAAATTTACGTTTTATTGCATATTTCATTAAGAAAACATATTTTCGTTTATCAGCTTTTTCCCTCGTGATATGGCGTTAAATGGTGGACCCAGCACCGACCTACCATCGGCTAGCGGTGTCTTCCTCACGAGGTATCTCCCGCCAGCGGGACACCACACCAACCGAGACAAGCACTAAGCTCCCGACCGGTCTCCCGGCATCTGCGGTAGTGTAATGCATGTAAGTGAGTGTGTGAGTGTGTAAGAAAGGGGTGGGGATAGGTCAAGGAAGATGAAGGAAAGATCGCGCACGGACCACGGCCTGTTTGTTAGGGTACTGCTCCGGAATTCGCCTGGTGTTGATCGGATAAACTACCGATCAGAGCAGCCGGCCGCCAGAATTCTCCTCCAGATTGGACTCGATGCAGCTATCTATCTCGTGTCGAAAATCCTGTCACCGTCGGGTCTCGAACGTAGGACCTCCCGGCCATAGGCAATGCAGTCACATCAGTTGAACCCTGAGACACCCTTCCGGTAGGAAATATTAGGAGATCGGGATCATTTCGGACGATAAATAGTCTGCTTGAGTAGTACAATCAGTTCCTTTGGTGCCAAAGCGTTTAAAACATCAATGTTTCTATACAAATCATCGATATTTTGAAAACATCGTCGTCTATGCACAAAGTTGCTTTGGTGCCAAAACGTTTAAAACATCGATGTTTCTATACAAATCATCGACGTTTTGAAAACATCGTCATTATTTATACCGTTTCTCTATCGATGTCTATCGATATATCGATGTCTCTCTGTATCAATCTCTATCGATGTCTAAACATCGTCGTTTTCTATACCGTTTCTCTATCGATGTTTTGAAAACATCGTCATTGATGTCGCATCCTTACTCAAAGTTCTGCGATTCCCACCACCGCACTGGAGCGGCCTGCGCGGGAGGGGGGGGGGGGGGGCTGGTCGCGTGGGCGACCGCTGCGCGTCTGCGCGTCGCGGACGAGGACGAGGATGTGGCCTGCGCCGCGGCAGAAAAGGAAGTCGAAGGCTGCGCTCAAGGCTGCGCCGCCCAGATAAGGCAGGGCATTGGCAGCGAAGCAAACAAGCAAGAGGGACGGCCGAGAATCGCTGGCGAAAGACGGGAATAGATAATGCCCGCGTCACTCCAGATGGTTTCGTTCTGCGGTTGGGCAGGGCAACGCGGAAGACTGTATTAGTAGTCGTGTCTGAAGAGGGAGAGGACGAAGGAAAGAATGAGCTGTCACAGACAAGGAAATAAATAAGGGCAATGAAAGAAAATCGCTGAAGATCGAGAAGAATAAATAATTCTCATTGTCAGATCGGTTTAGCTCAGATGGTTCCGATCCGCGGTTGTGAAGGAAAAAACGTAAGCATGGAGAGCGACTTGGTCCTAGCGAAGGGAATAAAGCAAAGAATACGCTTCTATAGGGCTTTATCGAAAATAGACAGGTCAACTACGAATGGAAACAGCGGATAATCGGTGATGAAAGTGAGGAGATCCAGCTTCTGCCCTAGTGTTCTGTGGTGATGCAGAGAACTGTGGTGGAATGTAGCGACGAGTTCAGTGTAGTAGGAGAAGGCAGGTTTGAAGTTATCCGTTGTTACATCTTGGCGAAGTAAAGGATGCTTTTTTACATGATTGTGCTGCAGTGGCTGTGACGCACGGTGTCTACAGCGTAAGTAAATAAAAAATGAAGTTTTTTGTACCAATTCATTACCCCCAAATTAATATTGTCTACTATTACCATCCTCTTCTCCGAAAACAACAACAACAACATGTGCTTTCTTAATAGTCAAGCTGGCACAACGAAATTTTAAAATGGACACAATTAAATAAAAGTAAAGGGTACATTTAGTATTCATTTACTATAAATTTATTACCCCCAAAATGAATCTTTACTACTATTATTTAAACAATAATTACAGGTGTGCTAGTATGACAAATTTATGTATACGTATTGTATGTGTACACCTCCCCCGTAGGTGTTGGCCGTCCCTAATTGAAAATTTCGTGTCTTTGTTTCTTTGAAATTTTAATTCTGAATTCCCTTTACCAACACGCTGACATATTTACAATTCAAAATTCATATTGTATAATGAATAACATTATAATAGATAATTACCTATCCAGACTAATAATATGCGTTGCTAGCGCAGTATAACTGATGAGATTTTTTTTTGTATTTCTACAAATTAAATTAGATGTCCCCTTTACACCATGAAACGTTCTAATGAAGGACGTGTCAACAGAAAATTGGCACAAATATTACAAAGCATATTTGGTTAACTAGGGCATGGCACCGGTAGTTGCTCTTAAATTACTACATATTTATCACGCAAACATGAACACTCGGATATGGAAGAGGATTTTAGTACTGTCACAGACTGAAACAAGTCCGGCAGACATCCGCTGTGCCACTTCAAAAAGTATGTTTCTGAGGAATAATATCCGTAATGCGATCTGCCGCAAATTACGCCAGCAGTACAAATTTACTACGCTCGCTAGAGTCTCAGTGGCAGGCCCCTACTTTTCTTTTCTGTTTCTTCTTCTTCTTCTTCTTCTTCTTCTTCTTCTTCTTCTTCTTCTTCTACTACTACTACTTCTTCTTCTACTTTTTCTTCTACTACTTCTTCTTCTACTTCTTGTTCTTCTACTTTTTCTTCTACTTCTTCTTCTTCTGCTTCTTCTTCTACTTCTTCTTCCCCTTCTTCTTCTACTTCTTCCTCTTCTTCTTCTTCTTCCTTTATTGATACCTATTACCCGGCTTAGGTGGCTCATGGCATCAACTGATGTCACTGCAGTTTCTTTGACCGGAACGTCCCTAGGTTCGAGTCCCGACGGTGGCAGCACTTTCGACACTAACTAGATAGCTACGACGAATTCACCCGTTGTCTAGGGAAGCATTCTAGCGTCTGCTGCACTGATCGGTAGGTTCCTATGGTTTTTCCAATCAATACCAGCCTCACAAATGGGCTACGAACCGCGTGTAACCTTTCCTTTCTCTTCCTTGTCCTATCCTCACCCCTTACACACACTCTTACACTAACATGCACTACACTACCACACATGCCGGGAGACCGGTCGGAAACTTAGAGCTTGTCCCGGTTGGAGCGGTACCCCGCTGGTGGGAGATCTCTGGTTGGGGAAAACCCGGCTAGCCGACGGTAGGTCGGCGCCGGATCTCGCCATACAGCGAGGGAAGATATCCACATTGAGCCAAAACTTTTGATAAAAATACACTACACTTACTTGAATCTCGTCCATGATAGTTGACGTGCCCGGTGTCACTAATCAATCATTCGACAGCTACTTCGGCTATCCGGCAACTAGACATGCAAATATTCTCAATTTGTGTGGATAGAAACTTTGGCACAAAAATTTCCAATGCGTATTAGGCTAACATGGACATCATTGACGCCTGTAGTAGCGCCCAAGTTACTACATATTTATCGCGCAAACACGAACACTCGGATATGGAAGAGGATTTTGGTAATGAGAATGACACAGTCTGAAAAAAATCCGCCCAGACATCCGCTGTCCTACTTCAAAAGTATGTTTCTGAGGAATGAAATCCGAAATGCGATCTGCAGCAAATTACGCAAGTAATACATATTTGCTACGCTCGCTTGAGTTTCATTAGTAGGCACCTATTTTTCTTCTTCTTCTTGCCGATTTTCTTGACCTCTACTACGGACTTAGGTGGTTCAGGGCATCCATTTATAACACCGTAATGCTTCTAACCGTGAGATCCTAGGTTCGAGCCCAGACGCTGCTAGAATTTTCGACACTCATATGCAACCAGGTCGAATTCAGCCGCTGCCTGGAGAACTTTAAACGATCGACTGTTCTGATCGATAGGTGAGGTTTCTCGATTTTGTGAGGTTCTCCCCGACCAACTTCAGGCGAATGCCGGAGCAGTGCCCTAACAAATGGGCCACGGACCGCGCGCTAACTTTCATTCATCTTCCTTGTCATATCCTCACGCAATTACGTACACACACTTACAGTAACCTGCTCTACACTACCCCATATACCGGAAGACCAGTCTGGAGCTTGGAGATAGCTCCGTCTCGAGGGGTCCGTGGTGGGAGATATTTTGTTGGGGAACCCTCGCAAGACGACATATCTGGAGACGTTTCGGGCGCTTAGAGTTTCTTTCGACTGAGGCGGTGTCCCCACAGGTAGAGATACTTCGAAGGGGATAGCCGACGTGTAGTTCGGCACCGGGATCTCACGTTATAGTGGGGAAAGAAAGCGGTCATCACTGGCGGGTGAACATGAAACATATTTTTGCCGGACTAGTCACCCCAGTACATAATGCGTCCTGAAGTTTAATCAGTCAATCAATTAGCTTCTCCAGTGTTTCTTGATACATTTAGCGCTTCATGACCCCAAATAAAAGCTTTTAGATATACAGGAACTGCATGTACCATCTAGAATAAAATAATAAACAGTATCAACACTTCTGAGGAATGTGACATAGGCTAGTCTCATTGTGTAGAGCTGTGTATGTTATTCAATATATGAAACCGTGTATGAAATATTAAGGTAAATTCTTTGACCCGTACGTGTCAAACTCAGACTGATCGTTACGGAGAGAGGCACTATTTGATATGTTATTCCAGTAAAATGGATTATTATATTCAGAAAGTTGTTTTGATAGTCAATATATGTATGTTACTTTAATTGATTCCCAAACAATTATTAGACTTAGAACATTTCTAGAAGAAAATTGCTGTTTTAATGGCCATAAAACCCATCTGCACAACAGGTTTCAGAGTTTGACAATCTGCTATGAATTCTTAAGTCTTTGGTTACCCTATATTCATACGAGAGGTATGGTATACGAGAGTAATGGCGCAAAGTGATACTAAATCCACGAGATAAGTGAAATACTACAATAAAGTGCAAATAAAATACAAGGAACCTGGGAAGTCTTGCCAGTAAGGACGCAATCCTCCAGAGGCATAAGGAAATACCCGTACGAGTTCACTTGTGGCGCCTGACGGAAGGAGGAAATGTGTCCGTGTGTCACGTACCGCTTCCTTCCGCATCGACGGCTTCCAGAAGGACAGGCGTGCGACGCGGGGCGGGGAGGAAAGAGGATGGCGGGGGGGGGAGATGGGGGGGCAGGGTGTGGCGGAGTGTGGCGAGCGTGGCGTGGAGTATGGAGCGACGCGGGGCTTGTGGCGGGGGCGTGTGGCGGGGGCGTGTGCGGGGCGTGTGGCGGGGCGTGTGGCGGGGCGTGTGGCGGGGCGAGTGGCGGGGCGAGTGGCGGGGCGAGTGGCGGGGGCGAGGTGGCGGGGCGAGTGGCGGGGCGAGTGGCGGGGCGAGTGGCGGGGCGAGTGGCGGGGCGAGTGGCGGGGGCGAGTGGCGGGGCGAGTGGCGGGGCGAGTGGCGGGGCGAGTGGCGGGGCGTCGCGGGCCAGCTAATCGGCGGCCGGGCTCTTATCCTGCGCCGAGGCGTATTTGCGGTCCGCTCGCCTCGCACGGTGACTCATTACTCGAGGGAGACGCGGATTAGTGCGGGCGACTTGTTTGCGTTCGTGCTGTACCGTTCGCTTCTGCAAGTGTTGTAATCGTTAATAACTCGGGAGGCCATATCGGATTTCTTTCATGGCCGCTGGTCACGTGATTCTCGGGGACTCGGCGCTTTGAGTCGTAGTGGTCGGGATAATTTGTCTTCTCGTGGTTGAAGGACTGGTAGGGTCTGTGGGCAGACAGCTGGCTCTTATCAAGATTCAAAGCTCGTTATTGTATGTGCGGTCGCGGCGTGACTGAACGTTTCGCTTCCTCTTTTCCTTTCGTGAACCCGCGCTTTGGGATTGGGCGTAAATGCGTAATTACGACCGTGATGTTAGATATGCAAAATCATTCTTATTTTGAAAATATAATCCGATCTGTGAGAATAATTACTGAAATTGAAATTGGCAGGGAATTGTGGTTTGAGCAGTATGCTTTCCATTTTTTGAAACTTATTTTTCTGTTTTTTTTTTTTTTTTTTTTTTTTTTTTTTTTTTTTTTTTTTTTTTTTTTTTTTGTACAGACATGAGCATGAAACATGTCGAAATGTTGACCTACAGTAACAGTTACCTCGCCTCCGAAAAGAGGTTACTGACAATTTTATCTGCCAAGAATATGGCACTGTAATCTGTATCTCTGTAAATTAAACATTCCTCCCTTAGAAACAATATTTACGTTCAGTGAGTATAATGATAACAACAGTTTGACCCCATTTTATAGTAATCTGAATATCTTTGTAATATAAGAAAACACCCGTGTGATTTCTGGAAAGGGATACTGCTCACTTTGTCAACACTCCCATCTAGAGATACATAATTTCTAACGTTTAAAGTCTTCAAATGGTAGTAAAATCAAATTATGGAAATGAGATAAAGTCACTGCAGAAAGCAAACACAAGATAAAATTCGTTACGTGTGCTAATCTAGAGTCTCATGTATCTTTCGTACTTGTATTTTGCCCAGTTCTATTATCACTTCGCACGCAATATAGCTGATGGTAACAGTATAGTGAAGTCAATTTGTATAGTCCATTTGCTCCCTTCTGAGAAGTCCCCACTTCGTGACAGCATCTTCTCCACTGCAGACTGACCCCCTTCTGATCCGCGCACAGTCAGAAGTGAATTGTGGATGATCATATTGTCCCGCGATGTTTTGTGGACTATAAGTAGACGAAGAAACCTCCTCGAAAATGACCATGGGTTGCCTAAATACTCGTGCATTGTCTTTATTATCTTTAGTGATAACTAAACCGTTTAATTAAATCAGAACAGTTTGTGCACTTACGGGAACACCATACAAATAATTTCTGAAAAAATCATCAGATTTTGTTACTAACATATTTGTTTGGATAATTTTTATTATTACGTTTATGTTAGAAACGTAAATGTCACCAATTTTAATGGTTTTTCATGCAAGGTTTTGAAACCGAAGTATTGGGAAAACAGTCGGCTCGAACCGACGTAGTGGGTATGATACGTCGACGACACCCTTGCGTTATAGCCTCATAAATAGGACACCCTTTTCGAAGTTCTGTAAATATAACAGTGTTCACTCTAAAACCAGAATCATCATGGGTATAGGAAAGGAGGGTCGTCTACCCTTCCTGAACGCGTTGATGAGAAGGCAAAAACAAGGAAGAACGGAATACACTATTTACAGAAATCCTACCCCATAATAACGTCTGTTTCACGCCGAATCCCACGCCAAAGAACAGCATCTTGAAAACCCCATACCATTCGCGAATATAGTCTCTGCGGACATTGGTTAGCCTCCTTGTTGACAGCGAAATATTTAAGGGAACCTTCACCGCCAATGCTTACAGCAACTCAATCGCCAACAGAGCCTTGAAACTCACTTACGACCTGCCATCATCAAGGGTATCCGACGACGTGGAGACTGAGGCTAAGGCAACAGCCACTCTTTCCCTACTTGCAAGGTGTTTCAGACTAAATCGGCAAAATCGTGAGACGTTTTCGGATCAAGACGATCTTTAGGGTGCGCTAGTAACTCCGTCTATTTTGGTGCGAGTCAACAGCAGCTTCCCCCACTCCCAGCTGTAAGAATGTACTTAGGCTCATGCAGGTGCTGTCGTACATTGGTCACAGAAATAGCTGTAAAAAGAAAGACTACGGGAGCACACTCAGCACTTTAAATTCAAGAATGTACATTGCTCCGCCACAAATCTACACGTATCAGAAACTGGCCACGACTTCTGTTTTAAGATACCAAAGTACTCGGCAGCGGAGACCGCTTGTGGCCCAAATGTACACTATGCGATCAAAAGTATCCGGACACGTTGCTGAAAATGACGTACCTGTTCGTGGCGATCTCTATCGGTAATTCTGGAATTCAATGGGTGTTGGCCTACCCTTAGCCTTGATGATAGCTTCCACTCTCGCAGGTATAATTTCAATCAGGTGCTGAAAGGTTTCTTGGGGAAGGACAGCCCATTCTTCACGGAGTTGCTGCACTGAGGATCGATGTAGGTCGGTAAGGTCTGGCACGAAGTCGGTGATCCAAAACCTTCCAAATGTGTTTGATATGATTCAAGTCAGGACTCCGTGCAAGCCATTTCATTACAGGGATGTTATTGATGCGTAACCACTCCGCTACATGCAGTATGAACAGGTGCTCGATAGTGTTGATAGATGCAATCGCCATCCCCGAAATGCTCTTCAACAGGGGGAAGCAAGAAGGTGTTTATAACCAGCATATGCATGTGCCGTGATAGTGCCACAAAAAACAACCAAGGGTGCAAGCCCCCTCCATGCAAAACACGACCACACGATAAACACCATTGTGAACATATCCGGATATTTTTGATCACATAGTGTATGAAAGAAGCACTAGCAATGCAAGGGGTTGCGCCATTACGCCCGGCAGACTCTATTGCTTAGTTCGGACTCGAGGGAGGCTGTTCGCTCGCCTGGGCTGTTCCTTGTCGTCCGATCCCGGGCCTTACCCTACCCTATCCTGCCTTCGGATTCGTTCGTATCTTTCCACCTTTATCCGGTTCACCCTGATTGGCTGGACACCTATCCAATCATACCTGGTCACAGAATATGCATCCGAGTGCTCTCCAACCTGACTGAGTAAAACCACGAATAGATGGTAGAAACGTCGACATCTCAGAGTTCGACAGCGAGCGTCATCCGGTCAGAGATCATTTTCATTTGACGTTTTTCAAAATATCAGAAGGACAAACTTAAGAATAAAAGCAAATCAGGAAATGACCTAACCCCCCATATTAGCACCCAAAATTATTACTCAACTCTTGAAAGATAGTGACGTAGTATAACATGCTATAATTTCTCTGTTTAGAAACATCAGACGTAAAAATAAGTCTTGCGGCTCCACCTGATGTAATATCCAAGTGCCTGTCTGTTTCACTTGTAATTACAATATGCGATACTGGAACTAACCTTGAACCATACCACGCCATGTGGAACCCGAGACCTGTAGATCCTTGGCCCGGCGTGCGCCTCGGTCGCGAAACATTTCGTTGAGTGAGAGGCTTGCCTTTAGGGATAGCAGCTGGAAATTACTCCCAGTATGATAATGGCCGTAGGCGCTTGATAGTTATTGATTGACCACAAATTGCAAGGGAAGATATATGCAAACTAACAGGTTTTGTAATTACACATAGTGCTACGTATATCGGCAATTCTCATTTAAGAAGTTGAATTATGGGTCTAACTCCACACCTACCACCATTACACCGTCATCAGTAGCATACATCATCATGGAAGGGTGTCGGTCAGGACCTTTGAAATTTAGTATTTCTTGGCTCTGAAACGCGAGAAAGACAGATAGTCCGACGCTGACACTGCAGTCGTGTGAACCTTTCGTAGTAGCAATCTGGGATGTGCTGGGGCACGCTATCCAGAACCCGACTCCGTTCAAGTATAAGAGTGCGTTGTGGCTGTCGCTCGCACCATGGGTCATCACATGGTGCTTGGCAGTCATCTCTGGAAGAGCATCTAGTGAGAGCAGTCGATATGAGGGTGCACTCAGGGAATTAATTTTCACGGGATGGTAGGTGTTAGTTCGGTGGGATCATACTGAATCTGACAGAGTACTTAGCTTTCAAGTAATACCAAAAAGAAAAGCAGCTATGTATCAAAGGCTTTTTACCTTCAGTTCATTAAAACTCAGCGTCACCCAAGAATAGCGGTTAAATAGCTGTGGAGCTGTCGCTATTGTTGTTTATCGATTAAAATCCCAAATTCATGTATTGTATATACGTAGATTTTTGGGTCGCTTGTCCCACTTTGCCGGCTAGATAACCGTATAAACCCAAGTCTGGGCCTACTCTTGAAGGGGAGATAAGAGCCACTTGAGGCGAACAAGACGTATTTCCTTCGTTGTAACTAGCAACTTCGTCCGCCTAAGCTTTTCTTCTTCTTCTTCTTCTTC
>JAZDUA010001460.1:0-68754 GCA_038098605.1 Gryllus longicercus | reverse complement strand
CAATTTTGTAGTGCAACGAGAAAATATACTCCGCCTATAATGCTTAATTTAAACAATAATTGAAGCAATATGAATAAGTGCGAGTTACAGATTTGTGTTGAAAAATACTGTCTACAAACTTATCAAATTGACAGAGCTTTTATTATCTTCATACAACTTATTTTTGTTTGTCATGTCGTTTTGTATAATAACTTTCGCATTTGTCACTGCAGTTTAATATTATTCCATCTGTAGGAGAATGAATTTGAGAGCAACGTACAGTTACCATGTGCAAATATGTTCCTTCACTGGTGTGGTATTTGTAGACCGGTCCCACACACAAATATATTCTGCACCGCATTTTGTATTCCGAAATTCTGAAGTCGGTGCTAAAAATTAGCTTTTTTTGCAAATTCTAAACCATCATCAGAAGCATTGCAGTTGCTTACTGAAGCGCTAAACGTCGTTGGCAACACGGTTTATTCTGCAGCAGGACCAATTGCTCAGGAGGTCCTAGAGATCGAGTAAAGACGGTGGTGGATTTTTGACACCAGCTGCATAGCTGGATCGAATTTAACTACTATGTGATGGAGAGCAATGCTAGTGACCGACTGCTTTGATAGGAGTACCTTAATAAGTACCTTCTTCATCCTTGTTCCTTCCTCTCCCCTTACACACACACTTGCATTTGCATGCTCTACAGTAGCACACATATAGAAAGTTTGGAGCTTGCCCTGGGTTGGGCGGTGCTCCGCTGGGGCAGATACCTGAAGGGGAAAACCCCCGCAAGCTGATATGTGGGTTGACGCCGGATCTCGCCTTCCAGCGGGGGAGGAACGTCCCAGTTCAACATTAACTACACTTACGGGACTAATTACCTAAGTCAATAACCGGAATCAATTCTAACTCACTCACACAAACACTCGATCACTGAAGAGAAGACCGTTTATCCTCGAGTCGAGGCCAGCGACCTTCCCCACCGCGCTAACCCCTGCCTTTTACGGTTGCTTTATTGTCTGACAAGGCGAGACGTTGCTATTTCTGAGCGTGGGTGCAGGAGGAATTTCGGCTTCTCATCATAAAAAGAAGAACGCCGAAAAGTTTTCCTGGAGAAGATACAAGAGGATCCGTCACGTTACTCCCTCGAGAGATTTCTCGTGTTAAAAATGAGTTTTGAAAATCCTGTTCAAAGGGTGTTATAGTATTGTGACGTTCGGAACATAGACGTTTTATGTCACCAGCATTAGCATTTGACAGTTTTCATGCAAACAGCTTGCACAAAATGAGAATTACTATCGTGAGTCCGGAAATAAGATGAATTTCGTCTGCGACCAAGCATAATTCCAAAATATGTATAGGGGAAATAAATATTTATCTACATGAAAATAAAAGATAAAGTAATGGCAATTATAATATCATGAACAACAAAATTCGTATACAAGTTACCGACGTTTGTAACACACCTAATATTGAAGTATAATTATTAATCCTTATTAAAACTGATCGATGGCAGCAGGGTTTGGAAGCAGCGTAGTTTTAGTCTCTCCTACCATCTCGCTTTCCTCCCTCTCTCCCTCTTTCTTTCTTTCTTTCTTTCTTTGGGCAACATGTGTCAGCAATATTTCTAATTAAGTGACGATCAACGTCGTATTCGCTATTTCATGTCCTTGCTACAGATTTAATAACAGTTGCTAACAGATTTAATTTGACATTAAATGCCCAAGTATTCTACTGTACACCGCGTATGATGGTCTCCATTGTATTTTCACTGAACATGAATAGCCACGACTGGTCTCCACTCACTCCAATATTAAATATTTAAAATAAACATAATCCGTTACATACATTTTTTATTGAAAATATAACAAGAGCGACTCTTTCCAGTCTAAAGAGAGAGAATAATTTACAATATATGCAAAATGCTTTGGTCCAATATTTTAGAACTCTGTAACTGTCAATGTTATTGTAGACGGCCTCATTTTGTAGCTCATTGTAGATGTTTAGACAGTTTTAGATGCTGTTCACCTTAGAAATTGAGCTCACCGGGATCGGGAAGTGCACTGGAAGTTCAGATGCTGTTGATGAGGAAATGTGGAGATGATCAACTAAGGATGCTTCTGATTCTTGGAAAAATCAATAATTTTTCAAGTTTCGTAATAGATGAGAAATCAGTAAAAGGAAAGAGTTTATGGTCTCAGTGAACCCGCTAGACAAGTGCAGAGATATTGTAGATATTTGTGTCAAACCCGTTTGATCGATAACATTATCGTATACTGTTGCATAGGTAATATCGTGGTATCGATACCAAAACTGCAGTATATGTATTTGGAAATCTGTATAGTGGATATATAATAAAGTTCTCTGGACCTAATAAATGGTTTCTTTCAAATATGTACTGCATCTTTCAAGGGCGTTATTTCATTTCATTCTGATAGCTCTTGTTGATACCTGTAGTATTCTTACAGGCTTACTGTACTTTCCACCTATTTAAATTATTAGAACTTATTTTATTTATCAAAAGTAAATGTGAAATCATATCAGTAATGCCAAGTACGTGTTCGGCCACATTGAATAATGAGTCGTTTCACAACTTTTTAGTTCAATGTTGAGGTATGCTGACACACAAGAAATATAATACACTACGGAACCCGTGTTTAAAGGTATGTATTTAGACGGAGTATATCCGCTACTAAACCTGCAACCCAGAACCGCGGTTGGATTTGGCTCGTGTGTGCACGGTGGAAGATATCCGAGCCGCTAAACCACGCTCTCTGAGCAAGACTTCCCGAGCCGAACCCGCGAACCGGACACGCGATCCGGGCCCGTTGGTGAACGAGCCGCTTACGATCCATTAAAACTCTCTCGTATGAATGAGCCTTTGAGGGAGGTGGCAGGCGAGCGGGGGCTATGGCGTTTCCGCGGAGGAGAGAGAGCGACTGACGCATACCACGGCGGCGGCGGAGGCGGAGCGGTGGTCGCTGCTGTGGCACGGGGACAATGGAGAAAGCGGCGGGCAAGCCTGTTTCTCTGCCACCCGCCCCCGCATGCCACTACACGCCACGCCTTCGAATCCATTCATTGCTCCCGGCGCCAGCTCCAGCCTTCAACGAGAGAAAAACCGGGGGCGATGGCGCCACGAAACGAAAGTCGCGGAAAAACGCTGGTTGAGAAGAGATCAATAGTTTCTGGAAATAACGATATCGCTCTGATTTGTCCCAGTTACCCGTTTCTCTTTTCATTCTCTACTGCTTAATCATTATTTTTTTTCGTCCTAACCAGTGCCTCTTACTCATTACCCCATTCCCCATCTCTGGATCAGATTCAGGGCATCAAATGCAAATTTTCAAGATGAAGAAGAGCATAGTTTGCAACAGGCAAAGTTACTGAAATGGAACTGGACGCGCGGTACAAAAGAAGTGAGAAGGACAGTTGTACTTTGTTACGATGCCAGCACCAGAGTAACATCTATTAATTTACCATCCCATAGATGGATAAAATATAATGATGATGAAAATATAGTGAACGATGGAGTGACAATCAAATGTGAGGGAAAGGAGATAAATTCAGAATAACATGTCGGAATTCGCTTCGCTCATCACAATTTCAGCTTTGAGTAACCGGGATTTGAACCGTGATTCCCAGAGATGGAAAGCCAACTAGCGAGTCGAAACGCTACTCTATGGCCTAACGTTAGTTCCGCGCAGATGCAGCGAAGTCCCTCGCCGGTGTAGGACGGTTTTACAGGGAAGGGTTAGGACGAGGAGCCTCGCCCCGAATTAGGATGTTCGTAATGATGATGACACGAAGGGAAATGGAGGAAAATTCGCGCTCAGTCTGCGGTCCTTTGCTTATGGTGTTGCTCCGGTCGCATGAATTATTTAGAGAAATCTTGGGTACCTCTAATTACGACATTATGCCAACAAATTGGGTTCGGGCAGGCGCAACGAACTTACCGATGACACACGTGATCACTGGTATTCTCGAGCTGTAAGGTCCTTCGTTGGTCACCACTCTTCTTTACATTAATATTAAGCTCGTACAATCCCTTTCGGGTAGAGGCCTCCTGAAAGTCAGGGATAGCTTCTGAGTAACAATCAGAGCAGCGACTTCTGATGGTATGAGTTGGTAGTATCTGTTAATCTTAATGAAAATGTTTGAACTTGGACGAGCTAAAAGTTAACACCCATTTTTTGTGCAAAAAGACTGATCAATAATCATTAAAATAATTAAAATATACAAGCCTACATTATTATTTGTTTAGTCTTTTGAAATTAAACTTAGTTCATTTGCATGTATTTAATCTTATTTCACTTGAAATTCATTTCTCATTTATTACTCAGTTTTATCACTCACAAATTGTTGCCATACTCTACTACCAAGTCCAAATCATGAACGTGAGTCTCGCGTGGGGTGACAACTCTGGCTGACAATGGAGCCAATGAGCATGAATATGTGTAAAATGAAATGGAATTGAAGAGGCCCAATGGTTCTCTTCGGTTTTTTTGCATTCCCCCAAGGGATGCGTCTCAGTGGACTCAGCCCTTCGTTCCTAGTAGTCACAGAAGATGCATATCCGATTTGGACGCAATATGGCACGGATATGGCGTGAATGATGAAAACTTGCTAAACTGTAAATCGGGAAACATTGCTGTGATTCGTTTGACTTTTTGTCCTTGTTTGCAACAATATATACTGCACTGTAGTGGTATCGAAGAAAACATTTTTTTGCGTCAATCTGTTTATTATAGCAATTGTTATATAGCAGAACAGAATTCACAAGGAATTTGAACTTGTGTATCGATTTTGAGTATTCAATAGCACCTGGTGTTGTAAAATAACATAAGTGGGAATTTTGGAAGTAGCCTGTTGATACTGACGCACAGTATGATTCCCAAGTCGTGTTATAATCGTCGAATTTGATAATAATATATTTCATGTTTTGGTTTTGACGAAGCAGTGAATTGAATACAATTCCCAAATAAAGAAGTAGAAATTCACTTAATATTATTTTTACGTTTCATAACCTTAAATTCCAGTGTCGTTCATTTTCATATTTCGGAAGTACGTAGTTCTTAACAATGCAAAAGAAAAATTAATGGCGTACTCCTTCGTTTCCTTCATTTCACAGAAGCTGCGATTCATACATACTTCAGCTAAGAATGACGTTTCAGGATATTTCCCTGCCACTTTCGCGCAGGAGATTGTCTCTTACGTAAGAGGATGCGCAACGAGAGCATGTCCTCAGATCCGCTTCCATCGATAAGTGCGGAATGCACCCCAGTGCATTACTGCACAATATTCTCAGTGTTCTTTCGAAAAATAATTAGTCCATATTAGGACCAGAACATGAAATTCCTAAATTCTGCACATACCTTGAATATTGAAAAGGTTCTCAGACTAGACTGGGATATGAGCAAAGGCGGAATTCCGATAGCCACACTAGGCAGCCTATGGGTCCAACCAGAGATGAAGACCAAAATTGTAGTAAAATATACTAAGGATCCCAGTATATTTTTAACCACATTTTTTAGTTCATGAAAGGTAATTGTTAACTAATTCGCTAGGTATCCAATTTTTAACACATATTTATTTAATTTCGATATAAAAATATTCTGATTACTGGAGTAATAACTACAAATAATTGTAAATTAGAGACCTGACAGCGGTTTGTGGAGGAAAGTCGTCACCTGCACCAATACGCCCGATATTAGCGGAAAACAAATTCCATTTCGGGTTCTACGTCATTATTTTTGTTTTTTATTTAACTATTAAAAATGAGCAGTCGCAATCTTTTGATTGCCTAGGGGCCCTAGACCTGAATTACGATTCTGAATATGCAGTATTTTCGACATTCAAATACTTTGAGTATTACACTTTTCAAATATCTGTATTCCTTTAGTTTTATTTCCAGATTTAAGGTTTTTTGCATTCCATTAATACACATCTCATCAATATTTCTATACATGTTCATCTCTCATTTTCATCCATACCCCGTCTCATTCATCCATCGCCCCTAACAATGCTTTTTGTGCGCCTGATACGTTACGGACCTGTTACGAGTTACGAACGTGTTAAGGCGGCTCCACACATTCGGCATTGCGCTCCCAATTCCGAACAGCTGATGTGTTCGACGAATGTTCACTGCCTTCAATGTGTCCAAAAGACGGACACGCGGTGGGTAGGGCGAACACAGAATGTTTGTCACTCGGCAAATAGCAAGCAACTCATCCACACTACTTGTGATTCAGCGAGCGGTTGCTCACTACTCGCGGAATAACAAATGAGTGTAACGGCCTTTATGTACATGAATTATGTGCAGCGTCCATTTTACAAGTAGCTGATTTGAAGGCCAGTACGATTCTGTCGCATTGTAATCATCTTTCAGAGCGCGTGCCTCTCCGACGGGCATCAGGATTAACGTCTTAGTGTGACATCCAAAAGGATTCCCAAACCGTCTGTTTGAGGAGTTCTCTTTGGATATTTTTGTGTTTTCAAATTAAAGAATAACCTCTTTCTTTGTATTTTTTGTTGGTAGAGAGCGTCTGGTAGTTGTAGCCATATTCTGCATTTCGAACGTCTTTCAGCGACACTTTGGAACTCGGAATAGAGAATATATTGCATATTTATGGATGGGAGAAAGCATCAGCTTAAGTAAGAAAGGCATGCCCCTTTCTGGTCAACACAAATTTGCTTCCTTTGCAATTAATTTTTAAATTTTATATCCTCAATAGACATAGAAATCTAAACAGATCAGATGAGCAAGTTTGGGAATTTCTAAATAATCTATGTTTATTTAGCCGCTAAAGCATTGTATCCTGACTAGGGCGTATTTACGACTTGCGAAAATTCTTCCAAAGCCGAGGTTTGCTGCTCTATGTCTGTCATTACCTCGAAGGGAGAGTACGGTGTAAAATAAACTGATTGGTCCGCACCGACGTTGACGTGGCCTGTGCAGCTACGGTCTAACGGATTCGTCCTTGAATAAACATACAACATAGAGCATGACGAAATTCACCTTAAATACTTCATTGTGACACATAATACCTAGCCTTTTCGTGAATACCTGACAAGAAAAGTTTGAATGGATGGATGATGAGAAAATGATGTGAATGGTGATGAAGCTAATGTGGAATTAAACATAAGGGAAACGACAGAACCCCTAGAAAACGTGCTGCAAACCCGCTTCGTCCAGCACAGATTCCGTATGGATCGCTTGAGAATAGAACTCGTCCCCAGCAGTGGAAGGCGAGCGGTCGCCTGCCGCCTGAAGGAATGCAAAGCGATGCAACACGTGCTTCCTGCGTGGAATGGGTCCGGCGGAGAGCGACTGGCCTGACGGTTCGCTGCGCGCCGCCCGCCTCCTGCACGCTTTCTTCCCCGTCCTGCACGCTCGGTGCGCGCGCACCCGGCTACCCGCCCCGCCCACCCCGCCCCACCCGCTTCACCCACCTCGCCCGCACCACACACCCTGCCCGCCCCACCCGCTCTGCCCACCCCGCCCGCCCGACCCACTGTCCGCCTCTCTCACCTACCCGCTCTGCCCACCCCTCACACCCCGCCCATCCCACGTCCACCGTCCACCCCACCCGCTCCACCCGCCCCACAACGCCTGTCCTGCCTGCCCCCATCCCGCCCACCCCGCCTGCCTTCTAGGACTTTCTAGAAAGCCTCACGCGCACACCACGCGCTGCCTCCAGCGGCAGCTGCCTTGGCGACGCCTCCCCCACTGGCAAGTGACAGGGCGCAGTCCTCGTGCAGAGGATGTAATACATCTAGAAATTGAAAGAGAGGCAACTCGTGTAGTAATAAGGCTGAGCGCCTTTTACCTGTGAGTTTCGAAGTTTAAATCTCCGACGATCCTTGTAGAATTTGTGGCGGGCACAGTCAGTACACGATAGATTTTCTCTGAGTTCTTCAGTTGTCCTTGCCTCTCACACCACTATTGCTTATTCATGAAAGCCATTCATATCAGGTGCATCAGAAAGGCTGATTGATGATCTTAAAATGTATACATCCGTTGCCTACGAGGTTGAAGTCAATAAGGTTCAAATATTTCGATTCGCGTGGAATTTGTGGTGTACAAAGAAGTTATAGATTTTCCCGTATTACGTGCCTCTCACTCCACTATTGTTCCATCACCGCATAAACCACATCACCCATCCATCAAAACCATTTATCTCGGGTGAAAAAAGGGACTGAGGATCATCACACAGTAGAGCTGCAGGTAGCCCTGGATGTCGCAGGACGTAAAAGCTGTAGCTGCGCTACGGGTATGAGTTCGAATTCTGAATGTTTTCGTAATGTGATTGTGGCATGGCTGATATTTCGTATCACTGTGTAACACATTTGAACTGTCATATCCTCACTACTCGCATCTCGGTAAATGAAGGTACTTCAGGATAGAGCGGTTCATCGAGACTAATTGTTTTGTTTAGGATGAGCACCTGGATGTTCCCGGGAGTACCGCAAATGATCAGGGATCTCAAGACTGAGAAAGTGAAAAACCTATAGATGTATGCAAAAGGGTACGCGGTGGGCTTGTAAGGGGTACATGAACAACTTTTGTTAAATGATGTGAAACGTAATTAACCACTTAACGTAAAAGGGAAAGTATATTCTGGATTTTCAATTTTTAAGATATCATCCAGATTTCTTTTATCAAAGGTGTGACTAAGCTCAAATTCCCGCAATAAGCTGAATTTGGAGACGGACGCCAGAGTTATATTGGAGAACCAGGTATAAGATGATAATGCATCATATAGACCCACCTATTGGAAAAACTAATAACTTAATTTCTGAAGTCTAGAAATAACAGAATTCCGTCCTAAGGTACTTTGTATATAATTATTATTCAAATTGAGACTAAAACTTTGTTTTACTAACATTCACACCAGCAGAAAATTTGTTATTCTATTATCAATGTACAAACGTATAAACCCTTTATTTACTTTGTGGTATAGTTTGTTTTCCATTGAGGAGAATGGCCCAGGGTTTAATAAGGACAGTCAGTTATTCTTTTTTTTCTTTGCAGAATTATTGATGTAAATCTATCTCAGCCAACGTTTCAAGGTCTTATTTGGTCTCATTATCAAGGCTAAAATGATGGAATTGTAAATATATCTCCTTAAAATATATAAATGCACGAATAATATATCACATTAAAATCCTGGACCATCCTCCTAAATGGATATTAAATAAAGACCGTCTAGAAAATTAACTTAAATTACTGGTTTTCTTTGTTAAGTTTGTTCGAAACTATTGAAAATATTTACTATGTTAATTTACGTTTTTCACTAGTTATAGACAACGTTATAATAATATAGCAAGAGAATAATATTTAATGTGCCACTTTTATGAACATTTCATCAGTGGACGGGGTTACATGAAACTTTTAGTCATGTTTGAGGGATGCAGTCCTTACAACGTTCGAGAACCTCTGCTCTACACGAAAATCCCGTAAGGCAGTTCCAATTAGAAATGAATGGTGTCTTTTTGAGCGAATGTGCGCTGTAGTCTAGTAACTTGAGCGTGGCCGTGAAAGCGGGTGATCCGTAGCGCAGCGGTGCGTAGGGGCTTTCGCCTCCAGCGGAGTCCGGGATTCCAACCCCGAAGCCTCCCGGGGGGCGCTAGGGGAACAGAGCGGAATCTGGAGACGAGGTCAGGCGGCATTCGCCTCGCCACTCCCTCGCCTCGCGTTGCCTTTCACAGACGCGCTGCATCTCCGCGTTCAGCAATCTAATCCGTCCGTCTGTCGAAACGAAATTGAAGCGCCCATAAATCTAACAGTAAACGTTTGCAAAAGTACCAGTGTATTGATCCATTGCAATACATTAAATACCCAATGACGTTATTTGTTTCAAATATATCGATATTTCGGAGTGCCTATTTTTATTTGAGGGAGATGCAAAAGTAAAAAGAATCCTTATTATACTCTGTATTTGGTCCTATTAATATTCAGGAAACAAAAATTACCAAACGGGTACAACAATTACGTCAAATTCAGTACTTTTATTTAAAAACGTTGAAATTATGTAAAATCGGATGTTTGTAATATCGAAATTACATAAGATGGTGGAATGAATCGCAATCACGAGAGACTCGCTGTTCAATGAAATTAAAGGACAGTTGATTGTAATATTATTTTGAGCTTCAAATGGAATACTGATTAATTAAACGCCAGAATTTTTTCGATATATTGCAATATACCAAAACAAATCTTTCGTATCTATATACCTATAATTTGAAAATAAAATACTTCTATTTAGAAATAAACTAGATATTAGAAACTAGAAGATTAAAGGAATGGCATCCTAGTTATTCTTGTAAATTTTTCTTTACGTTGCTACCGTTGATATCTTTCACATAAAATCCTTGTCTTATATAAAAAGTGACTTACTCAATGGCGGCGCATATTATTATTCAGCATTCATAATTATAACCCGCGATGCTGTAATCGGTTACCAGAGTCAATACCATTACAAAATATTCACGTGTAATTTTTACAGGAGATCACTACCCTTTACTACACTGTTGTCAATACGCACGTTCAGATATCAAATGAAGTTTTTCTTCATAATTTTTCTACAATATTACACATTACACGTAGTGTCAAAACGAAAGTAATTTATTTTATAATAAATACAAGGATACTTGTACAATCCTTTAATGTTATGTTATCTTCTACATTGCATACTACTAAAAGCCTAAATCATTTTATGTAAAGGTTTTCTGTGTCATGTAACCCCATCTCAATTACATTTTTGTTCAACCTTTCTGTTTAAGTGTTTCATTCTTGATATATTGACAAAATACTAAAGTATTCCCCTATTTTCCTTTTGAATACTAAAATTAGACAATATACAGACACTCAACGACGCATGGTAGCTTTTCTTACTTAAAATATTATTTCGCATCTTATAATTCGCATAAAATATCATCGTACGCGCGGCTGCCGCAGTGCAAGCGCGGAGGGGGAGGGTAAGGCCGCCGAGGCGTAGGCCGGGGTGGGGGAGGGAGGAGAGGGGCGGAACTGGGACTTGGCGCCGCGCCGCTTCCCCGCGCTCTGAACGATGCGATAAGAAATACCGCAAAATGAAATAAAGTGCATAGCGAGCACCCAGGTAGGAATCTTAAGAAACGGTATGTGTTTCATAATCAAAATACACTTTCATCTAGGTTATACGGACTTCTATTTAAAGGATTTCAGAAGCAGCGGACAAAAACTGGAGCTTGATTTGGAATTTAAAATAATGAGTTTATTGTATTATTGTCTTATGATACGTATTTCACATATCTAGAATTGGGTGTATTTCACATATCTAGTGTGCTTGATTGAGAGAACAGTTCTGTTTTTACTTCTCAATCGTTTGTGTTATGTAATTGCTTATGGTAGCCCCTCCTAACGTAACCTAATCTTACTGTTGGTACCTACAGGGATTCGGTTTCATTGGATCGATATTTTCCTCTTTCGACCTATGAAATCAATATGCAAAAACTTATGTTCATTCTAACATCATCTCCAGCCTTTAGCGCTACTGACCAGTTACAATCTGGGCCTGATATCAGCGTACTCACGAAGTCGTCTAAGGTCCTCAGTGATGACGGACAATGGGAGGCTGGAGAATCGCTCTGCTCTAGAGATGTGAATGGGGTCAGGATGGCGAAGGACGGATCTCGGACGGTCTATGACCAGATGTATTAAGTGGTCCGGCATCCCTCTGAATTCGATAGAAATACACTTCGGATAGGACCGTTCAGAGAGCGGTCGGGTCGAATCAGTGACTTTGGCAGTGCCCGATTTCGATTCCCCCGTATACTCACTCCTCAAACAGACCCACAGTTATATGCACTACACTTCCACACACGTGGGGAACTTAAAGTTTGTCCTAGCTAGGGAGGTGCCGCTCAGGCAGAGATACCTGGAGACGGGAAATCGTGCAAACTGGTTTGTACGTCGGCGCCGGATCTCACGTTCTAGCGTGAAGGAACACCGCCACATCCCCCTATAACATGCACTTCCCTCTGAGAGTCGAATCAGGGACTTGGGCAGTGCCCGACTTCGATTCAGCAACTTATCAGGAGTTGAAAATAGACCACAGTCGACACGCTAAATTAGGACCTCCCAGAGAGGAGATTGGGAAACGGTGAGGAGGGCGCAACAGAAAGCGGAGAGAACATATCGAAGTGAACGGAGAAGAGCGGGACTACGGCAGAGGTACTGAAACGGGGAGCGAGCCGAAGAACTAGGCCTGCAGAGGGACGAAACGCAGGGCGGAGAGGGGGCAGAGAACAGGGTTTCGAACAGGGCAGAGTGCAGGCGGAAAGGGCACTGGAGAACGAGATTGGAAGAGGAAGGACATGAGCTTGGGAGTCGAACTGACAGCGGGCCTGTGAGTGAGGCAGAGAGCGGAGCATGCGCGGAGAGCATGGCGGTGATGGGGGGATGTGTAGATGCAAACGGAGTGGAATGAGATGCGTAGAGCGGAGAACGGGACAAGGATGGAGAGTAGCTGAAAGTGTACCGAAGGGTTTGCATTGGCACAGGAAGGAAACCAGAAGAGCGGACCGAAGAAAAGGACTGGGAACTGTGCGAAGTGCAAAGGCTGAGAAGTAAACGGAGGACGGAACTGGAGTGAAGAGAGACAAAGGCTAATTGATTGATTCATTCATTATTTTGTGTTCACGAGCAAGTCAACTGCTCTAGTCACCACTTCCATTAGGAAAGTGCATGTTATAGGGGGATGTGGCGGTGTTCCTTCACGCTAGAACGTGAGATCCGGCGCCGACGTACAAACCAGTTTGCTCGATTTCCCGTCTCCAGATATCTCTGCCTGAGCGGCACCTCCCTAGCTCTCCTCCCCACCTCCCCTCCCCACCTCCCCTCCCCACCTCCCTAGCCCAACTTTAAGTTCCTCACATGTGTGGAAGTGTCGTGCATATAACTGTGGGTCTGTATGAGGAGTGAGTATAAGGGGGAGAAGAGGAAACGAGAAAGGAAAGATTCAGCACGGTCAATAGCCAGATTGTTAAGATAATGCTCAGACACTGGACTGATACTGACCGAAGTAACGATGGATAACAGCCAATCAGATCATCCCCAGCCCCCAGTGAATTTTATCTTGGGAGAATTCTAGCAACCTAGATTGCATCGAGAATTGTGTGCGTGACCCGGACCTTAGGATTTCCCGGTCAGAGACACTGCAGTGGGAAGGGACAAGGGCGTCGAGCGGGGCGGAGTGCAGAACGAAGAGTGGAGCGGCGGCGGGACCAAGACCGGGCAGGTGAGCGGGACGGAAGCGGAGAGCGGGACGGGCTGGCGCGGAGAGGAGCGACGGCAGCGCGGGGACGAGCGGAGCCTGGTTCCGAGAAGGCTGCGGCTGTCGCACCGCGCTGGCCGCCCCGATGCAAGAACCGTTGGCCAGCCCGGTGCGCCGCCCGCGGACGGGCCAAGCCGCGGCCGCGCGTGCTCGCCCGCCCGCCCGCCCGCCCGCCCCCTCGCCCCGCCCCCTCGCCCGCCCCCTCGCCCGCCCGCCCCCTCAGCGGCTCGCCCTCTCGCACCTCGCGCTCGCGCCCTCTCGCCCTTTCGTTCTCTCATTTCGCCATTTCACCCTCTCGCCCCCTCGTATGCCCGCTCGCCCCCCTGCTAGCCGTTCAGCGTGCTCGCCCACCAGCCGGCTCGCCCTCCGGCCTGCTCGCCCACCGGTCCTTCGGTTTGTTCACCCTCCAGCCTGCTCGCCCACCGGTCCTTCGGTTTGTTCACCCTCCAGCCTGCTCGCCTACCTGTCTGCTCGCCCTCCGGCCTGCCCGCCATCCAGCCTGCTCCAGTTTGTTCCCCCGCCCGCCGGCTTTTTCTGCAGCCGTCCGCCTCCCAGTTGCATTGTGTTTGTACTGGCATGCAACTTTGCCAACCACACGTCGCGTCGTGCGCACACCCTCCAGAAGTAGGAAACGACGGACGGCCACTCACTCAGGCGACAGATGCGAATCTCAAATTCCTCCTCCTTGAATTGAGGATGTAGTACGTATTTTCTGTGGGTATTTTTTTACTTAGTTGTGATTTTTTATCCTTTTAATTTTTTATAATCTATATTTTATAAGTTGTTGCTTAATTTAACATGTTTTGACGTAAATATATTATTACTTTTTCACACCTGATGATTCGTATAAACATCTCGCAAAACCTCGCGTCGTTTTACAGTATTACATCGACAATTACACTTTTTTTGAAAACATATTCATTGATGGTCAGAAAAGAAAAAAATACGTGTGTTTAATTATTAATATTATTAGTGACAATCATATTATTTCCATATATTTGACAATGCGTAATACATAATATATTATTTTAATACATATTGTTCTATCAAAATATACGTATAAACACAGAGTAGCGGGAGGGGCCCTCCTACTTGAGCATCCGTTGAGAAGGCGAGTGACGAAAATCCTATCGCGAGACGCCCCGCACCCCCTGCCCTACTGTTTCTCCTTTGACGCGGATGCCTTCGCTCTCAGGGTCAAAGGAGTTCCGGCCAGCCTCTGCCCCTCCCCCTCCCCATCCCCCTCCCACTCTCCTAGCCCCTGCACCTGCGCCCCCACCTGCGTGCCTCCGCTCCCGCTCCCGCTCTCGCCAGAACCCCTCGCCTTCCGCGGTCCCGCCCTTGCCCTCGCTGGGGTCTCGCGTTCCAGGGCTTTACAAACTTCCACGATGAGGCACAACAGAAAACATCTTTTTTCGTACTATTTACGTACTATTTGAAGGTATTTTGAAAAGTAAATAAATAATTGTGCAAGGTAATGCAAAAATTCCAAGCTAAGTGAAAAGACGTATGGCATATCCTTAATATTCGAATCCTTTTTTTTTTTTTTTTTTTTTCAATCTGTTTGGGTACTATAGAGTGAGTTTCCCCAGAATATTATGACATATCTCAGGCGGAAATGTACATTTACAAAATACATTCAAAGAGCGGCAAGTATTTATGATAGCATCTGATCTAAAAAAGGATTTGTGGAAAGGTATTTATGACAAGAAACACGTATATGAAGTCCAATTTTAATAATCATTTTTTTCTGTATACACTAATGGTAAGTGCGTTGATGTAATTCTGCACTCTGAAGAGTTAGGTCTCTTTAAGTACAGCGCCAAGAAAGGCATGTAGTACTATTTTATAAAATTACTTCGATTTAAAGCCTATTTTTATTTCGTAACGCGTTTTGAAATTTCGGACTTCATTTAGAACTTTTCCAAGGTTATTATTCAACAACCAAAAATAATTTTGATATGATATTCACGTAGAATGCCTAATGTTTATTAATAAATTGGCCTTTGGAATAACTCAAGATCGAAGCATTGGCATATAAAAATATATAAAATTTGCCTCACTATAAGAATGTTATATCAAAATATATGAAAAATAGCGAAGAAGCCAAACCTAAACAAAGGACTCTTTGTAAAAACATCCAACGTACTTTTTACTATCTTTCTTTTTCTTCAGTTTCAAAACTAAAATGCAGGATATAATTCTTGAAATGTTCATTATAAAATTATTTAAATGCGAGCATGTTGTAAGTATGATATGGCATAATAAAATTTATTGTATCGTTTTTGTGAATATTTTCATTGATAAATACTTTTGACCACTATGTGATTTATTAAGGTTACGTCGCTCAGATTTCAGAATTTGCTTAGCGTACCCAGGCTAATAATAATATCTGAGTACAAGCAACTATAGAGAGACTTATTTTATATTCAGCGATTATTTGCGTAGTAGTGAGACTTTTTGGTTCACTCAAAAACCAGATAAATGAAGATTCAAATTATATCCTGTTACCCACATCGGTACTATAATAAGACTTTCTTATAATAAGTATCCTTTCTTTTCAAATGTATTTATTTTATTCAATTGATACTGGACATAAATCAAACGAGGATTCTCGCGTCAAATACGTCACGTCACGTATGTAAGACAACTGGTCTCTATTCGTGACACCAGATCCTCATGTTATTTCTACAGGTCGTTTTCGTGCAAGCTAGACCAAGCGTATACTTGCGCATGTCGCGTTAAACGACGGACCAAAGTTCAATTACAAGTACTATGTTGCATACATTTTTTTGAGACAAACTCTATCGAATCATTTGAGTGAAGCATCGAAGGGAGAAAAATGGAAAACCAAAGGTTACCAAAGGGACAAAACAATATATTTAATGCAATGCTAGTTATGCTATAGCATATTGTTTAATCCATTTGGGAAGCTGTCACTGTATCTTCATGTCATGATTTGTGGTCGGGGCATTGCCGGGGCCGCATGTAGCGAGTGACTTGGAGAGGGAGGAACGAGGCACTTCGGGATTGTGTCCGCAGCTGGGCATCCCTGCGCTCTACCTCCCGTGTGCTGCCCCCGCAGACCAAATCCTTCCCAGGAGAAGCGGCGCAGCGGACACTGACAATCACGTTCTGTATTCACTTCTATATTCCGGAGTATACTTATATCTATGCGTGTTTTCTACTTGTAATTTACATGTATTCTACATGACGTGTTGAAATGTAGACTACATAGGTCCACATCAATGTTAACTACTTAATATTTCACATCAAATGTTCTAAAAAAGGATATAATGAGTAGTCAAAATTGTAGCATCTGTATATTTGAAATTTTATTATCGGTTCAGTCAGAAGAATGTAAACATATTACAGACGTTTCATCATAGAGATTTTCAGATCTCCTAAGTGCTAAAAAAGAATGGCAAAGCCATGTAATAATTAATTTAGTACGATTTTTTAATGCTCAGAAATGAACAGATAGAAAAACGATGAAATGAGAATGAAAACTCAAATAAATAAAAAATAATCAAAACATAAAATCATACAACATAAGACGACATAAAGCATGTAACTTGAAAACATATTTACCACATTTAAGGAGTACAGATAGATAGAACAAAAGTTCACAAAAATCAACAATATATATAACATTTCAGGTAAAATTCTATAAATACTGATTTCATTAAATTACTAACTACTTACCTTCTATATTTTTGGTTGAAATTTATATGACTACTAAGGATTTTTTTGTGAATTTCTGTTTTATGTTCCTGTATTTTCTATAAAAATATTGTCATACATTTCTACAGAGTAGCTATAGATGTAATGTCGCCACAAATTGAAGTAAGCTTACTGAAATGTTGAAGCAATTAAAACAAACTATTCTTCACCAGTAATCTAGTTTTATCTGCACCATTACTGCGGTTTTGATATTGACAATATAATATGATCGACTCAATTGTATCGATACCGATGTTGAGAATATCAAAAACAAAAGCATTGCTATTACACGCGTCAGATGCGCATTACCGCTGACTCCCACTGCCGTGCTTGCGTAGAGACAACAAAAATAAATGTAGGGACCATGCCGCCTCATCAAAACCAGCATCTTCCCAAAGTTCACAGGTAACGTTCGGTGCCCTTAAAAGTTTTATTGCTCTTCCAGACTCGATTGTGTGCTTCAACGCAAGAGGGTCTTTTACGATTTTCCCTCCGTTGAAACATTCTCAGATATCCCTAGTGTTACTTGCTGTGTTCACATACGACGCCTGGTTCAGAAGCAAATCTAGAAAGTATTTCGAAGACGAGGATTTCAGATTTCTCTTTGAATTATTAGTTAGTTTGAAATTGTAAAATATCTACAATCATAATGGAAATACTCTTTCGGATGTAATGGGTTCAACATGTGGAAGTTGCTTAAAATAATTTGAGTAAAATTACAGAAACAAACGGGTAGGGTGTGTGTGTACGGGTAGAGAAGCGGACAAGAATGAGGAAAGAAAGATCACGCACAGCCCGTGGCCCATTTAGTACGGTACTCTTTCAGCATTCGCCTATTATTGATTGGAATTATTACAGGAAACTATCAAATCAGAGCTGCCGGTCTCTAGAATTGTCCTTCAGACAGCGGTCCATCTAGTTTGAAATTTAAAACAAGTCTTAATTCTAAATTTTATTAAATAACCGTTGGATTCGGAGGTTTAATATTTTCTCCTTTTTGGTAATTCAAACAACATTCATGTTGTTTTACTTTATATGCATACCGTCCTTTCAACCCTTTTACTCTCACTGCACTACAGTCCAATAAGTTCCTCGACCCTGGAACACAAGTCTGAACGTCAGGCGCACGCAACACAAAAGGATATCGAAAGTATCGCAAAGTGCTATGACGTGGGCGCTCTCCCGGATCTAGGCGGCGAGGAAAGCGGCGGCGGGGCGGGGGCGGCGGAGACCAGGCGAAGGCCGGGGCGGCGGCTGCTCCCCGATGACGCGCCAGGGAAAGTGCCAAATGCCCACGCGCGTTCGCCGCCGGTCGCGCAACCAGCTCTTGCGCGCATATCCGCTCTACGCGCGTATCCGCTCAGAGCGCCCATCGTGCCCAGCGCGCCAACCGCCAGGGGCGGCGACCTTGCTCTCCAAACGGGACTTTTTAAAAATGAAGACGTCCACCGCGTCCAAACTGCATCTCTGCAGGGATTGCGTCGCCTCTCCACTTCCTTCGGGTCGGAAATAGCAACGCAGCGAGAGACGGCGTTTTCCCCTATTGTCCGATTTAAATATAGAGGCTTGGCAGATATCGGTTTCGACGCAGTTATCCAATCGAGAGCTTCGTTACGTCCTAAATGTTTGGTATTGAAACTTCCGATTGAATGACCGTGCCCCCGTCGCCCTCCAGCTCCCGGCCCTGGGGCGTCTGCTACATTTAAATCGGACGATAGTCCAGGCCGGCCCAACGAGCCGGATTCAGGGCAATACCTGGCTCACTGCCAGGGCCATTTCCTCGCCTCACCTCTCTCCCCCTTTCTAAACCCCATTCTAGAAGGATAGAGAGACATTGTAATCCAATTGGGAGTTCCAATACCTAAAATTTAAGTCGTAGCGAAGCTGACAATTCGATTATAGCGTCTCCTTCTCCTTCCATGTCGTAATCTTGAAGAGAGACTACATTTAAATCGGAGTGTACTGTGCAGGCGGTCTACTTTCCCTCACATAAATCGTTAATGTCAGTTGTGAATCGAGAAACATTGACTCCTGGTTGTCTGTGTGTTCCCGAGAACTAGATGAAATACGAGTTATGAAAATGCCGCTGATGACTACAATTCTAATATGTAGAGAGTTCGCAAAACGTTAATGTAGGAGAACATAAACATACTTTTAACGTAAACTTGGACAAACAGTAACATTCATAGTGATGGTGAACAAAAATATGAAGACAGATTCTCAATATATTAAAAAATCAATACAGAAATTTTGTGTAGAATCGAATGAGAAATGGGCGCGACCGTGCTTAAAATGACAACTACTAACACGTCGAATGATTCAGTGAGCGATTTCGATGGAAAATGTAACTTAATGCTATTACAAACTGCACTAGCTTCTAACGAAAATGCTACTCGTACTTCCGGTATTACTGCGTTACACATAGTGTATTGTTCTCAAATAATTTTAACGTAAACGTGATATTTTGAAGATTGAAAACTTTAGGATTCCGTCGTACGAGCATATTCACCTTAACGTTTATGTTCACAGTTCCGAATAGTTCCTTTAAACAACCATAGAGTAAAGAAGATATAGACCACTTTGTCAGGTCGGAAAACAAATGAACGTCGTGTAGGGCGATGGCGTGGCAAAAGATAGACATGAATCGATTTCAAAATGGCTAAACAAACGTGTAAATGAATTGAGTTAACCTGCAGACAAAACATGCAGTTACGTTGCCAGCAGTAGCCAAGTAGCTGCCAAAGCGGTCCCCTCTAACAGTTATCTCTGTATACGTCATTTCTCTATGGAACAACATGGAACCAGCGTTTGCGACCACGTCTAAATTTCAATGTGAATAGGCGTTAAGTTTGGAAACGGCCGGCTGGCTGAGTGTTCTCTCGAGCCGCCCCGCGATTGCCGTGATGGGCCGAACCGGATGCTCGCGCGGACATCCTGGGGCGGGCCCGCCCGCGTCACCCCAGCCGCGTCAGGTGGCCGGCGAAAGTGGCGCCGGATCGCGCCCCGCTCCGCATGCCGCTCCTCTCCGCGCCACGCCCCTTGCGCCACCGCTCCTCCCTCACACGTAAGGCAGAAAGGGAACGTGAGGACTGCGAAGAAAGCAAAGGGAAATCAAGAGATGGGCGGGGATTCTTCTTAGAGTGCAGATATTCCCTACCTTTTTCTTGCATCGACCCGCTTTGCTTCGTTGTTCACCTTGTATTTTTCTCTACAATATACAGCATACGTAGTCATAACTCGAATTGCACATAAATGACTTAGATAACAATTCCTTAGACTAATATTTTCGTAAATATTTCCATATTTAATAATCAGAGCCGCTTTTTCTTGAGTAGCCGAGAATTTTTATCTTCATTATTGTGCTGCGATTACAAAATGTTGAGTGTTTTCTAAGTATTGGCCATAGCGTTTTTACAGTGTGCATTGCGGAGAATATTTTCTACAGCAACAGAGTTACGATGTGAATACGCAGAACAGATTTGTAACTTATTAATATTTTCTCTCTATATATAAGAAACCAATTATTAACTTCGTTAATTTTTTTTAATAAAACTGATATTAATAATACCGACCAACTGTCGGTTCATATTCATCTATTTTCCTCCAGACGACTTTTTAATCATCATTGGCCACCTTTAAAATTTCATCGTTCTCCAGGGGAGAGGTTTTGAACCCGTTGGGGACCTTTGTGTTAGTGCCTTAATCATGGTCGTGATCCTTTCAAACTGATGCTATCCGAGGCTGATGATAGTCATTAAGTGGACTTAAAAAAACAGTATTCCTCCCAAAACTTGAATGAGTATTGTGAAATAATTGACATTAGTTCTTGCTCCACGTCGTAGAGAAATGCACAGTTCGCTGCAGTCGAAACGAGAGGGGGATACACGTGGAGCTTCTGGAAAATTTTACATGGAGCTTCACGACAAATATCCTTTTTGTCTTGTTGCATATGAATTAGTGAACAGTGAAGTAGTACAGTGCGCCAGGAAAGTCTCTCCGCATCGAGTCAAATCAGAACTTCTTATTAAAAATTGCATTTATGTTCGTAACTACCAGATAACTGGCAAACAAGTGAAGGACACAACATCCGTGTCTGTTATGATTGTGGCAAGTAGGCAATTTACGTTTTCTTTTGTTACAAGCTGAAGCTCGTGCTTCAACATAATTTCTGTTGCTAGCTCTCTCACCAGCAAAGAGCCACTGCGGAGAGTCTTTCCTGGCACACTATACCTGCTCCGGAAGCACCATTGGGGTGGAGCTCTATACTCAGCTATGCACTTCGTCTACGACTATACTTCGTGCACATCGTGGCGTTAAAACAAAAGGGATAAAATTGTAGTAGTAAAACGTCTTTGATTGGACGATAGGGATAGAATTCTTGAATATCAACCTTGAGCCTTGCTCTGTTGGAATGTGATGCGATCAATATGTCGTACTTGTAAATAAATCGAATAAAATGACCAAAAATGTGGTAGATAAGAGGATCACGGTTCCTACGCTCCCCTCCCAGGATTCTGCACTGTTGCGAGGTGCGTATTGGTAATTTTTCTAGAGGAAAATTCGAATCGAAGAACTGATGAGTAAAACGAAAACCATCTTTGCGTACGCCATAGAAACTGAATTAATCCTAAGAATGCTCTTAGCAACATTTTCTTGTACAATTTCCTGTATTTCTATTCCTTTATGTGGATATTTCAAAGGTATATCATAAACAAGGCTCCTTATATGGATCAATTTTGCAACTAGCAACGGGAAATTAATACTTTTGCAACAGGGGTCATCGAACTCTGTTTTAGAAGGACACACTTTAAAATGAGTAGAAAAGTGGACATACATTAAAACAAAACTCATATTAAAAAGAATAAAGGCAAAAATGTTCAGCTGACACATGTATTGAAGATTTTTTTATGAGCCTTTTGTGTTCCACAAAAAAAAGGTACACCTAGAAGCGTTTGTTTTCCACCAAAAATATAGAGTCAAAATCTTATTCCGCTTATGAATTCCGCTAAGCTGACCAAATCAATAGGAGCCCGCTGGCATCACTTGTAAGATATAGCAGGAACAAACTGAGTGTGAGGGTCTGCGGGCCACATCAGGAGATGAAATGGGGGAACCAGATAGATACCTTTCTGGTCGCATCTGAAGGACGAACCTACCCCAGACGGTGGCCGCAGACGGGAACAACCACCTCAGCAGAAGCTCCCGGGAGAGCCCCAGAGCTTAAGAGACAGGCGTGGGAGGCACACCTTTCAAACGCAGGGAAACAGACTTGTAAAACGAAAAGAAATGAATTATCTAAATACTGTGTGGTTTATGTGTTGCGTATTTAGTAGAAGTTCGAAACATGGTTTCCGATTCATAGTTGCTGATTTACGCTAGTTGTGTTAAACTTTTGACTCGCCCTTCGTCCTAGAGACTCCACCCTACCCCCTCTCGGATTCTGGACACTGGCTAGGTCGAATTAAACCGCCGTCTGGAGCAGAATTCTAGCGGTCGGCTTCTCTGGTTGGTAGTTTTTCAGAGATTCTCCGATCAACACCATGTGAATGTCGGAGAAGTACACTAAGAAACGGGTCACGGACCGTGTGCAATCTTCCTTTCCTCTTCCTTGACCTATCCTCACTCCATACTTATACGCACCACACGTGTCTGGCGCTTAGAGCTTGTCCCGGCTGGGGCGGTGACGTACTGGTGGGAAATGCCTGGGTGGGGAAAACCCCGCAAGCGTGGGTAGGTGGGCGCGGATCTCGTCATCCAGCCATCACCGCCACCTCCCGCGGCAAAAATATGCACTTCACGTACGGGACTAATGACCTTAGTCGTTGACGCGCCCGAAATCATTAATTACTCACTCAATGAAACCCTCCCTGTGTCGTGATTTCGCACCCCGACCCCTGCGCTGTGGATGAATCCCGGGTCACGCGCACCGCGGGCATTCTTTGGCCGGGGACCCCGCGCGCCGCCGCTAGCGTCTGAGTGAGGTGCGTGGCGCGGCGCGGCGCGGCGCGGCGGGGCGCACGGCGGCGCGTGGCGGGGTGGGACGGCCGCGTTTCGGGCGCGCGGGCGGGCGGGCGGGCTTCCCGCTATTGCCCGTTAGGCGCGCGTCGCTCGCCGACCCCGCGCCGCGCTGAGAACCAGGCGAGCAGGCCGCAACGGCATACGGACCCCCCCCGTCCCCCGACCCTCCTTCCCCAGGCTCCTCCCGCGTGCCATATTCCACTGCGGCGGTCTCTCTCGCGCGCGCGCTCGCGCCTACGGATTGCCCAGGCTCGTGCGCAGCCCTGTGGATTTCCTTCGGCGCGCCGGCCGGCCGGATCCACGCGCTGGGATGCCCGCTGGACTAATGGAGTTTTACACTGGATTGCGTCGTTGAGATACGTGAGATTCGATACGAGTATTTGATGCAGGCATCAGAGTGTCAGCATGTCTTGTGACTTGTGCTACCACGGATCGCTCTGCTGCCGCTATCTTATTTGCTATCTGGGCGTCCAGTGCTGGACACCGGTCAGCCAACTAGCTCTTACAGAAGATTTCATATTCTCCGAACGAGCTAAGCACTGCCAACGGCGAACGCTTGGGGAAAGATAGGAAAGACGAACCCAACACGGACGAATTTCAGTCTGTATGATCACAGACAATGAATAGGTTTTCGGGATGGTTTCACGTCAATATGTATCTCGAATAATAGCCCCGAAGACATTCCTCAATGAGGAACAGTTTTTGAAAATGTTAAAATCAGAGCGATAACAACTGCAAAATAATTTCCAGATCCTCAACAGACATTGCCGCAAAACATGCGGTGTTTGAAATCTCATCACCCACTTGCATTGATCTTTTTAGTCATGAAAAATCTCTCATGTTACCTTCAATTACATAACTTTGAATACGATTTCACGACACAGTTCCCCCAAACACCCCCAATCTTTTATTTTATCAGGATCAGACAAACCATATTCGCTCACGGATTTACGTTGGGACACTTTAATGGCAGGCCTCATGAGAGCTTCGGAAACGATACACCACATCTTCCATTCTAATACAATCCTCTTTTGGACACAACGAGCAATTTTACCTCAATTCCATCGCCTCCTGCACTCGACATAGCAGCAACGGTCTTCGGACATGCCTCCCCAACTTTCATCACGAAAAAAATAAACGTACACGTGGAACAAACAAGCCATCAAGATCAATCAGCTTCCCCTATGCAAATCACTGCGGACAACTTCGTTTTCCGCTCCATACCAGGTAATTCCTCCGCTTCACTAAGCGACTTGTGTTGGATTTACTAGTGCCCTCTGCACATTTTACAATACGAGTCTGCGGTCTTTAAAAATCTCCAGGTCTTCCAGAAAACATCCAAAAAGCTTCAGATGGGTACGACGTCGTCCCCGACACAACACATCGACAATATTACTTCACCTTCCCTGTCTGCACAACCTATGTCTCAGCAGCCATCGATAGTTACAAACGCTCAGTTCGAACAAACAAGCCCACGAGACCAATCAGCTTCGCCTATGCAAATTCCGGAGACCACTAGCAGTTCGTCTTCCGCACGTAATTTCTCCCTCTTCATTAAGTGGCATGGCTGAAGCACTGGTCTCTAGTGATCTGTTCACAGACGCTCATCTTAGAATAGGAGTCCACAGTCTTCCAAAATTCCTCCTGTATCTACTACTTAAAAATATACGCAAATTCGTCTCCGTTGGAAGTGGCTTAGTACTCAAAAAAGTCGTCTATGTTTCTGTCTTCCATTCTGGACGGCTCTGGACTTACGCTGTGGAGTCTTCCATTTTGGACGGCCGTCACCTATGGTGAAATTGTAAAAACGTAATATTTGGAATTCAACCGAAATCAGTGCAACCATAGCAACAATAATTTTTCCATATAACTGGATAGATTTTTGTTTAAACTGGAAAACAGGTGACAGAAATATATTAATTCAAATATTCATGGACCTCGCAAACATAGCCATTAACAGTCACTTACACGATTTTGAAATCGACATCACAAATCTCGCTACTATCAGAGAGGGACTACTTATTGTTGGTGATACAATGCATAAGGTTTCGAATCAGGTCAAAATCTTCACTTAAATTGGATGAATAGAGAAGATTACGGCCGTAAAATAACGGAAAACAACACTTCTTGCCTCCCTTTGTTCAATCAGACACGGACTTTTACTCTGACAATAACGACACAGTAGCAACTGAAAAACTTCCACCTAATCATATAAAATCATCGACAATACATGTGAATATACCTAAAGGGCTAATATCCTATAATAAATAATTTCAACAAAGCTCTACACTACGCCACGTCTCCAAACGTGGTACGCTATGTTCGCACCACATACACACACAAAATGTAAAAATAGTTCAAGTGGAAATAGGGCTCTTGGGGAATACGCCAATATAAAGAAAGGAATAACGCATCTCTGGCACTATAGCATCGAAGCACAGACTTCTGCGGAACCTCTAGTGCGGAATAGTGAATGTAGTAAGATCCTAGTGAAAGTCCAGATGCAACATAAGTGGCCAACGGTATGATTCAATATATATTACAATGTACAACAGCAACAAATCAACGAAGAATCAATACGTCGTTTTTCCATCTAGTACTGATGCTTCTAAAATTAACTGTTTTCAATGCTATATATAAAATACAGGAAATTAAATGTACTATTCTATATTACGTGGACCCTACTGTATGTTTAAAGAATTATATATGGTTGCAAATCTTGTATTTTAGACAATTTTAAGAGAAAAATGTAGTATAATTTTTCATAAATACAGAAAGTCACAAAACGTGTCTGAAGAAAGAAAAAAAACGGTGTTAACATGATCGAAATTATTGGGTAATAGCGTGCCCTCTTCGCTAGCATTCCATCTTCTATGTTGGCGAAATATTAACAAAGTATTAGATCAGTAAACCCAACAGCAAACGCAGGATAAAAAGGACAAAGATAGGTACGACGCATCCAGCTACGAGGAATTTATTCAATTTTACTATCAGCAATCACATGCCTGAAAACGTTTGTAAGAACGAATAAGATATTGGAAACTACAATTATGATTCTGCCATAGTATTCGTGAGGCACAGGAAAAACCAATTAGTCACGTAACAATTGTGTGTAAAAACTACTGTCTCTATCAACCTTCATTATCTTTGTAGCTCTCGTAACGGTTTCTGGCACGCACTCCAATCCTTACAGAAGCTTGTCTGCCTGCCGTTACTCTCTCAATTCATACGCCAGAATGGTATTATACAATATTATCCCTTCGCAAGTCATGTGATGTTTCGTGCTGTTATATGTAGTGAAGATGCTTGGCATTCATAAGGAATTCCATCTAATATTACTCGTAATTATTGTCACTTTAAAATTATTTTCTACGTGTAGTCACATTATAACACAATAGATTTGAATTTAATTTTTTCAAATTCAAAATCTTAAGTTCCAATAATATGTTCTCTTTCTTGTGATATCTAAGATTTTTTTAAATTTATATTTTAGATATAAAATTCGTTAGTACAAAATTATATTAATAGTTGCTTTTAGTGTTCTAACTCAGCTTATCGTAATTTTCAAGATCATCACTCTTACGTTAAGTAGGTTGTTTAATGTGAGAACTCGTAAATTTTGGATTCTCCGTGAAAAACAATGCATATTATCTCAAGTCCTGTAACAGAGACTGCACACAGAACATGGAAGTCAACGACTTGTACAAAGGTACTGAGAAACTGCTTTTACTACTAAAGAGTAAAATCGATATAACGCATTCTACAGTCGCTAAAATCTGTCAGGTGACGTTCATAGACCACACTCTTAAGAGTTATACTGCATTTTGACAACGGATCAAACAGCTACATTTAGAAAGAAAAAGTAAGAAACAAATTGAAAATACACATATTGATAGTGTTAAACAGCAATATCGTATTTCAAAAAATTATACTTTACTCTAGAGAGCAACAAAACATATGTTCCTAACAACTATAAAAGGTAAAATTATTAACTTTAAATATCTCATGGCGATGATAAAAAAATGTCTTAAAGTGGTCTGAAGGGGAGCAAAAACATTTCAATTCGTGTATTAAATAAAAAATTCATAAACAATATTGATGTTGCAAAAACTGCTAAAATGAGGTTGCTTTTCACCACCATCGATATAATATGTAAGGGAAAAATGAGATACATCATAAATATACGAACAGAAAATTATAACGTACACAAATTTTCTTGTTCATAAACCAGAGGACAATTTGTAATATTGGCTTTATTTTTAAGGTTTAACATTACGCCTACAAAGTATTAAATGCCATTTGAATTTGAAAATGTAATTGGATGTAGATTACTTATTTGGCAACAGAATATTCTATTTGGTTTTTGTGATAGTATATATCAGTCAAAAATATTTGGATTTTTGAGTTGTCCATCACTATAATGTACTAATAACCTTCACTCTGGAAAGCAATAACAAACGTTTAGAAGAGAACAATTAAATACATTGAAGATAAGTAACAATGTGATATCAAATAAAACATGTTTTCAAGTTTTAATTTTGGCAATTTTAATACTATCAAATAATTTAACATTATTTGATAGTATTATAATAAGTTAATATTAATGTTTGAAACGTAGATTCTATTACTTCTTTTATTTATTGTTCAAATATTCTATTAACCTAATAGTTTGAAAGTTAAATAAAATCTCAACCGATCAATAAATTAAGCTTCCTTAGAATGCGCAAGTGGTCAGCGCAGGTCCACACGTGCTTTCTCCTGTGCTGTTCCCCCTACGCCCTCTGATTCTCCACTCAACGGCAGAGGTTGTAGCTCGCGAGCAGTCAATGACATTATGCACTTTTTTGAAAGAAATTCAAATAAACAATAAATAAAAATGTTTAAACACGCGGTAGCGGATGTAAAATAAATTTACTAACAAAATGGATTGAAATAGTGTTAATACGAATAAGATTGATACAACTTCTTTTATTACCTGCGTTTTTTGTTTCTATGCATTTTGCCAGTTTTTTAAAAACTATTTTTTTCAGTCTTGGAGAAAATGATTTTTTAATGAATACACAAATTTGGCTGACGGTCGAGCTGTAAACACTGAGTATTACTGCCAACTTTTTGTCAACAAAATGTTAATACTAACAGATGATACCTCAACTACCTAGTTGTGATCATATTGTTCGGTTTTATAGAGGTATCATTTTGATATAAAGAGAGAAAGTTAGCGATTTGTAAGCATTATTGTCTGTGTGTCTGAAGTGTCACAGAATCTACTTCTGCATATATTATTATGCGACAACAAAATATATTAATATGACAATGCATTCTATTGTAAGGTATTGTCACTGGTTCGAAATTTTGAATTGCCAGTATAATATTTCTTTGATAATTTTAATATGACAGCGATTTACAAGTTTCTTTTCGCAGAAAGGGCATCATGGATAAAAGAACTCCTCCTCGCACGTTGGAAGTCAAATTGGAGTCACCTTACATAATACATAGAATTGGAGACCCCAATTCCATGGTGAACAGAAATTGGACGAATTTTTGTGTCATAAGGAGGTTGTTTAACAGAAAGGAATTAATTGGGCATGACGAGAACATACGACATAATGATCATGAGACCTGCTCTATACTAAAATCTTTATTCCAATTTACCCAGAGCACATAAATGTTTCAAGCTGAAAGATGACTTTGAAAACAAAAACTTCTTAGTCATCAAAGACCGAAGGAATCCATTTAACTTTGTTTCGAGCAAATGACAGAGTGGAAAATCGAAAATTGGTCAAAGTATTTGTGTTTTCTCAATTTTTAAAGATCTACATTTTTATGTTGATTCACTCTTCGAATGAAGGTAGAGAGGTCATTCCTACGAAACACCCACTCTTTGCCGAGCGATAAAGCTAGAAACCTTTTTTCGAATAATGAAAGGAATAACACACTGAAAAATATGAAACATTCTAATTAACAACAGATTTCAGAAAGACTGAAATAAAATTGTACCCCAACTTAACTAGAAAAGGAATTTATAAAATTAATTTAAGTTAAAAATCTCTATCCTAATATCTGTAATGGACATGTGCTCATGGACAGGTGCTAGCTTTCTGTGAGTCGGTTCCGGGTTCGATTCCAGGCCGGGGCAAAATTGAAGCTTTAGCTTTCTAATACAAATCGTCTGTTTCTATAGATGCGTGACGAAAGAAAGCTCCAGGAGGCAAATAAGCTAAGTACGGTAATGGGAACCTCATGCTCGTCACATGCCTCCCTCACCCTCAGGAGGGGATAATAAATAAAAACAGGGCCCAAGCCTGGAAACATCTATAGTTGGCAAAAGTCGGATTAATTCCACCTGGAATACATACATACATAACTAATTTGAAGACTTTATTGAAAAAAAATGAGGAAGTGTCTCATAGAATAGTTACATTAGAGGACTATGAATGTAGATTGATAGTAGAGTAGATTGTAGAAGCATTTTTAAGGTGATATAAAAGATTTATTCAATTATATCAAATTTGATTTATTATTTGTTTAAATAAATATATTTTAAATCATTTTTATTTTTGAAGAATAACTACTAATAAATGTATCTATACAAACATTCGACCCTTCATAAATAATTTTAAAAGTGAAAATTGCTTAGTGCTAAAATCAAACTTCGGGCAAACCGAGCCACTACGTGGTAGGACCTTCCAAAAATGTAATAGAACATTCTTCGTGGTCTAATTGTGTGAAACACGCATTTGTGAATCGTGAACATTAGCGCGATATTCATTGTGATCTTGTGAACATAAACATAATTTTTTTTTATTATTATTCTCTTAAAATTTCTTGCCTGCCTTTCCTGTGAGCCTGCAACTACTCTTTTAGGACACTTTCGGGGTTTTTGTCGGAAGATTCTTATAAATGATACAAAACTATCAACTTCACTGTTTTCTCATACACGGTGCATCACCCTTATGATACTGCAGTCGTCATGCGATAGCAAGGTTCCAAAGAAGACGCCGACCGCTATTAAATATTTGCTATTCACGGTTTGTGGTATGTAACAGCAAGATATTTATATATTCTTGTTATGAAAAGAACTGTTGTAATGTTTATTTGTTTTTGTTAATATATTTAAATTTATTGTGGTGTTATACGAACGCATTGGACTTGAGCAGTGCGCGTGCTACTTTTTGGAAAATGTGTGTGGTTTTGTTCAGCAGCATTTTCGCTGCTGCAGGCCACTGGCCGGTATTATTAGCGAGGGACGAAGCTGTTCTGAAACAGCTGATGGCCCCGAGTATGAGGAAGTGATAGGAGGGGGGGGGGGGGGCGAAGGCGCTGCACCGGCGCGCGGCGCACAGCTGAGAAAGCGGCGGCGGCGCTGCACTCGAGCTGCCGTGGCCCAGAAGCCCAGAAGCGGCACCCGCCACCCCCACCCCTCCCGCTCCGCTCTCTCCGCCCAAGCGACCACTTCTCTTTCTTGCCTTCCAATTCCGAGTTATGTTTGTTGGCCTCTGACGTGCGGCATTAGATGGAATTCGAAAAGTCACGGAAAATTCGTAACGCGATAACAAATGAAGGTTTTCTTAAACACTACCAAGGCCCCAAAACACAATTTTTTAGGAGAGCGAAAAAACGTGGGGTGTGTATGGACTATGGTGTTGTTGGTTTTTTTCTTCAAAAAATTGAAGATTACGGTTCTTTTACAAAAAAAAGACTCTGGACTATGGTTATTTTATCAAAAGTCACTCAAACTTTCGGAGCTAATAACTACGGACAGGGCGTGATTTTGTTCACAGCAACACAGTCGGCACATAGCGGCTATGAAGCTCTACCAAAAGTTCTAGTATCTCAAAATCTCACTTTTTGGACTAATGTTTTTTTTTTTTTTCAAAAATCCCTTCATATTTAAACAACTTGATGTGCATCATTGAAGTACCAACGAGCGAGCTGGATGCCGTGCCACTTTTAGGAGTTATAAAGGAGAACCGGTATTTAAAGGGAAAATAATGCAAAAGCAACATTTGAGGTCATTACACACACCATCAGAATCGCAATTCTAAAATTCCCGTGAACCCTATTGTATAATATCCGATACAAGAGAGTGTAATGTGCCCACGTTATAACATGTTTTAAAAAATGAAGTCCGTTGGAAGAAAAGCGAATACGCTCTCTGTGTAATGAAAGAAAAGGAAATTTCGCGTTGTGCAAATGGAACATCTGGTTGTGTTCTGCAGTGATTTCGTTGCTTGGCTGTTTATACTTTGTTAAGAGAAATTTAATCCCTTTGTTTAAGCAGTACGCTACGGAAATGTGACGGTTTTGTGTTATTTTTAAGAAGCCATTCGTCCAAAACTTTGAAAATATGTTTTTGCTAGATAGGAAATTATTCTCCAGGGGTACATCTAACAGATTTAAGACAAAAAATGTAAATTTTTTCAGATTACGCTATGAAGAAAACATTAAGTTCACTCGCAATCCGCAACACACATTACGCTGCCAAACATAAAATCAAATATAGTTCGAAAAACATGCGTTCTATAACATAGCTTGCGTGCTCCTTGGGAGAATAAAACTAAGTTTCTGGGGTCGTAATCTACTAAATGCGACGTATTGGGACCTCGCATGACATGTTCGGATCTTTATTTTCTTTTGGTGCCCCCGTTCCGTAACATAGGTAAATTTTCTGTTTTCCAAGCCCAAGGAACGTTCTCCCGTCCAAAGAATACTTAAATTCTTTGGACGAGGTGAACGTTCCTTTATTCACAACGTACTTCACTTTGATTAATCAGAAAAAAAGAAATCTACAGAATTATGGTCATAAAAAGTTATTACGGCATTGTAGTATTTACTTTCTCGGCATACTTCGTACTTACAAAGTAAAGAGAAAGTATTGCAGTACTGCGGCAAAAATCGGCGATTTTTCGATAGAAAAACTTGTACTGTGAAGCCTTGATACCGACAGAAAATCTCGTACTGTGAAGTCCTGATAAATTACTTCCTCTAACATGTGTAGTAAGAATTTAGTTTTGTGGGACCTTGATACCCAAATTTTGGCAAGATGTCTGTCTCTTCGTCCGTCTAGACCGCAGCCAATTTTTTTCAATATTTTGATTGGAGGGGAGGTAATTTACATTAAGTCTCCAACACATTTTCAGAATTTTCTAAAAATTGCTCATATTTTTTTTATTACACGTTTTCCTCAAATAGAGGAGAGGGCGCTCAAAAAAGTGCGGTCTCATTTTCGTCGCAATCTCTGGATATTTGAAAATTGCGGAAGTTCAAATATTGTTCGGAGTCTTTTTACAACTACAATATTGAAGAAAAAAATTTTTCCCCTAATGAACTCTGTTCTTCAAAATTAATCTTTAAATAACGTCTTGGAAATATTGTGACACCACTAGTTATTCGTTTATACGAAAACCTCTCGTCTCTATCGATCGGTCAATATCAATATCAATACCGATACCGCAAGAATCGAAATCGACCTATTTTGAAAGAAAGAATATTGCCACTTCACGTATCAGAAGATCAAACTCTTGATCTGGCTTTAGAAGAAGAAGAAGAAGAAGAAGAAGAAAGGAAGAGGAGGTGGAGAAGAAAGAGGAATTAATAAGAAGGGGAGAAGAAAACGGAGGAGAAAGAGAAGGTCACAGGAAGAACGAGGAGGAGAAGAAAGAGACGGAGAAGAAGAAGAAGAAGAAGAAGAAGAAGGAGGAGAAGGAGGAGAAGAAGGAGGAGAAGAAGGAGGAGAAGAAGGAGGAGAAGAAGGAGGAGGAGAAGAAGGAGGAGGAGAAGGAGGAGGAGGAGGAGAAGAAGGAGGAGAAGAAGGAGGAGGAGGAGGAGGAGAAGGAGGAGAAGAAGGAGGAGGAGGAGAAGAAGAAGAAGAAGAAGAAGAAGAAGAAGAAGAAGAAGAAGAACAAGAACAAGAAGAACAAGAACAAGAAGAGTTATTCCTCGGGGCCTAAAGATGCCTGGGCTGCAGACCTCTCTCTTGGCATCGCAAGGGGGAGGGGGTTGCGTGCTCACGCACCAGCGCGGAGGAGGCGGCGCACGCATGCCTTAATACCGCCACGCCACGTGAAGCCCTCATCAGCACACGTGGCCCGTGTGACGTTGACCGTTTCAGCGGCTTATCACAGTGTGTGACGGATCATGGATAACAATAATAATGCGAGTGAAAATGAAATGCAAATACTTTCTTTTTAGTGACATCGCCAGGATTTCTTTGTTCTTTCCCTTCGTTTCTGTCTATCGGGTAGTGGAGAAAAAGAAATGCCTTACAACGGACGCAACAATTATGTTATTGTTAGCAAGATACGATGTAAATTCAAGCGTTTGGAATTAGACAATGTTTGCCATCCCTGCTCGCTGGCTACCCTCCCTGGCTCTCTACGATCAGCGTTAGTACCACCATAGAGTAATAACCTACCTCCTGAGTCTATGGTACCCCCATCGTTGCTATGGGCTGTCGTAAACAGGTGCATACTCCCGGCAAACTTTCAGTAACAGTTTTAACTTTCGATTACTCAAAGCGTGTTGGTGATATTGGAAAGGATTAAAAAGTATTTAGTAGACAATTTGATGGGTTTCAATAAACGTTTAATGCCACTTCATGGATTTTCTCAACCTATCCAAAATTTTCATCAAAAATTGAAAGAGTGCAGACTTAAATTTTGCTCTAAGAGGTTATCTCTAATAAAGCTTGAGGAGAGGCAAACTGTTCAATGTCTTTCTTCTACACACCAAAACATACGAGTGTTGTTCAAATATGGGATAAATTACACAGCACGTTAAAATTCTTTTAATTTTCAAGATTTTATATTTACTATTGGGTCAATTGTGTAGTGATGAAAAATAATGAGTAAGTTTTATGGTCTTCAAAGAACGTTTAATTCTCTTTCGTGACTTTCTCTTCCATTTTCATGGCCAAACCTTGAAAAAGTGCACATTTACATGTTGTTCTCAGTGATAGAAAAAGCGCACTCTTACATGTTGTTCTTAGGGATAGAAAAGGTGGAAAGGGAAATTTTTATGAAGTCTTATGCAGACAGTAACATTTGTTTTGTTTTTATGATCATATGAACAATATTTAATAAATCTCTAAAATAAAACTGTAGATTTGTATGAAAATCAAACGTTATTTTTAATATAAAAGAATAACTTTAAAAAATTTCCTGACAAGGTGCTCTACTTTTCGGTGCAACCGCATCGAAATCGGTTTAACCGTCCCAGAGATTACCCCAGACACACAGAGACAAAAGTCATAAAAGCAATTGAATTACGTTTTATATCATGTAAATAAGCATATAAGTTTATGAAAAGGCAGTTATTTTGAAATCACAGACTGTCCAATTGAATTTATTTGGAAGATATAAAAAAATAGATTAATGTGAGAGTTTCACTTGGGTCTGTCATTTTTGATGAGTTACCCCTAGTAATAAATATATTCGGTGTGTCATCTTATAAAAACACTATGTTTAGAAGATGTGGGGCTCGCAGCTTTTCCAAAAACAAAACATTTTCGTAAATTCTATTTAATGTTATGCCATCAATTTATGATTACATTCGTGGGTAGTTACTGATATTGTAAACTAATTTTACATTTACAGCCAAAAATGTCGTAAATTAAGAACTTAACTACTTCGTTGAGACGAAAAATGCGTAAAAATTTCGCTCTCAGATTATGCAAAATATTGCGCAATTGACCTCTGTCAGTTTCGCCTTGAATGAGCAATAATACTAACAACTAAAACACTCATTTCGGTTCTACGCAGTCTTTGTATAAAACATAATTTTAGAGGCGAAAAATTATATATAATAATTCTATTGTGACACTTTTATTTTAATTATTTGCCACTATTTAATTTATTTCTTGGTCTCACTAATCTAAAAGCTACACGATCATGGGTATTAAAATGTTTCTAGAGCTTTCAAACATGCCAATCTCTCAGTGAGATTGCGATCACAAGCGAACATGCCAATGATAGGCCGCCCATCACGAATCAACGCGTCTACATACTCGTAGCTACTTGGCAGAGTGCTTGGAAAATGACGTAGTATGAAACACCGGCTAACGGTATTTGGTTGTACTTGTCCCCGTTCGCGCGCTGAATACAAATTTCGAGAACTTTTGTGCAGCCCTTCGAAGAAAATAATATCTCGGTGTAAACGTAATATTGAAGCAGTTAAACATCTCATAAGATTCTTGTTGCCGGTTTGTGTATATATATTTGTTGAAATGGGAATAGTTCTGAAACTTTATCTGAAGTCGGGAACCTTACAGCAACGAACAATAACATTCTCCATGACCATTGCCGACTAGATCAAAGCACATTTGAAACACATTAAACGAATATATAGAATACAGATTGATAGGATCAAATGCCACGACTCTGATAGTTGTACAAATATGAAAATTTGATACTTCTGCCTCAGACACAAAATTCAATAAATTACTTTTTCAATTCAAAAGCTAACATATCAATTGCACAATATGTTTACACAACTATAATTAGTCCTGCCATAGCAGTCTCTAACCACTCTTAATCAGAGACAATACCCATTGTTGACGGACTTGTCCATGTTAATTTAGTCCAGAAATATGACAGTTCATAAAATTGCACCTTACTATATAATAATTAAAAATCGTTCCTTGTATGCAGAAGACAGTATTGGAGACGTAGTATTTTCACCGTGGCACAAATATTTTAGCCAGTATATTTGATATCAAATATGCTACGGATGTCTGGTACGTAGAGTCAAAACAAACATTTGTCCCCGTAGAAACAAGATATAAGTAGCAGGGCATATATGTGTTGACTCGTTCAGAGAACTTGTCAGTACTGTGAAAGAACGAACGCATTGAACAATTACGGAAGTGAAGATAGTGTGCACGGGAAGCTAACAACGATTGATTTACTATCGAATTTGACGAAACATCATTACAAATAGTCACCAAGAAAATCAGTAATCATAAGTAGAATTGCCAGTAATAACACCTCCCCCCGAATTGTGAGGACTATCACTAGGAATGTTTAGGACTAATCTCCGAAAGTATTCCAATGTAAAGCAGCAAATTGTATTTAATGTTCATGTAACATCCATTTCAAATAATCATTTTCATAGTCGGATATGCTCATGACCATTGCAGGTAATAGTAATAAGAAAAAATTACATTAACAGTAAAGAAGAGGAAGAGAAATTCCATGTTGTCTCAATGTTCGTATTTTATCATTTTAATAGGAATCTTCAAAACAGTCAACAGTGAAACACATGGCATAATGATCAGAACAATGGGAACTAGGTCTATCATCTACAAGAATCGCTTGTCATTCTTACAGCATTTCTGTGTCATCCACATTTTCCAAATGCATCGTGTTTTAATAGTGATATTTTATTGCAGGACTGGGAGGGAATGAAATTAGTTTTCTTATTGAATCTGACCACACAGTCAGTACCCAAAATTTGTTTTAATACATAAAAAATGAAGATATAAGTAATCCATTCATTTGTGTCATTTAACCCCTTATAACGTATGTAATTCCAATAGTAAATGCCAGCTGTTTTTAAAAAATATTTCTGTAGTTAATAGTTTCATTTGATGTCATCAGTTTTTATAGTGGCATGCTTTTTAATATTTTCCATTTCAAAACTTTCTTTTTTATGGAAATTAGGAATTTCAAATTATTTTCAAAAAATACTGTAGTCGGTTGATTTTAGAACTTAGAAGATTCTGGAAAAAGTTCTTCACCAATCGGTCAAATGATATATGTCGGAAACCAAGTACAATGAAATAATATTCTATGAACTTCCGAAAAATCTGGAAAATAATAGCATCCAATATATTGTCTGGCTCAATTATAAACATCTTGCAGTTATTATATAGACTCCAATTTGCTAAAAAGCTATAACACATGTTCACAATTTTTAAATATTTTGGCAATACTTCTGATATCATCACGAAAGGGCAAAATGACTCCAGAGAGCACTAGCCTTAGCAATATTTGTCCGAATTGCAGGATAGACGATGCCTTTACTTTCATTATAACTGAAAACACCATGGTATGCATGATGCATCAAATATTAGTCTACCAATTAAACACTAAGTAGGAATAAACGTGACCAATAGAAATGGTGAGAACACAAAGCTTTTCTCCTTTTCAAGGAAGTGGGTCACACAAAGCTTTCGGTTATGACAATACGAACAAATGAAAAACTACAACAAAACCTTGTAAGTACAGGAAACAAATCACTTGAAATACGATGAACTTAATTATCTAGCAATAAACTTAAAACCAAAGGATTCAAAAGGAAGAAGTGTATTGTCATGCTTTCAGAATACAGGGAAAATTTAAAATAATAAGGAAGAGTTTATAATACTAGAAGAAGAAAAAATATATTCCACGTACAGTTGACAATTAGGAGTAAGTAACCATCAAACCACTAGAAATGTAAACGAAACAACCCCTTCAACATATTCATTGACGTTTTATACTTTTTGGTGTTTCTGTACCTCTGAAATACGGAATTTTGTGAACCTTTATTAATAACTCCAGAAAAGCAAGATTTTAAAAACACAATTGACGAAAATCCGAAATGATTCACGCATGCCTGTGCTATTTAGAAATGTCAAGAGGGATCAAGTGTTTTTTTGAAGAGAGTTCCCACGTCTGACAGTTAGCTGTCAACTTACGTTTACCCACTTCATTTAGACACGTTTGCTCTCCATTCCGCATCATACAGAGAAACATTTTCTGGTCGATTGACATCTTCTAAGCGAAACAAAAAACGTAGAGAGAAAACATGGAGCTGCGGTCACGTAAGGAAAAACGTGGGCAGGCTCACACGCTCGCATCCTTGCCCCTTGGCAGGTCGTCGACCCTCCCGCCGCCTCCGTCTTACCTGAACACACATGTAGGTGTCCCGCGCTCAGCGCTAGCAGGAACAGCGCCAGCAGCGCCGCGACGGGCAGGCGGCCGCCGCGGGAACTACTCTCGTCGGCCATGGCGGGCCTCGCGGCCAGGGCGGCCGGGGCGGCTCGCGCCGGCCCCGGACCTCGAACCCAGGGCTCCCGCCGCGGGCCGGGCGCCGGCGTCGCGGAAGACTCCTGCGCGAGGGCGTCGACGGGCAGGCGGCCCACGAGGCGTCGGTCTCGCTCACACGACAGAACCTAGCTCCGGCTCACATTCACCACAGAACCTCGACGGAGCTCCTCGCAGCTCGGGTGGATTTCGAGGCTCGCTGTCACATCGTAACTTCACAACCTAATACGGAGGGGATGAACGGCCACGCGATTAGTCATGTATATCACAGTTTTGGGCACAAAAGCACGGTTGTTACGAAGGTATTTTTAAGAACACACTGTCCGCAAAGTTGTTCACGGAACGCGAAGATCACAAATTATTTTTTCTTTATTAAGTTACGTTTATTCTTTCCCTTAAAGTCCAAAACTGCCCCATCTTCGCAAGACGTCAAAGTTCAATTAGCATTCCAGACAATTCCCGCAGACACAAGCACCAGCCGAACGATGTGGCGGATCCACCCGCACTCGAGGAAACGTCACCGCCCGGGAACGGGAACACAAGCGACTCTCTCCGGGCGCGCGGCACAGGGCCGGCGCTGGCTGGCGGGCGACGAGCGGGGTCCGCGCGGGCACCGAAGCACTGAGGCACTGAAGCCCCGCTGCCTCGCCGCGCCGAAGAAAGGCGGCCGCCGCCGTCGCCCCGCCGCCGCGGAGGCGGCGAACCGCTAGGTCCCCCCGCTCCACTCCGCTCCGCTCCGCCTCCCGGGGAACGCGCCGCCCCCTCCCATCTCCCTCCCATCCCGGCCCCGCCCCGCCCCGCCCCGCCCCGCTCCGCCCCGCCGCGCCCCACCCCGCCCCGCCCCGCCCCGCCGCGCCCCGCTCCGGCACGCCGCGCCGCCCGCCAGGGGTGGCCGCAGGTGCGCGCCGCGCCGCGCCATCTGCCTGCACGAGGGCGACCATTCGGCCCGCATCAGGACTCCTCGGATTGTTAGAAATACGCACCGGCTAAGGGCATCAATTGATGTCGCTGCAGTGCATCTGCCCGGGAGGTCCTAGGGTGCCGACGGTGGCCGGATTTTCGACACATAGGTAGGTCGAATACAGCCGCGGTGTGGTGGAGAATTCTGGAGGTCGGCTGCTCTGGTCGGTAGTTTTCTCCGATGAACACCAGGTGAATGCTGGACCAGTACCCTAACAAAAGGCCCACGGACCGCGCGCGAGCTGTTCATCTTCCTCGTCGGAACCTCGTCCTTTACTTATACACACACTTACATGCACTACCCTACCATATATGTCAGGAGCTTAGAGCTTGTCCCGGCTCGCCATCCAACGGAGGAAGATCACCGCCGGTTCTAGCGATAAAAACATGTACTACACTGGCGGGACTAAAGACCTTAGCTGTTGGCGCGCCAGAAATCACCACTTGTTAATCATTCAATTTAGGAAAATTCTTTATTTTTCTAATTTGACGTGATACTGTTCATTTTTTGATACGCATGATAATGATCAGTGCTGGCGGGTCATTCGAGGACCATGAGGGATCTCGTGCCGGCCTGGCTAGCCCCACACCTTTCACCGCTGGGGTCACGGTTCAAATCCCGGGCAATTGTTATGGAATTTGGGGTGAACAAAGCAAGCTCTCGGGAGAGGAAAGAAGGAAATAAAAAAAGAAAGGAGGAAGGAAAGAAAGAAGAAAGGAAAGGAAGACGGAAAGAAAGAAGGAAGGAAAAAAGGAAGAAAAGAAGGATCGAAAAAAGGAATACATATCGATTGTGCGATGGTGTTATAACAGGCAAGGAAAGAAGGAGAGCCACGATGAAAACCTGCAGTGAACCCGCTTTGTTAACCACAAATTCCATGGATCGGCCTGGGTTTGAACCCCGATACCCAGAGGGCATCAAAAGTGAGCGGCTTGGCCACTGTACCGTGGGTCGCATACCCTTCCCTTGATGCATACAGTGATTGATTAGTGATTCCGGACGCGTTAACTGCAAAGGTCATTATGTCAAGTCAAGTGTAGCGCATGATTTTATTGCGAGAGGCGGCAATCATCTCCAGCTGAATGGTGAGATCTGACGCCGATCCACTCGTCGGCTTGCAGCGTAACCTCAACCAGGTATCTGCCATCAGCGGGACAAACTCGAAGCTCTCGGCTGGCCTCCCTACATGTGTGGTAGTGTAGTGCGTGTAATGGAAGTGTATGTATAGGTAGGGGGTTGCGATAGGTCAAGGAAGAGGAAGGAAAGATCGCGCGCGGTCCGTGGCCCGTTTGTGAAGGTTCTGGTCCAGCATTCGCCTAGTGTTGATCGGAGAAACCACGGAACACTACCGATCAGAGCAGCTCGCCGCTAACATTCCTTTCCAGATAGAGGCTGAATTCGACCTAGCTATGTAGCTAGTGTTGAAAACCCTGCCACCGTCGGGACCCTAGGCCGGGACGTCTAACCTCCTGGTCAGAGGCACTGCAGTGACATCAATTAATTCCCTGAGCCACCTAAGTGTTTCTTGAAGGCATTGCTGAATGGGATGCAAACTCGCGCCAATTAAGTTACATTGAAAACTGAATGGTCCACACACCAATTCACACTACATCGCTTCACTGACAACATCGTCCTCTAAGAGTCAAGGAAATGAGAAATAAGGTCAATCAATTATGATAGTTTCAAAACATAGTCAATCAGCTTATTGCACTTCATACTTTGGGTTTTTCTAAGCACCTTCTTCAATTTGAAGAGCATATTCATTGCACTGCGCCTTGGAGACCTAAGCATACATTCCAGTTGCAGATTGTTTTATGTAAAAAAAGATATTCTGTGTTCTATGACTGTTTTGCTTCGTGTTTACGGTAATTTCTTGGCAATGATTTGATTGTTACCAGAGGCCGACAATAAAAGTTCTTTTGTTGAAAATTGCCGAACTTGCCGAGAATTGCGAACAATTATAATATTTTCTCTTCTTACGACGTAACGCGAGAAAATAAACATATCTGTGAATATGCCAGTACTAATAGAAAAAATACAACAAAAATATGGGTGGAGTAGATTTATGAGAACAATTCGTGTCAACCTCTAGACTCAAAGAAATGGTGGTGGAATTTTTCTACATGGGGCATTGATGTGTTTTGTGTACAAGGATGGCTTCTATACCGACGCTATGGAAATGACATTCATCTACTAGAATTATTGTATCTAATGGCACAGAACCAATATCACCTGGCGTATTAAGAATCTTTCCAAATTCAATTCAAGAAATACGTTTAAATCGCAAAGATCTTGTAGTAGAGACGGGTGAAAATAGTTATTGTCGATAAATATAGTTTAGTAACCGAACTATATTTACCTATAAAAATGTAATGTATCACTTCACCCAACAAATTGTTACAAAGCATTCCACATAATCTGGAAGATGTGATTTTCATGATAAGAATTAATCACAATCAAAGGTACCATAAATCATTCTTACGTTTCATGTCCGTTCACTTTCGTTTCATTCACGAAAGAAAATATATTCTTAAATATTCTTTGTAAGATTACAATATCATTTATTGATTCCGCACTATCCCTGTGTCAACTTAAGCTACCGGATATTTATTGTACATTGACAATCATATCTTCATCTCGTGCACCAGATACGTTGTAGTAAATGTTTAGAAATATTACCGTAACAAATTTTATTTTAAAAAATTAACACAAAAATTGTGGACATAATGAGTTGATGTAACAATCAAACTTTAAAACGTACAGCATAAACTAACAATGAACTTCATAGGCTCTTTTTTGCCCGCAAAACTTTTTACAGACGTTATCTCCTCAGAAAATAGATTTGAAGCTAACTTGTGGTCTATGGTCATCATGATGAAATTGGTTAGTGGTTGTTCTGTTAATTTTCGGAGGTAGATTTTCACGATTTTTAATTTGCTATAACTCCTTTCATTTGAGGCGACTGAGACGGGTAGAGAGAAAAAAATCTCAACACTGTAATTATGTTATGCTTTTATTATATTAGGGTGAGGCCGTTTTCATATTGGGTCTAAAATCCAAACCATGATACTTAAAACTTTCCTCTTCTATTATATTGCTGTATTCAATCACCGACCCGTCCCATTCAAAATATTCTTTATCTGCGGAAGCTAACTAAAATTTCTATTTCCTCAATTCTCTTTTCATTGTTTCAAACCGAGCTTTAGTGAGGAAGCCAAAGAAACTACTCAGGTTTTGAATGGCTTAGAACATTTGTCTCAATTCAATAAAAACCCAAAATATTATTTCAATAATAAAAATCTACCTTTTTCAATCTGACAATGAATAAGTTTCATCTTTGCTCTTGCCCTTTTCCTTAATCATCCGCTTTTTCTTTCTCCACACTACTTCTTTAAATTGGGGATCTAGGTTAAGCTTTCTTGTTATTTCTTTCGCTTTTGTTACTGTATCGATGGAAGTATTTTCCCTTTCAGATTCTGATTCATAGATCAGGCGGTTAATATATTTTTTCTGATCTATTAATAGTGATATCTTCTCTGTAAGAAGACAATGTATACAAATGTGTTGACATTTCTTAGAAGTGAAGTTGCTTCCATTATGGTTTCAGCAGTTGTCATTGGGCTGTTCGTTAATCATTAATAGCATCTATTATTTTGAAATAATTATATGATTCGTCATTGCCAACAATACTGTTTATAATAAATTATAATTGTAATAAAACAATATTGTTGGCAATGACGACTCATATAATTATTTCATTGTAAATGCCAACGAAACTCATCACAATACTAATAGGAGTAATATATTATTTTTTCTAAATGCTTACATATTATAGTTATATCTTCCCTCTTAGTCGAACATTTGGTATTATGTTGCAAATTTAGAGATAAAGGGACGTGTTTTACAAGGACGTCTTATCTATTTGTGAAGGAAGCAAAGAATTTAGGAATGCCAATGCAGGGCTCTGCCTCCAGTGATAAGTTATTTGAAATACCAATGTCGCTTAAAATTTGCAACAAAACATACCATATCAACATTTTATTGCTTCAACTTTTCAAATGTTTGAAAGATAATGAAGTTAAATAGAATATTACTTATAATTAAATACTGTGAGAAACACTGGGGTTTTGGAAACCGCCTGCTTTAGAATCCTAAGGGTTTTTCAAAAGACACTTTTTGCCATTACATTGCTAGTATTATTGGTATGTCATGTTCTTTACATTAAGCATTTTGCTACTTTTTAGTTACTATAACAAGAGTGGTCCTTTTCAAGGAAAAGGATTGACTGATTTGAGTACCATACGACTAGTGTACGTACAGTATTTGCACGTGTACGATTGCTATAGTGTAGCCTTTCGAAAAATTATGATCTACTCTTTAGAACAGATGTCATTTAAGATAAAAATCTCCGTATTCAATTTTGTACGTTTGAAAAGTTAAATTTTTGGGTACAGCACCACTTTCTTTGGCATTCTTTGATACATACGAGGAGAAAATTTAAAGAAACAATTTGAACAGTTTTTGAGAAAATAATTGTTTCAAATAGTCTACATTTCACGCAAAATTACACTAAACGTCTCAGATATAAAAAAGAATACGTTACATTTCAAGATATGTCGTTGGATAAGATATTTCACTGAGAAAAAATTCTATCTTCAATATTGTAGTTGTAGGAAGAAGCCAAAAACATTTTGAACTTTCGCAATCCGAAAATAAGTAATTTCCACGAAAATGAGACCTGCCCCAAAAATTTTCCTGACTACATGAAAACTATTCACAAAAATCAAATTATCGTTTCAAAGTTGCAGAGTCTTGAGTTCCTTTAAAGCGATTAAAGAATATCAGATTTGAAGAAAATCGTCTGAACGGTTTAGATGCATTTACCACTCTCAAACGTTTTGCCGTAAATATCTGTTTCGCTATCAAGGACCCAATTATTTTTCTAATTAAAGTATGTATTTTATTCAAACATTTCGGGGCCCAATTCCAACACTAACCCACTTTCTCAGCGTACGCCACTCACCCAAATTGTCCATTATTTCTGCATTGTCATCTCCTGACTACCCCGATCCCCTTTCTCATGATGCTACATCCCAAGTCAGGGTCGTCCGCATACTCGCAACATTGGATTGAGCAATCAGTCTTGTGTATGTGCCGTATTGAGTTAGAGGATCGTTGTTCAGTCCGGTCCTAGAGAAAGTGCAGTAACAGAATGGGGTAAAGAGTTCGCATGAATCTTTTTATGGGTTGTCTACTGTGGCTGTAGCCAAAATTATTTCACCTTCAACTTCTACAAGTAAGTTTTCTTCCTGGCAGTGAAGGGCACTTGGTAGCATGTCTGAATGTCTTTTGCAAAATATCCTAAATAATAACCGCCTTTAAAATTTCATATTCACGTTAAGGAGATATTTTACCTCCATATTAATTGCAACGAGAATTGAGGTACAATATACTATTTCAATAATCTAAGAAATGCATTTTTATTCATTTCTCTTTTAATATATTTTCCTTCGCATAGGCAACCCAGTACACTTCGCCGCCCGGAGGGTTGCCTGTATTGCAGACGTTATACTTGTGAGCTTCAAATGAAAACAATAAAAGTGCTATAAAAATTAAAAACGGGAGCGAGTGATTTGTAATGTGGCTACAATAATTTAATGGTGATTTAAATGTAATATTATTTCTGTAATGATCATTGTATAGAATCTGAACTGTTCCAAATAACGAGTTACAAGTAGCAACAATAACAGTTTATTTGGCAAATTATTTAGAATATTTCGTATCAAAATCTGTACCAAACACTTTGCCAATACGCCGTTATGCATTAGAGAATGGTACCCAAACCTGACACTGGCGCTGTGGTCATAGGCCCCTGCGTCGCACTCTTGGTCTTACTCATGCTCACACAACTTACTGGGGAAAGAATCAGGAGAGTATTTTGGTTCAAAGGTCACACATGGTGTACTAGAAATGCCCTTTCAATAGAGTTCAAACCCATCAGTCGGATACAATGCGGACTCAGAAGCGAATCCCCTAGCCTCTGTGCCAGCCAGGTCGAACAGGAATGGCAGGAAGAGGTGGTGGTTGGAGGAGCTTGATTAGTAGTGTTCGTACCACGTGGATCATATGTTTGGAACGTTGAGTGCGTTACAGATTTGCCGCCGGAAATAAATGCAGACTCATGCAGTGCCCTTTCATGTAATCGGACTTCGCTAAAGTTGGACAAGCTTAGACCATATGATCAATGGTTTCAATCTGTTCCTGATTGATTGATTAGTGGTTTCAGGCGCGTAATATGCTAAGGAAATTAGTTCCGTATGTGTAGTGCATGTTTTATCGTGCGAGGTGGCGGTAATCTTCTTCTTGCTGGATGGCGAGAACCGTTTTTTCCCAACCTGGTATTTATCACCAGCGCGTTGCAGTGGGGCACCGCCCTGGACGGAACAAGTTCTAAACTCCAGACTAGTCTCCCGACATGTGTCTGGTAGTGTAGAGCATATAAGTGTGTGTGTAGTTAGGAGTGAAGATAGGACAAGGACGAGGAAGAAAATATCGCGCGAACCGTCGGTCTGGCACTCGCCTAGTGTTGATCGAAGAAACCACGGAAATCTACCGATCAGAGCAGCTAGTCACTAGAATTCTAGGCTGTGTGCTAAATGTTAGGAATATTAATGCGGATATTATTTGTAGTTATAGATTTGTAGGCAGTTTGGGCTTTACCAATGTACAAGCAAAAAATCAATATTCCTGGAAGTAATTCTAATACTTTGTTTGCCGCCACTCTGATACCACTACCTTTGCAGACAACAAAAGATGCCATTTAAAACTTCATGAGTTACCATTGGGTTATTTTGGAGAAGAGAAGTCGTAAGTAAGAAATAAAATATACAAATGTGATCGATGAAAACATGAAGTTCCTCTATAATTATTGACGTCTGTTCTATTTCCGTTTTTATGTAATGGATGAATTAATGCAGTTTTCCATTCTTCTGGATGTTTTTGTGATTGCCAAATATTGTGCATAACTTTAGTGATTGTTTAATGGTGTTTGGCCCTGCTGCTTAATTTGTTTCTGCTACTATTTCATCTTCTCCAGATGCTTTGTTGTTTTTAAGCCTGTTGACGTATTTGGTGATTTCAGTTTCATCGGGTGGTGTGGAGTTTTGAATTGTTTCTACAGGTTATTTTGTGGGGAATCTTTGTGATGGTTCCTCACAGTTTAGGATATTTTCAAAATATTTTGCAAGCTCATCACAGTTATCTTCATTGTTTAATGCCAAATCTTCATTTTGTTTTTGAAGCATAGGCATTCTCTGATTGATTTCCTGTAAGTTTAGTTTTAAAAATTTTATAAAAGTTCCTGGAATTGTTTTTCGTGTCTCTCTCCTGGTTGTCAAAATTATCGTGTATTTTTTTCTGGTATTAGTTGCAGTTCGTGTGCCTAGAGTGCTCAGGTGTCTCATCAGTAGAGTCCAGAAAAATATGCTGTATGAAGCGGTAAAATGTGTACAAAAATATGAAAATGAAAAGAATTTGTAGCAAATATGTAAAAGTGATATAATATGTACTACGCTCAAACTACGCTCTTATTTACAGAACATTTACAAACAAACAAATTAAATTACACAAATTGAAATTATATTAATAAACTATTTATTGAAATCAATTTTATATTTGAGGTGCGTCTGAGAAGCTTGGTGAATAGATTCATAAAACAAAGCATGCAAATAAAAACCTTTATTCGCCCTCAAAGTAAATCCGTTGGCCAAAATACACTTTTGACTTCGGCGATGAAGTTGCTGCAAGGAGTCAGCGAAGAACTATTTGAGGATCGAACAAAGCACAGATATCGCATGTCTGGTATGTCTGCCTTTCAGGGCCTACTTGAAGCGAGGAAAAAAAAGAAGTCGGCAGGCATCAGTTCTGGGGAGGATGTGCGGGATCAGCTGCACAGTGGCGGGCCAAAAAGTTGCGTACACGGAACGCGGCATGAGGACGTGCGTTGTCATGCAATAGCCCCAACTTGCCACATTTTTGGACGAACTCGTTACATGTGTAGCACAAATCACTTCAATGCACACTCATAGAATCCACAATTGACGGTTTTTCCCTTCCGTACAATTTGGTTGGGGATCATGCCGCTGCTGTCGAAAAACTGTCTTTTTTCTGGACTTCTGTAAGCGGCTCTTTTTGCTCGATGTAGGCGGCTCATATGTTGTTTCTCTTTGTATCTCCCTAATATTTGGAAAATATGAGCTGGAACAGTTTTTCTAGAGTCTATATTTAGCCTTTAATTTTGTATGTATTTTCGTTGACTTCCAATTATGCGAAGGTGTATTATCCAGGTTGGCACTGCTAGCTTTAGTCTAAAGTCTCTGTGCCACAATTTTGGGAAAGACATAAGAGTCTACAACTAGGGCGGAACTAGGGCGCTTAATAAGCCTAAAATGAGCTTGGATTGAAAAATGCTTTGGTTTAGTTTGGTTTGGAGGAGCTGCTATCTTTAGATGGCTCTTGTCGCAACATAAATGCATGGCCTACGGAGATCAACCCCAAACAAATCACGTGCATCTGATCGCATTTTCGTGTGAACCTATCGTCATCAGTATACAATACTGAAAATCTGTAAAAAAAATTGTCGAATATTGAATTTTTTTTTTTTAATTCATTAAATATTTTTACGAAATAAATTTCAAGATAATTGGTAAAATAATAAAGTTTTAAAAAATATGTAATAATATGTATCAAAACTAGTGGCGCTACAACAGCACATACTTTCTTGCATTATTTTTTAATTGGCAATTTTCGAAAATTCAGGGAGTTCAACTGCGCAATCTGACCTAAGACATTCTTTTAAGCGTTCCTTATTCTATCTGTGGAAAAAGATTGGAGCGGTTTTTAAGAATTTGTAAAAATATAAATTGCATTAATTTCAAGCATTGACTACGCTTACTCGTTTTTACATAAAAATTGTAAATGACCTTTTTTAAAGAGTATTTATTTAAGGCAAAAACCTTCATCTTCTATTTTATAGTTTTGAAATGTAAATATTTGGCAATTTTCGAACATACTGAGACTTCGACGGAAATTAGACTAGCTCCACATTTTTTGCCGTCTGTTGATAGATACGAGGTTAATATTTTTTTTAAAAAGAGAGTTTTTTGAGAAAAATTGTTTAAAGAATTTTAAAATTTGCCTTTGTTTCACGCAAAAGTACGCGAAAACTACTCATGTTTTTGAAACATTGTTCATGTCCTTATTTCACGATCTGTCTTTAAAAAACAGATTTCATTAATGGAAAAAGTCTCTATTTTCTATATTGTATTCGTAGGAAAACGCCCAAAAAATTGCACTTTTGCAATTTTCGAAAGATCCGGGATTTCAACGAAAATGAGACCTGCGATATTCCCTTACATTACCGACATTCTTGACATTATCCGATAACAAAGTTTAATCAAAAAATTAGGAGCCATTTTTGAGAAAATGTTTAAAGCGTTGCTGAGGCGTCATGTAAAGTACCCTTAAAAATCATACTTTCTGTTTTAAACTCATAGGGTCTCGAACGTTTTGCGGTCAATCGATTTTTCGGTATCAGAGACCCAGAAAACATGAATTCTGACAACAAAATGTGTTATATGTAATTTACGATATATATATATATATATATATATATATATATATATATATATATATATATATATATATATATATATCGTAAATTACATATAACGAATATGTAAAGAGGTGTAATATGTAAACGCTATTATATATATATATATATATATATATATATATATATATATATATATATATATATAATTGCAATACTTTCTCCTCTTACAAAGTAAGGGCGAGAAAGAAAAAATTGGATATTGTGTTAAGATTGCCCTGATTCTCCAAGACCACAATTTTGAGAAATGATCATGGAAAGACAAAAAGTATATTTTTACATAAGTGTCCTGTCTATACGCATCAGGCCTGTGGATATGGCCGTCAGATCCCCAATTACTACTGGAACAACTCTCATCCTCCGATTCTAGATTCTTTGCAGCTCTCTCTGGAGATCACATATGTTTCTCGCCTTATTATGTTCGTAGTAAAGAGAAAGCATAGTAATCGTGTGGAGGAATTTGGGGATTTTTCGAGAGAAAAATTTCTTATTGTCGAGTCCTGGCAACAAAAGTGGATAAATTTTGTTCCAATATGTTGTAAATTACTTCATCCAACACGTTGTGTAGTCAAAATCCATGTTTTGTAGGTCCTTGAAATCGAAAAATCGCCCGCGAGTCGGATCCGACCAGCGTAATGAATTTATGCAACCCGCGATTATTTTTTTAAAAATCGGTATACTAAAGTACTACTTACGTTTATCTATAAACAAATTACTTAATGAAATTTTCTTTATCTAAACCAATCATTTTCGTATTTAACATTCTTTTATTTTAATATTTTTTTCGGCCTGTGGTTTCTTTCTAATCTGGCCCGAGGCAAAAACTGTTGGCCACGCCTAGCCTGTTATTCTCCGATTGATCTGAATCCACTCGAGACTCTGCGAGTTTGAAACGGATATTTTGATTTTGTGGGATACTTTACACGAAGCCTCAACAAAATGTTTTCAACAGTGGCTCCAAATGTTTGTATTATACTTTGCCCTCGAATGGTGTAATGAATGCTTAAAAAATAGCGATTATCTCATTTTCGTTGAAATCTCTGGATTTTCAAAAATTGCAAAAGTTAGAAATAACGTGAAAAAGTATGCACTGTTGAAGCACCACTTTTTTTATATTTCCTGATTCACTCTGAAATCTGCTGAGATAACCACGTTCTCTATCCATAGTTGCTTCTCTTCAACGACGGTAAGATTTGGCATGTTATGATCCAACTGATGATCTGTCCGGATGCTGACAGCCCATATTGCTGCTGACTGCGGCGACTCTGACCGAGAGGTCCTAGAGGGGAGTAGCCTCGACAGGCTTGAAGGTTTTTGTAAAGAGGTTCATCTATTTCTTTTATAATTTAGAAAAACTTCAAGAGAAACATAAATTTGCTGCTAACAGAATTTTTAATATTGATGAAGCAAAATTTACTATAGTTCCAGTAACTCAGAAAAATATTGTAGTATTGTAGGGTAGCCACGCCCAGGGAGAGAGGAACAACAACCACCATTATTTGATGGATTAATGCAGCAGGTGACTTAATTCCTCCCTCTTTTGCAAGGGCCTAAATGTCTAAATATGTCCCTGCGTGCATCTGTAGTAAGAATGGCTGGATGGATGAAGAATTGGCTCAAACACTTTAAGAGCCATACTTGACCAACTGCCCAGAAGCCACCCTACTGCTAATCTTGATCAACCTTGGAAGTCGCATTACATAATGCCTACAATTACTGTGAACAAAATAAATAGTGTTTGAAGTACAAATGTGTTCATTTTGCTTCATATTGCTTTAGTGACTCCCATTACCAGTATGCAGAGGTCATGGGGGTCAAATGCAAATTTTTGAGAATTAGATAATTGAGAGGATTTTAATGTATTTTTAATTAATCTTTGTTATGAAAACACAAGCTTAATAACTAACGTGAGATATTATGGCACATACTTGTTCACACTAACAATTGGTATTAACTTATATTGAAAAAACAAAACGTAACCCACATTATTCCCGCTTCCCCTACTGTCCACACGATGGACGTCCTTCGATGTTCCGGAAGTATTGTCCGTTGAGCCATACCATCATTCTGTTGTTTTCTCTTGGTTTTCTCTCTACATCGATGAAGCAGGCGCTTTCCAGCATAAATTATCCTCCTTTCGTATTTCGACGTGTTACATTTCTCTTGACATTTTGATTGCTCTTGTTGTTGTTGTTGTTGTTGTTATTGTTATTATTATTATTTAATAATAATAATAATAATAATAATAATAATAATAATAATAATAATAATAATAATAATAATAATAATAATAATAATAATAATAATAATAATAATAATAATAATAATAATAATAATAATAATAATAATAATAATAATAATAATAATAATAAATTGGCACTTCACGGTACATTTTTATCTGTGCCAGTAATTCTTAAATCAACGCACCCACGGCCCTGTAAACTTCGCATTGCTACATTCTTATGTGATCCTTATCTGATATTCTTTCTCACATGATTCTCATGTGTGTGTGTGTGTTTTTTCTTCAAATAAATGAAGGCACAAGAAAAATAAATCGAACATCATTCTTGACTATTTTCCGATTGAAAATTCTTGGTATGTTAGGAAAGGGGGCACTGTCATCCGTGCCGGAGCTTCAATATCTTGAACGGTATGGCGAAATTTTAATCGGCGAATAGATCGATTCGTCAGATTTCAATTCTATATTCCGGCCGATCCCGATCTCGGCGCACCGTGACCTAACCCTGACACCTTATTGTGATGGCTGTGGGCCGTGTTAAGGTTATGGGTGCCTTGAGCTCGAATTATTACATTTACTATGTATGAGCATAACTTCAGTGTGGTCGAAAGCGGTGGTGCTGAAAGTACGTGCTAGAAATGACGCAATTTGTGCCATTTTGTCAGTAGTATTGACTATGGGGCCAGCTAAACATTGACGCAATCTGACAGCGATTGGAAAGCAAAACATGACTCCTTGTGCAAATGACAATTGGGTTAGAAGATTTACTGTGTCAGACCCCAGAAAGCATAACAATGGGTTCACCATTTATAAAGTAACTTCTATTGTGAGTAGTTCCTTTTATTGTGAAGTGTTACATGTTCACGGTACCGAATTGTAATATTTCCATTTTATGCTATTGAGTTAAGTTTCATTATTATTGCATTTAAGAGTCAAAATAATCCACAATTTTTATTCTTATGCATCTTGAAGGTGTCTCTTGAGTATCTCTGGAGATGTCACATGAAACCAACAATACTGAGTATGATTGTTCACTTCATCGCTATAGTGTCATGTTTGTTTCATGGGTATAGTTTATTAGATTCTGTAAGTCTCTCCACCAATTCTTGAGTTTTCTACTAAAAAGTTCAAATGCCATTATTAAATATATCATTGGCAATTGTTGTATTCTCTGTTGTGCAATACGTATGTATTATGTTATTTGTACACACATACTTTTATAGAGGAACTTCTACACACACAATTGTGTGATAGGTGCAAATGTCAATCAAACAATCTCTGTCAATTGAATGTTATTTCAATTGAATGAATTTCATACTACCAGTTCTTTCTGACAGTAATTTTTATTGCTTGTGTCAAAAGACAATGTGATAATTTTTATTTCTGCCAAATTTTATGTTCACATTTGTATTTAAATGTTAAAGTTATTTGTGATTTTTTGTAGGTATTTCCGAAAGGTTCACCTGAGGCTTCTACCAAGGTAATAGTGTGGAAAAGATACAATGATTTCAAGAAGTTGCACACTGAACTTCATCAAAAACATAAGAAATTATATCTCCAGGGCAAATTTCCTGCTTTTGCAGAAGCAAAATTCTTCAGAAGGTGATCATATAATTGTGCTTGTGAAAATAACTTGAAACCCTGCCCTTTACAGTTAGATATAGTCTTTCATTTTATTCTACAGATTTGAAGAAGAAGTCATTGAAGAAAGACGAAAATGTGCTACTGTTCTTCTGGAATTTATTGGTGCTCATCCACCATTATTCACCAGTAATGCATTTGTCAAATTCTTTGAGGTGAGCACCATTGAATTTTTCCTTTTCTTAGCTTTATAAGAACTGTGTTTTAAAGTTAACTGTCCCCTTCAATAAAATAAAAAAGGTTTTGATTGAGCACAACATGTAGTACTCAATGTAATTGTTCGCCAAAATGATTTTTTAGAAAAATATAGTCCTCAAGTAAAGATTTGGTTAAAGTAGGGTACACGGTACACCCTTGGAGAAGCTGTGGGGCAGTGGCGGTGGGGGGGAGGGGCTCTCCTTAAGCCCTCTCAAATTACGCTACATGCTCTGATAGAAATGAATAAAACTTACAGATAGGCAATTTTCATAGCTCGCCCTTGATACGCTTTGTCCATGCCGCATTGTAATGCCAATTTACTTTCGAAGGCAAGTTTTCTCGCTTCGCTCGCCAAGATCCAAGTGATGGGGAGGCTTGAGCCTTCGGCCCTCACATTCACTATACACATCCTTGAGTCTATACACCGCATAATCACCAATTCATTTTTATAAGAAAACACTTTTCAAGAAAGCTGCCAGAATTCAAACTGCTCAGTTACCGCCGGAGCAGTGCTAAGTGCTGATTTAAACGACTTCCGTAAATTGTACCGTATACTTGACTTCAACCAACAATTTTAATGAAACAGACTTAAGCAGAAAAAAATTGATTTTTGTTATTTACTTCAAAATTTTGTGTTGTGTTACTCAGTTGTAATTATGCAGTATTATGCTGTAATTATACAGATCGTGATAATAGATAATTGTCATTATTGAATATTTACCTTCCAACATTAACATGAAGTTTTACCTTGTTAACTCTCTGGAACTTGTGACAAAAAAGTATTTTTCATTTTATAATTTCTTTTGACATAATTTTGATTGGTTTGAGTCTTAGTTGAAAATATTTTTTCTTACAGTCTGGGTACGACCAGAATGAGTGCAAAGAATTTGGGCAATGTAGTGAAGAATGGCAGACTGGCGCTGGCCGACAAGACACATCTGTTTACGCTCAAAATGGTGCATTACATCCAGTCAGTTCTCCAATTGAACAAAGTCACACAAAGTAAGTTTTCAAAATATTTTAATGTTTTCATATAACTGTATATGCTTCTATGTTTGTATTCTTGATAAAACCAATAATTGAAGTTTTATAAAATAACTGGCACTTTAAAGCTTCCCTATGAAGTAAACCCAGGAAAGAAAAGATACATTGGTCCTGTTTACAATTTGCAGTGCTGTACTTGGAATTTATGGCATATATTTTGCATATGCAAGTGTTGCATGTACACAAATTTTTTGCACATGTATATTTCCTCCTGAGATATGACTTTGAGGAAACACATCCAATAGTTCCCATACTTTTATATTTCAGAAAAAAATTGTACAAATAAAATGCAAATCTCATCGACATGATACCTGCGAGTTCCTTTTAGTGAGCTGGGAATACTACCATTACCTTGCTTCATCATTTTTAAATCAGGGATTTGTGTCAAAACTGGCTTAATCAATTTATCAAATATTTGCATCCCATACAGATATCTGTAATTATAACAATTATGTATAATTCTATAATAAACCATTAGAACACTATAATTATGACATAGGAATCGTACTTATCAGGTATCGTAATGAACATCTCATTATAAAATATCCACAAATATTGTATGTTCATTATTTTATAATACGGTGCCAAATGAATTAAACTTTTACAATTGATTCACCAGTTGAAGTGCAAAGTAAAGTTTGTACTGCTGCAAAATTGTTTCTGTTCATTTAAATAATGTATTGAGCATCAAAAATAATATTTATGTGAATAATGATATTATGCATTAATTGCCATTTTAATTGTTTTATTCTAAAAGACAAAATATACCTTTAACAAGTCATTACTTTTTCAGAATACTGTTTAACTCAAAGAAGGCAAAACTTTAGATTGTAAAGGGAATCAGTAAAAAAGGCATTTTTTTTAATCTGAGATAAATCTTTATTTCTGACATATCAATTGGTGCTTGGTGGCAGATGTATTGTAATTTCATGGATGGAGATCACAATTAAATTGCGCTCTTTCACAAAAGAGGTTTTTTGTGTTACAACAGTATTCCGAAAAATCAACACAGTGTGTGCTTCAGCTTCTGAGACCATGGTTTCCATCAGGTTTTTCATTCAGTGTGTCTCTTGTATCATTGAGCAAATGCTGATATTGCCCCTTGCTTTACTTCAGGACAGTAAATGTAGCTTCACTATTGGTTCATGCCTTCTTGAGTTTTTGGTGTATTAGTGGGGAGTATAGTTATTTCATCAGTAGTGTCATCAAATAAAATCTGTAGCTTGTTTGCCAATGGAAATAGTTTCTTTTAGAGAAGATGATTTCTTGTTTTCAAATGTTGCCAAAAACTTGGTTGGTATTTTATTATCTTATTTTATCTTAATTCAGCAAAGTGCAGTAAAAGAGAGGAGGTGGGGATTCTAGAGGTCAAGAAAACATGAGCATATTGGATATCTTCCACATGTAACTATATTTCATGAACAGTGTCTTTTTTTATTAACTTTTCTGAATTTAAATAAATAAACTCTAAAATAACTTTATTTTACCTTAACTACTCTTGTGTATTACACATTTTGTAGTGTAACTAGATGTAATTGAAGATGGCTTAATGGATATACTGAAGAATTAATAATTATCTGTTTCACTCTCTAACTTCCTTGGATATATAAGTGTCATGTTGTAGCATTATCATTGATTGGCATGTTATAACATAATATTGATTATTGTAAAGTTATTCATATTTTTCTGTATGCAATCCCTTGAGATGGACTAAAGACCTGAAAAGAATATGTTGATCTCTCTTCTAGAAGCATGGAAAATGGTTCCTTGTTGAAACTTGGAGGGACCTGGCAATATCCTCAAGTTTCTGATTCTATCTCTCTAAGTTCTCACAGTTCTTCAGAACACACTTCATTTACTGATACAGACTCCATACTGAATGGTCCAAATGCCCCTCCCCAGGTGAGACAATTTTTTGCAATTATGTTCTTTTTTATTGAAAGGTGCTATAAAAACAATGTTTCCTTTCATCGTTTTTGACAATATGTAGTTTCAGACATTTTATTCTCTTATTAGGATTTTTGATTCCTTTGATCATTGGCTTAGTGCTAGAATTGTAACTTTATCTCTTAAAATGTCTTTTTGGTGAGGTTGAGCTGCAGTTGACTGTTCATGTACTTCAATGTCATCTTTATTGAATGTAAACTAAGTCTTCAAAAACATATGGTTTTGTCTTACAGAAGGAAGGATCTCAGGCACTGAATCAGAATAATGGCAGAGAAGCAGACCATCCAACTAATTGGGTTCCTACTACAGAAACGCAAGCTTCTTCCACTCCTCCAGATGTGCCCATGGAGGATCCCAAGGATTACATGGTTCAGGCCAACCATCATGTAACTCAGGCAATGCGACATCAGGCAGCAGGAGCATATGATGCTGCATTCTCCTTGTTAAAATTAGCGATTTCATGCCTTCTCACTGGAGTTCAAGGTATGTGGTTGAAATGAATACGTTTATCTTTGCTAGTTGAATATTATTTTAAGTGCTCATAGCATTAGACATTTTAAAGAAGTTGGTTAATTTAAAACTGAATTTATCTCCTAATGCATTGTCTAAAAATTCCACAAAAGTTTATAATTTTGCAAAGATGTTGAGACAAAGCTGAAATGCATCTTAAAATTAAAGCTCAACTTTTTTGTTAGACTGCTTAAAGCTGCACCCTTTCATTCAGCTTTTCATTCAATTTTGCTCCTGCATCATATGCATGTTGAGCACATGTAGCACATGCAATCCAGGCATGCATCTTTTCTCAGAAAGGAAAGACTTGTGCAATAGCACATGACTTCCTGCAGACAGGAATCTCGTGCGTCTTGATCTTGCATTTTCTCCAAAGAGCAAATAGTGTGCACCTTTCAAAACATTTAGCTTGCATTTCTAGCCCTCTTTAAGCCTCATTTAGTTTGTTTGAGCACCAGATCTAAGTTCGAGTGTATAATTGAAGTCTTGTGGAAACTAATGGTACAGTCTTAGCTATAATAAGAGCTTCCAGAAATGCATGTAACTTGGATATTATTGAAGACTGAGGTTTGGTATTTTGGAGAGAATCATATGTTGTTGCTTGAGCAGAAAATGTAATATAGTTATTACAATTCAAAGTAAAATTTTCTTTGAATTGTAATTGAATTCATTGAAGGGCAAGGAGAAACCATGTGAACAGTGTAGTGTATGTGCGTGTAGTTACACATGCCTGTTTTAACTTCATGCAAGCAATTTCAAGCCGAAAAGATGCATTATGTGGGCACAGCTTTGGTGAAATATTGTTAAAACAAACACCATTATAACAAATATTTCAGTTTTATTAAATTAGTTTCAGGCCTCCACCATTTTACTTATGTTATGTAAAATTATTTCAATGACAAAATTCGAACTGTATAATAAATTAAAATGTTACTACATTGCTTGATAATTTTTTTATTTTATCAAAATAAAATTGAAATTCATCATGTTTTATGATAAATATTATTCATATTATATTGTATATTATTATTTAAACTAATCTAACATAGCCTTTTTTCATACTTAAATGTACTTGGTCAATTGTCTGTGTCTTCTAATGCAAGAAGTCATGTTGTCGGTCTGCTAGGAGCAGAAAGTTTGAAAGCAACCAACGGATGCTACAATGTCATGTCTTGGTTGTGTTGTTTGATTAATCATATCTCTCACAAATAAGATGTCATAAAAAATGGGTTTCTTAATTCCAATTTGAAAAATTAGAATTAATAATTTGCTGAAAAATTACCTGCAAACCTTCCTGTTATTTTAAAATATAAATATTTTATTTTCCTCTTGTGTAATAAATTTTAAGCCTTTTCGGTTGTAAGTTCTTGTTGAAGTAAATTCTTGTTGATATCCTGTAACAAATACACTATTTGGTGTTGTAATAATCAACTTCCTTTGTTATAACAAAATTTCACTATAACAAAATAATTACTCAGGTCCCCACAATTTCCTTGTACTAGTAATTTACTGAGCTTTAAAAAAACTTAGAATGATATTTATATGGAGAACAATTAGATAAAAAGTATTTTAAATAATTTTTTAAAAAATATCTTAGCCAATAAACCGAAATCCTCTCTCGATAGAACCCGTTGAGGATAGATGATGGTTCTTGACAATTTATAAGAAACTATTTCCACAAAACCCTATAAGTATGCTACTGCTTGATAGGGCTCCATCTCTAATTCCAACAGCTTTAAGACCAAGAAGATGTAAGTTTGTAGATGATGACATAAAAACAGATAACTGAAACACGCATTAAAATTGTGCCTAGCTTAGAAACGGTGCAGCTGAGGCCTTTAAAATTCGGTTTGAGTCTCAAAGAGACATAAGTTTTATAGGGACATACGAGTTCAGTGGGGACGCAAGTTTGCGGGCCCATGTGGGGACAGTCTGAGAAATGAGGGGCATGAAGGGAGACACATGGTGCTTGAATTACATTTCTTAAGCAACATTCTTGAAAATGAGACCTTTTTGAATGTTTTATTACATTTTTGGAGATTTTTTTTCTTTTGGGGTCTACCGCTCCATTGGGTAGAGATAAGTGCAGAAACCCAAATTCTTTAAATAATAATTAACATTTTAATAATTAAGATTCACTTTATTGCATATTCCATTTATTTACATGTTCACAAATTATAAAATGGTAGAAATAAGTTTTTCACCAAAATGACAAATACATTTGAAGGCAATTTATATTGTAAATTTCTTCCATCCAGGAATTAAACAACTGACTAACGGGTAGTCAGTGCAATTTGAAAAAGAAACCTACACAAAGGAGCTTAATTCTTGTTAGTTCCAGTTTAAAAACTTACAGTAAAGAACTACTTAATGGTGTTTGTTAATATTTAGTTAAAAGAGTCCCAAACTTCAATTAATGTTTGTAATTGAACCAGTGAATTAATTCCTCTGCTCATTGATTTCAGTAAAAATATTGGTGTTTACTGGAGGAGATTTTTTTGTCTATTATGTATTCGAATCCCCTTTATGTGGTTATTAAAAGGGTTGAACTTTGAAGTCTCAGTTTTAATTATATTTCTTATTGGTTTCCGTAGATGAGACAGATGGAGTTCGAAGATATACAGTGAAGCGCAAAGCTTCTGAGTACCTGGCAACAGCAGAGAAGCTGTACAACGAACACTTGGCTCCTCGTTTCCCTTCCCCCTCCCAGCCAGCACCCCCCAGCCAGCCAGTGGCATGCCCTCTGTCAAGCCTGCAAGCATTCAAAGTGCTTGGGGTTGTGGGCAAAGTGATGCTGGCAATGAGCACAGAAGAGGACCAGTGCTACATAGTGAAGGTATCTATAACTGCACTGCACAGGGAAGACAAACATTGGCTTAACTTCTCCATTCTTCCACATGATGTTGCCACACATTAGGAATCAATGACAGTTGATTCTCTTCAAGCACAATCACATCACATGTATAGGGCACCAATCATGTGGCACTGGTTGTCAGTTGCATAGTCTTTCTTTCTGTGTGTATTTTTTTGTGTACGAGGGCAATTAAGTAACTTCTCTTGTTGCGTGGCTTGAAAAGAAGAGGGGGAGCGGTGCCATTGTTACATAGTTGCATACAGTGGAACTATATTGTGGTGTCACAGAGTTTATAGGGAACAATTCACATCTAAATTAAAATCAAATTTTGCTAAAATATCTCAAAAACTACCTAATACTTAGAAATGCATAGTTCAATTTGTATGTGAACCGCAGTTGCAGGATCTTGCGCGACACACCCCTCTGCTCCTTGGGACCTCTGAAGGACACGCACCCTCCGCGATGGCCCGGCGGCAGCCAGGCCACCCCCCCCCCCCCCTTTCATTTCGTGTTTTGTAGCGCAACGCAGACCCATGTCCATCCACCCTCCAACCCTCCACCATCCTCCAGCTAGGGCGAGCACTTTATTACAAAAATGGGAAATCCCTAGCGGTGTCAGCCAAACATTATTGTAAATTAATAACATTACTATAAGTAAATAAATATTACTACCTGCATCAAATCCTTGCATGCAGCTGCATGTCTGGTTCTAATATCAACATTGTAAGAGAGAGAGCATTCTGAAGAAAGTTTCCGCTCTGGAATATTCTAGTACCTTATGGGATGGCTGTAGAAATTTACTGTGTATTTTCGAAAATTGCAAAATGTTAACATTTCAAAACTACAAAATTGAAGATAGCGATTTTGCCTTAAATAAAATTTGTTCTAAAAAAAAATCAGCTCTTTAAAAAAGGCCATGTTCATTTTTTGGAGAAAAAATTAGTATATTTTTCATGTAATTTGTCTGAAATTTATGCAATTTCTAAACAAAATATTTTTTTTAATTGTTCCAACATTCTCTTTGAATTTACTCCTCGTATGTAACAAAGGATGGTAAAAATATGGTGCCAGTCTCATTTCCGGCAAACTCATCATATTTTCGAAAATTGCAAAAATCACGAAAAGTTAACTATTCAAAACTTCAAAATTGAAGATTTTTGCCTTCAACAAAAATCTGTTCTCAAAAATCAGTTTTTTAAAAAAGGTCAAATACAGTGTTTTAAAGAAAGAAGTAAAATTGCATGTTGGAAATATTGGATTGAGACAAGTATCTGCCCATCGAAACCCTCAATGTTTCCATAGTGTAGAGGTAAGGCTCACAATGAGTTAATTCAGAGGACCTGATTTCGAGTCTCTTGTGTGGAAATAAAATTTGCTGGATGAAAATACTTTTGCTGATTCATATAGTATTGTGGAGCAGTTACAAATAATGCAAGTAATTTATGTGCCGCTGAAGCATCACTAATTATTTTATTAACAAATCTAGGCTTAAGGTTATTTAGATGAATAAAAGAAGAATAGAGTTTCAAAGATTGCAGGAAATCAATTGGTTATAATGTGTGTTAATACAAGGATAAACTCTATTTGAATTCTATGCAATAATGTACATGAATAGCAGAGCAGTTAGAAATAATGCAAGAAAGTATGTCAGGGTGATTACTTTCTGGAAAACCCAAGGAATTTCAATTCCAGGGGAAAAAAACCAACAGGGGAAACACAGGGAAGAATTTCTCACATTCAAAAAATTTATTGTCGATGTAGAATTCCAGCTAACAATTATTTCCAAATGACGCAATTAATTATTTATAAGAGATTATTAATTATAAGAATAATTTTTAAATAACTATTTTAAGATCATTTCATCATCATTTTAAGTCATAAAGCTAACGAATTACACATTACCCCATGAAACATTGTCGAATGTATTTGAAAATTCTCCATTAGTATAAACTGTAATGCCGTAAGCCCTCTTAACATTATGTGAGAGGAAAACAGAAACACAGCCAATGAATTTAAATTTGCTCCATTGTGCCCGTGTCACATATTGTCCGATCTACGCATGCACACATTAGGGCTACAACTGGCATTCGATAATATAACCTTAAACTGCAGGTGGAGAAAAAATGTCAAAGTTGATCGAGACATGCTTTGCTATGTTTGTGGGGCCAGAGCTAAGCAGAGAAATGCTATTGAAGAACGAAAGCAGGGGAATTAGAGAAACTGAGTTGGTATGAGAGCAGAAGAAGAGAAAGGCAGTGAATTGATAGCATTGAATAAAGAAACTAGTGTTGCCAAAGAATGGCACAGACTTTCTTGTATTAGTTTTCTAATTTCTTTGGTCTGGACTAGCCACATTGTGTATCCTGCTGCCATGCATGCTGGCTAAAGTACATTTTTTTTTAAATTTTCTCTATTTTCTGGTTTCATAATAGAATTGAAATATATTAATATAAGAATATTATAGTAGAGTAAAACCTCGTTATTTAAGAAAAAAATAATTGACAAATTTGGAGTTTGTGAGAAAATCGCATTACAGAAACGGTGAAATGCGAAATTTTAAGCTCTTTTTTTCAGAAATCTTATGAACTTTCGAAAAACTTTATTGGAAGTCATTGCAACAATGTATATTAATCGCTGGAAATGTGCATATTAAAGGCATGAGATATATTTTTAAAAAATACATATATGTAATTTTTGAACAACAAGAAAAATGCAATATAAATTTTATATGATCTTAAACAGTGTAATTCGTAGTATCCATACAAAACTTTGAAGAAGAAAATTTGGAACTGTTTTTGAGAAAATGGTGTTTGAGTGTTTCTGAAAATGCTGTTTTTTGAGCTCTTTTTCAAAGAAAAGTTTTGAGTTTTTTTTAGAAACTTGTTCACAGACGGACCGTCGTTTTGATGTCGATCGATTTCTGGGTATCAAGGAACTACCAAACGTGGATTCTGACTGCATCACGTGTTAGAGGATTTTGCTATGTATTACTTGCTACTGCTATGTATTACCAAGAAAGTTATGTAATACCGCGTGAAAAAATGGTGAATTTTCTGCAGAGAAACTTTTGTTACAGGGCCCTGGTAAGGAAAAAGTGGATAAATCCAGTTGCTAAATTTAGAAAAAATATCCTCTAACACGTAATCTATCCAGAATCCATGTTTTGTGGGGCCTTGATGCCGAAAAATTGAGTGACGGCAAAACATTTGTTTGTCCATGTGTGAACAATGCTAGCAACTAAATCGTTCAGCTGATTTTCTAAAAAAATCCATCTGGCTGATGTCGCAGCACCTTGAATTTGAAAGCAGTATTTTAATTTTGGGGAGTACTTTACAAGCATCCCTTAAGACATTTTCAAAATTTTCATAAAAATGGCTCCATTTGTTTTTATTAAATTATGTTGTTAGATAATGTGAAGGACATTTAAGAGAATTGTGCATGTCTCATTTGAAAACCCTGATTTCGAAAGTTACAAAAAATTGAATTTTTTGGCATCTTTTTACAACTAAAATATTAAAGGTTTTTTTTTCCCTTAACAAAATCTGTTCCTTGAAAGAATTTGAAATAAGACCATGTACAATTTTTTGAAATTTTCAGTATTTTTCTTGTTATTTTGAGTGGAATATAGGCAATTTTTGCTTTTTATGTTTGAAGTTATATAATGCTGGAAAACTTATTACAGGGCCCTGGCGACGAAAAAGTGGATAAATCCAGATGCTAAATTTAGTTTAAAAAAAAATCCTTCAACCTGTGGTGTATCCAGAATCCATGCTTTCCGAGTCCTTGATACTGAAAAATTGATTGTCAGCAAAACATCTATCTGCAACTTCACTGTGCTGGGTTAGCACAAAACATTTTGAAATGTTTCAACGGGACATTTTTGACCATTCCCGTACAGCCTAGACTTAGCTCCCAGCAATTTGCACCTCTTCAACCACATGAAGTGGCTTTGATTCTGTCACTTCTCTGATGATGAGGATCTTCAAAATGCTGGTGTTTTGGTTACAGACAATAAGTGTAACATTCTTGTCAACAAGACAATTTTCTAGACCATTTGCAATTTTTTGTGACAGAGTAGTAAGAAGTACTAAACGAATTTTAAAATTGTCTGGTGGCATTTTCATGCATATGGGGTTGTCGTATATTCAGAGTCAACTTATATTTGGATAAGTGCAGTATATGGCTCTGTTAAAATAGTTTGTTTAAGGATGGAGCATATAAGGCATGCCAAGATTTTCTAAGAGTAAATCAATGTCACATTGGTATAGATACTTTGCATCTATTACTTGTGTAGGTTTTTTCTTTTGATTCAATGAAGAAAAATTGTCTTTGTTTTGTTTTTCATGAATTTTGGTATATATTGGAATAAAAGCATAGAAATATTACAGCTATTTTTGGTATGTTCTAGGTGCTTTACAAGAGTCCATGTCCTGTAAACAGGTGTCAAGTACCAATACTCCCTCTGAATGTACCTTACATGGTCAAATTACATTTTTATTTTGAGACTGAGTCAGCAGTGTTTTTATTTCTGCAGCATGCAAGGTGAGACATCCTTTTGTTATTTTTGTTTTCTTGTTTGTTAAAAAGCTTGAAGGTTGTTGTTCAATTAAAAAAAGTTTTAAAAATTCTGGATGACTTGTTGCTACCAAAGCTACATAAGATTTAATTTCTTATTTTCAGTGGAGGCCGTCTTTGGGACCATATTATTTCTTATTTGCAATCTCAGCCAGCAACTCCTGTCCACTTACTGTCTCGAGGAAACGTGTATTTAGGTCGCAAACTAATTGAAGAATCTTCTACTGACGCAATTAACGAAGCACCAAGTGACAGCGATACTTTGCTTGCAGCTCAAGAAGACAGTTATGCTGCTCTCATTCAAAATTATAGAGAAGGGAAACTCAAAATTGAGTTTCAAGATAACTCTGCTAATAATGATCAGTGCCATTCTAATTCTGAAAATTCTATTCAACAATTAACTGTGGATGATAAAACCAACCATAGTCCAACTGTGGAAGAAGTTCTTAAAAACTGTCCTGATGTACCTGTTTCCGATTCCCTGAATCTGCAGGTTTCCTCAAAACATATTGGTATTTCATCTCTTGTATCAGACTGTCACACAAGTAATGTGGAACATTTGGAGACAAAGGAACTAATGAGAAATGCTCAGCAATTGCTGCAATCTGTGAGTGAAACTCTTTTGAAAAGCAGTATAGGGGACAATGAGTCTCTCCATGGAATCTCGGAGAGTGAAACCGTCGAACCTGAAGATCATACTCCTGTGAGAACAAAACCACGCTTAAAAGGTTTACCACTGCGACGCCGATCATCTGGAAGCAGACTACCTTTGGAGCATCGCCTCAGCAGTGATGTAAGTGACCAAATGTCTTACAAGACTGTTTTATTTGTCTAGGAGGTTATTTTAATTTAAAATATTATTAAATTAGGAGAAATATATTTCTTTTAAGAATTTCATTCCAGATGCAAAGTAATGTTGTATTTATTATGAACATTGATATTGAAATGTAGACCAGATTCAATGTTACATGTAACTCAGAAAAAATACTCGTCTGGAAATGTCAGCTGAGGCCAGACTTCGATTTGTTACAATTTTTATTCTAATGAAAACCCTTGTTGACATTACGAAGGTTTTTAATTTAATTTAATTTATTCTTAAGCCCACAGAAATGATGGAATATAGTACAAGAGGTTGAAAGTAGCCTTAAAACTGTTTTAAGAGGGTGAAGGCAGTGAGCAATGAAGCAATTCTACAATATATACAAATTATTAAAACAAATATATATACACCAGATATCTCAATCATTACCTCCATTGAAGAACCTTCATTATTTGCAACACAGTGCATAAAGCCTTGATCCCAACTTTAATTTAAAAGCATTTTTATATGGAAAACAAATCCTTTTAATTGCAATTATTAACTTATTATTATTGTTATAGTTATTATTAATTTTTTGTTGTCAAACTTGCAATCCAGTGTTGTCTAAATGCTGTTTATCAAATGGATGTTTCCAGCAAGGAACACATTATTTCATTTTGATACATTGTGACAGAACTGGAATCTCAGATTGATTTATTGTTTAAATTGATCAAGATGGAATGTTAATATATAGGTAACAGTAAATGAAGGGTAAATGATTGCCATTGCCATTGAAGTAGCAAATAACTATTTATGTTTACTTTTCCAAAATGTCTGATCTTGTGTATCAATTTTATGCCTTGCAGCTTGTGATGGTACCTCAGATTTTCAATCAGTTTTGACTAAAGGTTTTCCGAATAAATAAAAAAATGAACATTTGATGCTAGAAAAAGAAACAAATAGAGAAATAAATGAAAGTGTGTGTAATCATCTCCAGGCAAAGGAGAATTTACTATAAAGCAACTACTACTTAAGCAAACTAGGTCACTGTCTTCAGGTGGGCATTGTTTAAGGGTAGCTGCTATTTATTTATTTTCAAACTTTCTTCACAGAAATTTTATTTGTTGATTAAATAAATAATTGTGATGAAAGTTCTTTTTCTCCTTTGACGAGAGTAAACAATTACCTTTAGAATGCAGCTTTAATGGGAGAAAATATTCTTACATTCCTTACTATAGTGAATAAATCTTAAAATCGTTTGGATTGTGAGGACATTATAGAAATTGCTGCCAGTAAAGCTAGGAAGAAAAATTTAATCTGAAAGTTAATAGATACATTGTAAATGTGAACAGAGAAAATGTTATTTAAGTTGCATTGTTGTTGTTCATGTGTGTGTGTTTGTGTTTTTGGTTATAACTTAATTATGAACTTAGACTGTGTTTATATGAACAAGTCAAATTAAAGGCTCTAAATAGGAAACTGACTTGAGTTGCAATCAAGAAGTTTTAAGCACCTTTACATCCATGTTGTAAACAAGGCTATGTTGATGCTGATCACTGATAAACACTCACTCACTGAAAATTGAAATTTCCATGCATGTATAACAAATTATATAAAAAAACTATAGTTTCAGTTGCAAAATTGAATATGTGCTTTACTTCATCAATTTTTCCTTTCAAAATTGTGCATGAGTAATTACTACTGAATTAAAATTTTAGAAGGGGATGGCCACTTGAAATACCTGGGTTTATAATTTATTTTTATGTTTTACATAATGTTATTCATTTTTAAAGATATTTGAATGTGTATTTATTAATGAAATCTTTAATTGAAAGTTATTTAGTAAGTTACTTTTAAAAGGCCACATCTTCATCAGCTTTTCAGCACATTCATGTTATTGGAAAAGTGGCCCTACCTAAAGTAAACAGGTAGCCATACCTGCTTCAGTTTTATTAACAAATGACAGATATAATGTGTAACCGAACTAAAAGCAGAAATGCTCCTCTTGCTTCTGGGTAAAAGTAGCATATTCCTCCCCAAATATTAAATGCAATATAAATTGCTTGTAATATTAATTATATATTATTATTATTATTATTATTATTATTATTATTATTATTATTATTATTATTAAAACCATCTTTGTTCTCAGGACCTCGTGGAGTGGCGCACTGCATGTGGGGGTGGTAGCATGCATCACTGGGAGAAGCCAGCACCACGTCTTCCTGAAGGCCGTGTTCGGGAGTGGGCAGAGCAGCTTGTAACTTGCTTGGCAGCTCTTCATGAATCAGGCCTTGTGTTCAGGTAAGATTACAAAACAGCTGTAATTAAATTGATAAATAATTTTTACCTTGTGATCATCTACCATAATTGAATTTCCATATTGATGCTAGTTTGTTTCTCTGAAAATACTTGATTTTAGATTCTGATGGTTTATAAGAAAAAAGTTCTATAGATGTAATAGTTTATTAATTTCTACTAAACACAAAAAGAAAACACTTATTTTCAACAGTTGAAAATCAAATAAACAGATTTGTAAATTAGTATGTATCTATAGATATTAAAATGAAAATAACAATGTTTGATGACTAACTCCTTGTAGATAGTTCAATCAATTTTAATCACTTTTTAGACATAGGTAATCATAGTCTGACACAAGATCTTAGCATATCACTTTGATGAGAATCTATTGATAAGCAGTGATATTCATAGCAAGATAATGCGTGTCTATTCTTCACAGGATAAACAACCTGTCAGATATCTGTGCATTAATCTCAGGAGATTGTCAAGCCCTACTTTCATGTTGAGTGCTCAGATTGCGATATAATTAACATCAAAACCTAGTCTTAAAAAGGTTAAATGATGTCTACTTGAAAACATTCTCAAGGAACATGATAGTTACGAACATTCTACGTGGGAGTATGTCTACTCCACATTCAAATGTTTTCAAACTATATGTCCCTAATGCAGACTTAGATTTGGATATAATTAAGAACAAAAATGTCTAAAATTAGGTCTACTTGAAAAAGTATCTCAAGAAACACTAGTTATGATCTGTCTACTCAGAAGATAGTTTACTTATGACAAGGGGGCAGATTTTGATGGCCTAAAACATCACCAAAAATGATCAATAAAATGCTCTTAAAACATTTTTAAAATACCCTAAAGACAAAGAAATATTACGTTAAAAAAATTATATGTAAACCAGTTGAAGTGAACAAATCTAAGCTGTTGGATATGTTACTGATGTAAGCAAGGCTTCTTCCTTTCGTTCAAGTAAACTCCATTTGCAAATTTTTGGTTTGGACTACCCTTTAAGAGATAATCTCGGTCTTTAGTTATTCTAAAATTGGCCAAACTGACAATGGCACTAATAGGCTTCACAAGAACCTTAGATTACTATACATGTTACAATTTGTAATTAAAGATATCAAATTGGCTAGTCAGGGATTCTGTGGAGAATATTTATTACATCTTGTAAATATTATTTGAAGCAAGTACCATTAAAATATATTAAAATTCATGAAATCAGCAGAAAAGTTAAAATACGACTTATTAGTCGAAGACAATAAAAATGACTCCCAAAAAAAGAAACCAACAAAAAGACATAAAAATAGGTCATTTCCTTTTCTCGTAACATAAAATTAAAGTGAATGTTAAAATACATTGATCTAAAGTGAAAAGAAAAAAATGACACTTCATTAAAATCTGCCTTCGTTACTTATAATAATAATGATAATGTTTATTTCGCAGGAAATCACCCAATTAATACATACTAGTACAGAAGTTACAATGTTACAAATGAAAATAAATATCTTAGAATGATGAGACACAGCCTTGAGTCACTTGTAGTCAGTTAGCAGATTTAGCTGTTTCACAATATTTTGATTTGAGGTAAACGAGATTTTGTTGTTTATTATAACTTTATTTGCATGCTTGCACATTCTCTACATTGGGGCATTATAGCAATTGTTTGTGCAAGCAGTTGGCTTATAGCTTGTGTTTAGTGGATGTACCTCTCTAACAGGTTTTCAGATTTGAATATAATAATGAAACAATAAATATAACAATGAACAACAAAAAATCCTCCATTAAAAAAGGTTAAAGAAATCCTATTGAAGCACCAATGGCAACTCAGAAAAGTGTGGATCTCTTGCCTAGTGCTTGTGAACCATTAGAATTTTATTAAATTTACTGAGTCCAGTCAAAAGTTTCTTGCGACATTCAATATATTGCTACATGGTATTTTTTCTG
>JAZDUA010001211.1:0-147124 GCA_038098605.1 Gryllus longicercus | reverse complement strand
AAACTAAAAAACTAAATAATGTTTTTGTGTATCAGAATGTTCTTTGACATTCTTACTTAAATGTTTGCCATGCCCTGAATTTCAGGTGTCTCGAGAAGTGGGAGGAAGAGAGAAGGAACTCACTCATCAGGTTCACCGGGAGATTTTGGTTCGATGTTTAGATCAAGTTAAAACTCTTGCCCCCCATATTGATTTGTAGTATGAAAATTTTCATACATATTATTGCTCAGGGTCAGTACTTTAAAATTCATTAATTGCCTTGCATAATCTTTGACTTGAAATGCATTTCTGTAATGTTCAATGTGTGTTTTCATAGGAGGGAAAGGTGGTGAAGAAGCGGCTGAAAACAGAAATTATTTAGCACAACGAATGACTGATGAAATTAATGAAATAATTCGAGTGTTACAACTGACAACATATGATGAAGAAGAATGGGATGCTGACAATATTACAGTAATGAGAAAAGCTCAGAATGCTATTGAAGGAAAACTGCGTGCAGCATATGACTGGCTTGAGGTTTGTTATCACTCAAAATTTGAGCCCTACAATACTTATGCTTATTTACTCTAACTAAATACTAAGTACATACAATTTCTATACTCATAATTAAAGTAATATTATTGGAAATTTTGTCAGTGTTTGTAAACATAAATTATCAGTAAAAATGTTTTATTACAAAATTAACAATTTCACAATGCAATCATGTTACGATCATCCTTGTCAATAATTATTACCGTGACATGAATAGCAAATGGCATGAAAATTGTTTCCTATTTGCAAGAATCAAAAACATCGTTATTATCTTCGGAATCCCACAATGTGAATTTCACTAATAGAACAATAGCATACATAAAAAGTAATCATTCTAGGGTTAATGCAGTTATTTTTCAAGAATAGTTAATTGTTTTTATTTGAGTACTTCTTTGTAATGATTCGAAACAATTTTGTTCAGTCTGCTGTGTGCACATTCTATTCACACTCAATGCACTTAATGTAGAACAAACCAAACAAAACATTGTTGAAAAAATATATTAAGAAATTTGAATAAAATTAGGTTTCAAATTATGGAATACCCCTTATCAGTTGTAGTCATTACTCTTTGTTACTGTATGTCCATATTACTGCATTATTACTTCTGAATCTTACTTATATCATTTCACCCTTGTATTTATTTTAGTCCTTAAAATGTGTTTTGTCCTTTGTTACAATTGTCCAATCACAATATATGTGTGCATAAAATAATAAATCATTGTTTAGTCGTGGGAGTAAAATATGTTTTTCTTTAAAATTGCTCATAATTCTTAGTTTTCTCAGAATCTGTCAAAGAGAAATTTGTTCTCATTTCTTACTGCCACTAATAATATGTAAATATTACTGCTTTTGAAAGTTCTGTTGGCAATATTTTTTTTTTTTAATGTACAGGATCCTTTGGCGTTGAGAGGAGGAGTGGGTGAAAAATCAGTGCGACAGATTTTGGAACATGCACAGCGGGTGGCAGAACGCTCCCTTCCTCCAGATGCAGAAGCCATTCATAAACTTTGTGGGGATGTGACAACAATGGCAGATGCGTTATGTGAATTGCGACAAGATGGAAAAGGAACAACTCCTCAGGTACACAGTTATTGTATTCACCTGAATCCAGTATGCAATATGTGCAAGATTTTTAAGATCTGTTTAGTTTGACAATAATTTAAGTATTCCATTTTTGTATTACTATCATCTTACTTTACGTATTTCTTGTATTGCGAGTCAACATTATTACTGTCTTGTTTGTATTTTTATTGATATGAAAGTTGTGTAATTGCTTATTTACCTGTAGAAAGTACCATATTTATCTGAATATAAGATAACCCCTAATTAATTAATTTATTCATTTATATTAATAGCTGAAAATATACGTAATTATTCCTGAATATCCACTTAATAAAAGATCTGAAAACAAAAACTGTGAAAATAATAAAAGATCTACTGATTTGTTATAAAGTTTCCAAAGAATGCTGTTGTTTATCATCTATACATCACAATCCAATTTTATTTTATATCAAAAAAATATTTTTGATTTTAATTGCTGTTTAGAGTTATGTTGATTTTTATTTATTTCTGCAGGCAACCATCTACTTTACAATCAAATACAGAAACAAAACACAATTAGAACTTAAATTTATAAATACATAAAATAAATCATTCTACAAAATCATTCAAAATAAGTTTGTTTGCTTCATTGATAAATTGATAACATGTCAAAGCATTAAGATCAAGTTTAATATTAACACTTTCACTGCCAGGCACCCTGGTGGTCATTTAACGCCCCTCAGTCAGGCATATTTGACATGTAGGTGGGATTTCACTGAGTCAGATATAAATTCGCATATCTCAGGAACTATCATACACAATTTATGGAAATTTCAGGACGTACTTATTAAGTTTTAAGGGTATGATATCTTGTGTAACAAATACTAAGGTGGAGTGGTATTTTACAATCAATGCACAGGAATTTTGTGTTACTGTATCAGCTGTTTGAAGTATCACAAATGTTTTTATTTATCCATTCTTGAGAACTTCCAAACCTTTATCACTTTCGTCAAAGAGCGTCATATTTTCATCACCAGAATCATCGTCGCCAAATATTTAATCTTTTACGAAAGGAATTTCCTCAGGATACTGAGATCTATCACCACCAGCACTCGTACAGACAGCTATTTTCTAAACAAAATAAATAACATCTTTCAAAGTCATTTTCATTACAACAAAAGCAATGTATATCGATCATATGTAGGTATCGAAAGATTACTGTTTCAGGCTTCTTCGGTAAAAAAATTTGCATTTGAATCGGACGGCATTTGAATGCCGTTCAACGGAGATTTAACACCCTATTTGAATACATAAGATAACTCATCAATCGACATACTTGGCAGTGGCAGAGCAGAAAATTAAAAATGTAGTGGCAGAGCAACAAATTTGGCAGTGAAAGCGGATGACAATATTTTCTTTGAGTAGATCATTGAATGGGGGTAAAATTGACAATGTTCATCACCAACATGGAAATGAATCCTTCCAACTTCCATTCTTGAACTTCATATTAAATGTTTAGAATAAATTTTATTATAGTGTCATAAAGTGTTGGTATTGAATTGTACATGCTTTCATATTTAATTTTCATAACAATTTTATAATAATTTATTTTATAACAATTTCTTTGCTGGGCGTTTCTGTTTGCCCACCATTCACAACACAAACTTCTTATTTGTACTACACGTACTTGGTAAAGCGTAAGTTAGAATTCTCTTCTAGGTATGCATTTTTGTTCATTGCATTTTGTGTGCTTTTCAGTGGAAAAGTCATGGTTACTTCTAGTTGAGTTAATGTTAGTGAGCCTGAAATTTTGCTTAATGGGGTGTTTTGTGATAGTTGAAAAATTCTTAGTAATAACTTAATAACACTTTCTTTGTCTCTCCATGCAGGCAGAATGTTTATCAAGAGGCATTCAAGAAAAATTGGCAGATGTTCAGAACCTAGTAATGCGGGCAGTAGTGAGCATGGAAAAGTCTGGTGTGCAGCAACCTGCGCACACTGTGTCTGGCCGTCTGGAACAAGCACACCGCTGGCTGTCAAATCCAGAACGTGATGACCGTGGCTTGGGTCAACAGGCTATTGCACTAATTGTAGATGAAGGAAAGAAGGTAAAGTGGTTATCATAATGTGTATATAGTTTGCACGTTATATTTGTGTCTGTTTTGTGGGTCTGCTTCTAGCAATGCATTGTTTTGCAACACTAATTTCTTTCTTAGATGAAATGGCTTGTACCAACCTTATTTAATGTACGTAATAAATGATTAACCAGAAAGGGTGTTTCATTGTAGTTTGTCTCATTCATGATTTCTTTGTTTCTTTCATTACATCACTTCAAAGCTTCAGCTGTTTTTCAGTACTCTGTAGCATGCCTTTGTGCGAGTGTGTGTGTCTGTGTGTGTGTGTGTGTGTGTGTGCGCGCGCGCGCTCGTGTGCCTGTGTGATGTAGTAACATGCTACTTGCGCTTCAACATTTTTGGATGATAGCTATCATAATTTTAAAACCTTTGCACTAACACATTACTTTTTATTCAGGATTCTAGAAAGGAATCGCTCAGTGAAATTGATCATAAATTGGTCACTAGAGTGAAATTTATTCTTTACTCCAAAATAGACAAGCATTTTGATAGAATTTGCTCGATTTATGCATGTGCATGATTCCCATAATTAAAATTATTAATGTAACTTTTAAAAAAGTTAATTTATTGTCAATAAATGTTTGAAAGTGCATGGTGTACCGTTGTATGTAGTTGTGCTATTTTCTTTAACATATTTTGAAAGAGTAAATTGTTTAGTAAGTACAAGTGTAATGATGAGTAATTATGATAACCAACTTCAGTCGTAAATAAAAGGAAGACAACCTGGTGATGTGACAGAGCATACTTTATCAAATTATTTGTAATGGGTACATGATATTATAGTACTGCATGAAAGTGTTATAAGTGTTTCCAACCAATATATTTTTTTTCTCTGCGGTGAGATTCATACTTGCAGAGTAAGCATGCACACATTTAAGTTACCTCTATTCCACCAACCTCACTGCCAAACTGAATCTTCCCGGCATTTTGAAAGTTAGTGATGCTCCAAGAGCACAAACTTTCTTGCATCAGTAATGATAAAATTATAATACTGCAATTTCTGTCCAAATTAATACATCTCAGCCATCTTGTCAAACTCATTACCATTCATTGCACATTAGGTGGGGAAGTGTGGGAAATTAGCAGAATTATTCTTTTTCTTAGACTTTTTGCTGCTAACAGCCAGTTACCCTTTGTGTCCCTATGAGACACATTTGACTATACATTAGACATTGACACACACACGGGCTCATATGATCTGTGGTCAGCAGAACGTGAGGCCCTCCGCAACAATACATACCTTAGAGACAAGTGTCAAACAACCATGCCCAAGGCGTGACTCGAACCCGCAGCCCGTCAGACCAAGGTGCTGAGTCGGTACACGCCCGAGAAAAAATTTAGAGCTGTTTTTGAGGAAATGTTTGTAATAATTGCAATTACTTTAACTAGAAATTACACAAAAACTCTCCTTTTTTTTGAATTGTACATGACTTTTTTAAAGAATATTTATTTTTAGAACAAATTTAATTTGGCAAAAATTTCGAACTTCGGTATTGTCTATGGAGAACATTGAAATAATTTTGAACTGTAATTTTCAAAAAACCAGGGAATTAAACAAAAATGAGATCCATGTCATTTTTTAAAGAGTTCTTTGTGGTATTTGAGGACAAAATTTATTACCAAAATTTGAAACTTTTTTTGCTAAAAGTTTGAAAATGGTTTTTGAAGGTTTATGTAAAGTATTCCCAAAGATCAAAATATCCATTTGAAACTCTTAGAGCCTCAAGTTTGTTCAGTTTAATCATGGAATATCACTTTTGGAGAATGTCATTTGAATGCTTTAAGCCAGGGCAGCTTGCAGGTTGCTGCGGCCCACATTACCAACTCTTGTGGCGCGTGAATGGTTATTAGTCAAAAGTGAAAGTTCCTTGCATCCATGTCACGCAAGAACATTGCGCACATGCCCTCTCAGAATCAACATGTCCTTAATGTAAAATTAAGGTAAAGTTTAGATTTCAGATTTTTTTCAGTAAATTATGAAATTCAAAATCATCCGAATGCCTTTCACTGCATTTTGCATGGTAACACCCCTGCTAGCACGAATAGTTCCTCCCCCCCCCCCCCCTTCCGGATCAGTGCAGCCGATCAACAATACAGTGAAGCAGGTGTGGATCAGTTGAGTGATGTAAATATGATCTGCAAACATCTTAAATATTTTAGTTGTGACCCTTAAGGCCTTGCAAGTTAGACACCCCTTGTTTAGGTGCTAGGATTGATCACAGACTGGCAGTCTGAATAATGGGAGGGCGAGCCGATGGATACTGGGACAGTGTAACTGAATGACACACATTTTGCTGTTATTTCATTTTTTGGGATCAAAGACCCCCCCAAAACAAGGATTTTGACTACAGATGTTAGAGAAAGTAATTTACTACTTATAGGATTTATCCCCTTTTCATTACCTATGCCTGGCTATAAGCTGATAAGAGTTAACAATATGTTCTCGTCCATTAAAAATGAAGAACATTTCTATTCGCAAATGACATAAATGTTCTTTGCAAAAAAGAAACAATAAATAGTACAGTTTCAAAAGTTTCATAATAACACAATTAACGAAGGAAAAACTGTTTCAATGCATTTCTGCCCTTAAACCGGCAATCGCATGCTCCATTGAAAATGAACAGTATGCAATTAGCTGATGTTAAGTATCAAAATTTCTGGGTCTCTCAATTCAGTCAAACCTTATCAGCAATGGTCTGTGAAAACAGAAGTAAATTAGTAATGATTTATCTACCCTCAATAAAACCATGATGCTGAGAATTAAATGGTTTAACTGCTGAGTATTATATGTCATAAAGGTGATTCTTGAGTATCTTTGAAAAATTAGTCAATAAAGAAACAGACCTATAATTCTTGATCAAAGATGGATCAGCTTTTTTAAAGACATGACAGACTTCCATAGAAGGGAATGTACCTGACACTTTTTTAAAAAATCATAAAAAGGAGCACAAATATTGCATCTACACATTTATGAAGCAAAATTGAAGATATTTCATCCTCTCCAGAAGTTATTTTGTCAGGCACAGAAGACATTTTTTCTCAGCGAAGTCAATATTTAGAAATAATTCATTCGCAAGCTGATTCAATAATCCATAATTTTCAACCAAGGGAGCATCAGAACTATCATTGAAAACAATGGAGAAATGCTTGAAAAGGTATCCACAATAGCCAGAGGTTTCGAAGTGCTATTACCATTGTAATGCATAGTTGTTGGAATTCTAACAGTTGTAGAAGCACCAGTAGTGTGTGCCCAAAATTACACGAGATCATTAACAAGAGACTCTTCAATATTTTTTCTGTTAAATCATTGTTGTTTTCTAATTAAAATTTTCAAATCGCTACCAAGAAGTTCTATAATAGCCGTATTATCATTAAAATCTGAATTGATGTGAAGTCCAACTTTAATTGTTTCTGCAATATATTTTTTAATCTTTTGATCTTGTTGATAATTTCTCTATCATACCAAACAGGATATTGTGAAGCCGATTGCATAATAATTGTCATATAAAAGCACAAAACTTGAAATAGTTTGAAATAAAAAAAGTCTACATGCATCATCATTATACAGGAAAATCTTTCAGTTTTTCAGAACTCGGTTCATTTAGTGTGTTATGATGAATCTTCACTGATTTTTAATTTACTTTTAATGATTATGTTTTGTAATGTTTGTTTTGTAACTATAATTTATTAGGGGTAATTCAGATTTTTCTTTCCTCTCTTCTTCCTTCCTTTTTTCTTAATTTTATTTTCTTCACAGTATCCTTTCATTTTGCACTGAAAAACTTTTATTAATAAAAGGGAATGTAAATTTGCGACGTCTTTCATTTCATTGTACTTGCATTAATTTGCACATTAATTGCATGTCTTGCAGCTATTACCTTATGTTTTGTGTCTTTGTTATGCCACTTCATGTTGACTTACACATGTTTCCAATGTGATTGTGCACTGGTGTAATTTGACACCTTGGTACCTCAATGATGTTGAATATACTGTGATTACCTTTTACATGAACATATTTTGGAGTTGATATGTGTTATGTGATGGTGATATATTCTTTTCATTTTTTCTCCCTAATATTTTCCTGCTATTGGAAGCAAATTATTGTTTGTTTGTTTTTTAAATATGTCTTATGCTAGAGTTTCTAGAATCTCAGAAAACAACTCTGGTCTTCACTGTAGCGATATATATTGGAAGAAATATACTCTGTATTAATTAAGTGATAACGGATTATTACAGTTAAAACTACATAATTAGTGTCAAAATTAATTTTTTACTACTTACGTTTGTGTAAAAAATTCCAGTGAGAAAAAATAGAGGGGGAAATTGTGTAAATAGCTTAAAGTGTCCTTTCAAGATGGAAACATTGGAATTAGATCTTATTGATTGGATTTTGTTGTGGGCTTCTGGAGATAGTCACATGCTTGCTTGTGGCTTTCCAGGTGATGCCAAGTCCTTGGCTCTTCACTTACATTTTGACCTTCATTATGTAGTCTTCTAATGAAGAACAATCATACTGTACTGTCAGTGCCTAAAAAATCGAGTGCAAATGTAAAATATTTTATTCTTGCAAGTGAACATGAGAAATAGGATATTGTGTTTGAATAATTTATATTCAACTTGGATTGTGGAAAATGTATGAATGTCACTTTTTAATTTTAGAAATGTGTGAAAGTGTAACCCCACCAAGTTTACATTGAAGAGGCATGTTGGGTTGTAGCTTCAATTCACTATTTGCACTTTGATCATGAGTTGTGCTTTGCAGGCAACTCACGCCCCTGCCATAACATTCACAGGAAAAACATGTTGCTCCTCATTGAATTAATACAATTTTTTTTCTATGTCTGTCTTGACCTAATATTTATAACAGTAAATTCGACTTTTTAATTATTGCACTCTGAATGTGACTGCATTAATGTATTAATGTTAATCCTCAAAAATTCGTCAAATCATCAGAGGATTGTAGTGGATGAAGTAAGGGATGACCAGAACAACCTAGATAGGAAGGGAGAAAAAATATTTTGTTTCTGCTTTTATCTGAAAATAAATTAAATACCAATTTTGTTATGTTATCTGTATCCAGTAACAGTCAATTTTACACATTGTGTTGGTTTTGTTTGTACTAAAGTATAATAATTAAGAAAACTGGATAACGAAATGTATTCATTATAGAACATCTTTCTGCACAGATTGTCTTGATGATAAAAATGGTTTGGACTAAATTGGCGACTAAAATTATTGTAAAAGGAAGCATGCAAATCATGATTTAATTATCTTTTAACTACAGTAAGCTTGAACTATTTCTGACAGTTTCTCACTTGTTTCTGCTTTCTTACAAGGACCAACGAAAGGTCAGTAATGGAATGAGTAATGTGAGTAACTTCATTGAATTTGTTGGTTTTGGTACTACGGAACAGTGATTTTATTATGATTGTTGAATTCAAATCAATTTTGCATCTTGTTCAAGTCAGTGGTTATTCTTCTGTGTATGTTGTAAATGTAGGGAAATAGTTTGATATTAACGTAATGTCTGTGGGATAAATATAATATTAATTTGTTGCCATTTAACTCCCTCAGTTGGCACAGTTACAACTGTTCTTGAGAACCAATTGTATTGCACATATCAAAATAAAATATTCAAGAAACTTCTTTTGGGCTTTTGTCTACTCATGTGTTGCTCTTTAACTTGGCAAGGTGAACTAGCATGTTCTCCTTTCTTGAGAGCCTGAATGGACACTCTTTCCATCACTACTTGCTTACTGCTTTGTACTTTTTGCACAATTATTGAAAAATGTTTTAAGTGTGATGAATTTGTATGGATTAAAATTAATGGAACGTTATGTACATAGGCATTGTGTATTTCCCAAATGCAAATTATGTGTAAATACCTTACTTTTGTACTTGGCTACACAGCAGTAAAATATAGTGAAGTTAAGCAACAAAGCTACATTGATGATACCACTGATCCACCCACTTCTACAAACTTTTAAGATTATTTCAAATACTGTGCCAATTGGAGGGTTAGTGGAAAGACTTTTTAAATATTGTATAGTGGTATCCTTCACTTAATCACATTTTGTTTATATTTGTACATGAGCATCCTACAATTAGTTAAAAAATAAAATACAAACTTGATTGGCTATGTTTTTTTTTTTAGCTGCACCGTTTTTTGTTGTTGTTTTTTTTTCTATTTCATCTTTCCAAATTAGTGCTGCTGAATATTTTAATTGGCATATAATCTAAGTAACAAGTTAAAAATCTTAGTCATTTCATGAAGTCCAAGCAGTTGACATCAGGAATAAAAAATCAAATTGAGGAAATTTACAAACTTGATAAATACAGTATTTACCAGTAAATATTAATTATTACCATAAATTTATGAGCTATTACTCTCTTTTAGTAATGACTTAATATAACTGAATTAATCACTTAAATAGCAGCAGTTATAGATCTCAATTCCTTGTTTGTCTGCTAGAGATGGGTTGTTATTTGTGTGTTATTTCTCAAGAATTTTGACATTTATTACATAAATTAGAGAGATATGTTGGTTATTGAAAGTTGCATTTAGCTACATTCCAATGGCCAACAGTTTGGTATCTTTGTTTTAAATAAAATGAATGTTTTCATTTCCTTAAATCACATTTATCTCCTAGTCTATCTCCAAATTAAACTCCTCACCATCATGCAATGCATAGTATCAATTCAGCCTCTCTTAGCACTGAAATGAATAGTGTATGTGGGCTGGGAATGGGACTTTGAAATTTCATGCAGGACTTGCAAGGGCAGTGTTTTCATTCCTGTGTATTGTAACTTCTTACTTAACTGCTTATTATTCAAATTGTAGGTTACCTGGGAAATAAATTTTGATGTGTAATTGTAGTTTTTCTTTTCAAGTAAGTTTTATGCATTTTATGGTAGAGTGCATATTCCTGAAAATAAATTGTGTAGAGGACATGGGCAAAGAAATGGGATCCATAGAAGATGCCTCAGTTGCATGATTAACATTACTCTCTGCATGCATTTGATTATATTTTTGACTACATGGATGTAAAATATTTCATTTTTAGTTTGAATAGATTTATTCCATTAATCATCTGTATTCCTGGTTAAAGGTGGCAGAAGGGCTTCCTGGCATTCAGAAAGCAGAAATCTTGGGCCTTTGTGATGAAGTTGATACACTATCTCATCAACTGAGTGATTTGTGTCGTCGTGGAATGGGTAATAGCTCCCAGGCTCAAGAAATTGCCAGGTGAGAAGATTAAGACATTGTAATTATGTGCTTTCTAAGTATAACATTGCCAGTTTGAGGAACTTTGAAAAGGAGTTTCATTGCAGTTTTGATATTTATAGTTATATGACTTGTCACTTACTCCTTTCTTTAGCTTATGTTAGGCCATGTGACTCATAAAAAATAATTGTTAGCCACAAGAAAGCAGTTGAACTGAATTGAACATTGTTATTCGATCAGATACTTAGGCTAATGTTTTAATAAAGATAGTATGGTTGTTTGTCATGCATGTTGTTACGAGCCAAAGTTTAAAGAAATTCCACACTGCAATACTATTTCCAATAATAAAGTCTAGCTACTGTGTTCACATGTTCACGTCGACAAGTCGCATTGTTTTCATCTCTTGGTGTCTAACATTTTAAACTTATTGAAATGGTTAGGAATGAATGCACTTTAAAGTTTAGTTTTCTTCAAAATTTTACAGTTTATTATTTTCTTAATTAATGCAGAAACTTTAACAGAAATATAAAATGTGTCAGTTGAATTAATTGATTATTTGTTATAGGGTACTATCACAAAAATTGTATGAACTCAAAAATCGAATTCAAAATGCTGTCGTGAATCGAGTTGTGGAAGATTTCATTGACATCAATACACCATTGAAACAGTTCACTGATGCTGTTCACATGGCAGAAGGTATGATGATATTCTACAAATCTTTAATAAATTATTGATACCATAATAAATCTATTTATTTATTTATATTATAAAATTATCTCTTAATAAATAAATTGACATAAAAAGAACATTGCCACCAGTTACCTTCAGTAGGCTATATTTTGTGTGTGTGTGTGGGGGGGGGGGTAGTTGAATCATTCACTCAACATGAAAGTTTTTAAAAACTTGTGAGCTGTTCAAACATTTTCTTTTCTAATTTGAAAATCAGTTGAAGGTTCTTCTCGTGGTCTTCCTCAGGGCTAGTCTTAAAGACCCTTCCCGGAGGAAGACCACTAGAAGATGGTCAAAACGTTGTCAACCCACCCTTCGACATGGCATCACCCTGACAGCCAAGATCTCATCAGTAATTGGTTGTCTGTTCTTTTCTTATTTTGTACAAGTTTGTAAGGATACCCCCCCCTGCCATAGTAGCCTAGTCTTTCAATTTGCCTCTGAATTTCACCCCCATACTGGATCTCTGGTGTAAGCTGTAAATGGAGATCAAATGACAGTCTTCTTTCTATGCAATTCTGATATTCCCAAATAAAGCAATGAATGTGCTTGCCTAATGAGAAATATTTTCTGCCTGACGTAGAATTCTATGTAGACTGTCTCTTTTTCCCATTCTGTAAGTATTCCAGCAAGCAGCTCTGTTTTCTAAAATTGGGCAAATAAGTGACATGTAAGCCAACACCTTTGCAGTAGAACTACTTCATTACTAATGAAGTTGTAATGAAAGTTTTTCACAATCTTGATGACTTTTTTTGTTGTTGTTGTTGCAAATGTTCAATATCTTCATTTGATACAATTGCTAGGAAGAACATACAGTTATCTGCAAACAATCATGATTGCAATGTAATGTTCTGTATCAATTTAGTGATAAAGGCAAGAAAGTGGGCCAATTGCCATTCCCTGAGAGTGCCTGGATAACAAATGGAGGCAAAGTCTGAGAACTTTTTACCTGTTTGTACATTTTGTTTTAAATCTTGGAGAAATTCACTAATCCACACAACAATTCTCATGTTGGTGTCCAATTTGGCAAATTTTTCAATTGCTAGCTTGTTGGGAATGACAAGGAAGTCTGTCATGAAATCTTTTATTATTGCATTAACTCCACCTCCTCAATGGATTTCTTCAGTCAAGTTCTAAAAAAGAGAGCTCCTTTGCCTTCGCATGAGCAATTATTTTTGATCCTATTCCCGAAATCATGTATATGAAAAAAGAACAGTCCAAGGATAAATTCTGGAGGGAACAGTTTTTGGCTTCATGTGGGTTTGAGAAAAGATAGTTAATTTTTACTTTAAATGTTCTATTCAATGGTTATTTATATGTTTATTTCAATGTAAAATTTTTTTAAAATTAACTTTAAATTACTATTGCTGTTCTCTTTTGCTCTTATTTAAGTTTTTATCAACATTTAGGAATAATAGTGTTATTTTAATATTCTAGAAATCCCTGGTGCTGAACATAACTTTGTGGAGAAAGCCCAACAATTGCAACAGTTTTCTAATCGCGCTTCAAAAACTGCTCGAATGGTAGCTGCTGGAGGCAGTGGTGGAAACAAGAAGCTGGCAGAAGCCCTTTTGAACTCAGCTACTCAGGTTATTAGCCTTATTGTTAGACATTACTACAGTGACAGAACGCGTCACTTGAATTTATGTTTGATTTTAAAAATTAGTTGTAAAATGTTTGTTTAGTTGTTTTCTTTTTTAATTGTTTGTTGAATAGGAGATAGGTAAACTTAATTGTATATTGAAACTGCCATCTCCATTACTATCTGAATGCTTAAAAAAAAGGTTTTATTTATTCGTTGGTTAAAACTGTCTAATAGTTTCCAAGTACAAAGTTGTGAACTGAAAAAAAAATGGTTTAACAGCAGTTTTCAATCATTCTAAAAGGAACATGATGACTATTGGAGATATAAGTTTTAAATTTTCAGGTGGAGAGCTTGACACCTCAATTGATCAATGCTGGTCGCATTCGTATGAATTATCCTGAGAGTAAAGCAGCTGATGAGCATTTTGAGAACCTTGTGTCTCAATATTCTGATAGTGTGCAGAGAGTACGTGCATTGTGCGATGAAGCAACTGATTCTGCTGACTTCATTAGAATGTCAGGTTTGTTCATAAAATATACGAATCTCATTGTAGACGTGACATAATTTGGATAGGCTTGTTAACTATTAAGAATTATTTATTGTTATTATTATTGTTATTATTGTTGTTATTATTATTGTTATTATTATTGTTATTATTATTATTATTATTATTATTATTATTATTATTATACCATTTCACAATAAGTATTTTTACCTTGAAGTATTTAATTGTGTAATATTCTCTTACTCATCCTTATTACAGTTGTATTGCTTCAATATTATCAGTGACAAATAAAAAGCAACATATTGCAAAGAAAAGTATGACTGTGTTTAGCATTCCTGCAAACGGTGTTTGAAAAAATGTGGAGACATTTATTTATGTATGTCATTAACAACGGGTGAAAATGAAATGCTATAAGAATGTCATAAAATATAATATAAATTCTAATGTTGCAATAAATTTAATTTATTTATCAATGAATATTTGCAATTTTGTATTAATAGAGCATCTGGGGAGACAATTTATTAAAATTTGGGCACTCTTCACTACTACCTCATTTAGACATTCATTTAGTTTAAGAATTTAAGTAGTAAAAAATTCCCTACATTTGAATTGTGAAATATTTTTTTCTAAGTTGAAAAGTCGGATCTCTCGCTGAAAACAAGGATTTCAACTTTATAGAATGGAAGACATGATTGATAATTTTAAATAACTTGTGTACCTCATTGTAAGTCTTTGATGACTTAGACTCTTTCTGAGAGAATCAATGTGCTTGATCCCAGCTTGGCATGAAAAGGCATGGAATGGCATTATGGGTGGGGAGGCTCAGGTAGTGATGCCTGCTCTTCCTCCTAACTACTTTCAAATATTTAATACAAAGAAATAATGAGGTCCTTCACAAAAAATATATACATACTCTTAGGGGAATGGAGTTGTCACAAGTGTCACAAGAGTAAAAACAAGGGAGGGGGTTGACGGTAAATGAACATCTTCACAGCATTTTTGTGATTATATTATTGACTTCAAACTAGAAATGAATGTTAAAATTAATCAAAAATATAGCGAGTTATTAAATTTTAGTGAAATCACACTCTCAGCAAGTGAGCAGTATTCGAAGATTTCTAATTGAATATTTAACTCTGGAGGATGTTAGCACATTTTTTAAGATATTTTTTATTTTTTTTTTTTTTTTAGTTATAGTCGCATCAACAGCTGTGGTCATTAGCGACTACTTTAAATACAACTTAACAATATTTATATGTTAACTTTACAATATAATACAGTATGTATATAAATATGTGAAGACAGACATTATTTGATTATTTGTTATTTTTGTTACAATATTAGTTTCCAGTATCTATACTAGTATACCTTTTACAATTAGATTTCTTTGAGAATATTACAGTCTTTATAGAATTTTAATGTTTAGTTTTGGTATTCGTTGGCCGATAGCACCAAGTCAGGATTTTTTAAGTTGTTAAGAAAGTTGGAGGGGGTTTAAGAAAGCTAAAATATTGTAAATATAAATGTTTTTTTTTAATACCTCCTAACAAAAATTAGAATGAGAAATTACTAAAACCATATGATACTGAAATGAAGTAGAGATTAAAAAAATGCTGTTTTCTTTTCTCTTTTACAGAGGAGCAGATTCGAAAACATACGCTTCTTTGTGAAGAATCTATTAGAAAGAACCAACCTCAAAAGATGGTGGACAATACATCTAGTATCGCTCGTCTTGCCAATCGAGTACTGATGGTAGCCAAGCAAGAAAGTGATAATTCAGAGGATCCTAATTTTGTTGAAAGAGTGAACCATGCTTCATATACTGTGCAAGGCTGTAAGTTGAAGTGAATATGTTGCTTTGGGTGTATTGAGTGGTGGCGAGAAACTGTCCCAACCTGTTCTATTTTCTTTGTTACTGAACCAGTAAGTCACATCTTATTATTTAATCATGAAAACATTCAAATTCTGTGGAATCCCTTTTAAAACAGCCACTGATGATTTCAAAACAAAAGTAATTATTAAGAATTGTCTCTTGAAAGACATTTTCCCTACGTTAAATCCCTTCTTTTTCTAAATTTAAGTAATTAATCCAAGCAATAAAAGCAAAAGCTTTCAAATCTTAATTAATCGCAAGTTAATTTTCTGAGATGTCAAGGCAGATTTAAGTATGAGAAATTGAACAATTCTCCTACATTAAATTTATTTCCAGCAAACTAGTTCTTCACCCGTTTTCCTCTTTAAAATTATCTCCTGGGTAAGAAATTTGTTTGTTGAGCAATGAAACACTTGGACTATTTTGGCAATCTGGTGGCTTGTTTGTTGGTGCTTTGTGGAGGAAGTTTAGTGGCTGAATCTGAAAGACTGTGGTGGACCAAGAAGGCCATTAGGAAGTCAGCATGACTGCTGACATTTTCATTTCAGTTTGGAATCTCATGTGTGAATGCTCTTCAGGGTGTTGCTGCAAACATTCATTATGATGCGATTCATTGAACATTCCCTTGCATCTTACTACGTTGTTCTAGAGTGCTCTGGAGTGAGCAGTTTTGTTAGAAAAAAAAGCATGTAGTATGCTTAAAAATGTTTTAGATATGCCTGAGTCCATTATTTTAAATTGTAATCCGTAATAATGAAGTTTATCAGAGAGAAAGAAAATAAGTGAAAGCTAGAAAGCTTTGAACACCAGTAGAAAGTGATGTTCAAAACAAATAGTCGTAAATTCAAAATCATTGGAATAAGCAATGATGCCAGTCATAATTTTAAATTTTTATTAATAGTTTTTTCAATCCCCAAGTGTGAGATCCTCTTCAGTACATAACATATCTATAAGTATTTTGTATTTTAACAAATAGAAAAATTCTGGCTTACCTCAACCAATTTGTACAATGATTATTCTTCATATTACTTCAAGTAAATCAAATAGTTAGCCAACAAGTAATAAAATGTAGTCATGAATTGTTTATAAAAGATATCAGTTTCAAACCAATGTTTCCAATCACTACAGCTTTTCAAAAATCATAACATAATTCCACAAATTCATCTGCCCTAATCATTTAGCATCCAAAACTCTATTGTGATCATCTACTATTAATTTTCTGAAGTTAAAATGCTGAAAACCACATAACTGTTGCTTTCATCCTAAATTGGCCTACTAATCAATAATGTTCAGTAGTTTTGTCTTAGTTTAGCAACTGTGGTAATAACACATTTCGCTCTATGACATTCCATGACACTTCTATACCACTAAATATTACTTTCTTGGAAACCTAGGAATATATTTTTTATGCAAATATTCCTTATCACAAATATGACCCTTTTATGTTTATTCATAATAATAAAAATAAAATAGAAAATAATAGTAATGTCTGTCTAACCCTGGAGAAGACCACATAACAAAAATGTAGGTGTACTTATAGAGGATTAATATATCTTGAAATTTGAAGATTAAAATCATCAAAAGATTTTGGTCTATAAAAATATTTTTACCTTAATAAGGTCAGTTGCTCAGAAGAGTTCTGTTATAATTGTGAAAGTGTCAGTTTTACTGAATACAATATGTTGATAGGATTTGTTGAGTATTCATTCATTCATTCATTCATTCAATCATTTATAATTTCAGGTGTACCTCCAATGGTGCAAGATGCAAAAGCTGTCGCTGTTAATCCTCAAGATGGCACTGCTGTTTCTCGATGGAAGCAATCCAACAAAGCAGTAAAGTTTCTTTTTATCATCTTTCCTGTGTTTGACAGTACAAGATCTTGATTTGAAACTTGAAATAATATTTGAAATTATTTCTCGTTATGCTTTATTCACTTTCAAATGTATATCATTATGTATATAAGCAGTATCTTCGGAACAGTTTCGAAGTAGAATTCTAAAATCATTTTCTTAAAAAAAAAAAATTTTTTAATTAAAAAAAATATTATTTTTTCTTGTAGTGACATATTTGATCTTAAATATTTTTATACATAAATATTTAAGGTAAAGTAAGTGAGTTATTTTTGTAAACATTTGAAATGGGATATATTGAAAGCAGTTTCAGCATTGCATGTAAGCGTTCAGAAATTTAGGTGAGGTGGAGTATCAATGATTAAATGCATATTCTGTATTTGCCCTTTAGCTCCTGACAGCCGTTGGTCAGGTGCGACAAGCTGTTACAGTTTCACCTGATCTTCCACCACCACCTGACATGACCACTTTACATATCAACGGTATGTATTACTAATAACAGTCAAATGAAGCCACGTTTGCAGAGTAATATTAACCATAGCTAAAGAGAGAGCTTCACGTATCGAAATGAGTTATCATAAAAAAAAAATTAAACAATTGACTTCTACAGTTGATGGTTCAGTGTATGACTTCCACTGTAAACAAGTGCGTTACTTTTAATGAGATTAGATTCCCAATACACCCTTCAGTTGTGAACTATCCTCATTGAAAAGTTATACATTTCTCTTCTTTTCAGCAATGAACATTTTGTTAGAATACTTGTATTTTAATAGAACACCTGTATTTTATTAGTGAAACTTGTGTCTTGACTAGGGGTTCATCTCAAATAATGAACTTTTTTTTAGTAAATCTGGTGGGTTTTATTGAGGCTACCTATGAAGAGACATATATTAGATTCAGTTCTCTAATAAAATTTGAGAATATAAATAGAGTTGCCTGATATTCACTATTCAAGCAAACTATTCTCTATTTAAATTATTTAATTATTTACACCAATTGACTTTGTACAAGTAAGTAACAATTCATAAAATAAATTATAAAGCTACAACTAATTTACAATAATCACTATTGAGCAAAAAAATGATTAACTGAGTTCATCAATCTATGGAATCTCAGCCCAAGTTTTGGATAGACAAATTAAAATTGTTCTAATATTTAATTAGATAGTTCAATTAGATAATTCAATGAGATAATTCATTGTGCACTTAAGGGACCTCAGAGGCCCAGCGGTTTTTCTCTTTGCTGTAAATATTTTCCCATTCACATTACAGATGAGTCCTTGTATGATAACCCATTTCATTGTTTCTTATCATATGCCAAAAGACTGTCCATAAAGCCACGTGATTTTTCCATGTTTTTCAGTAGGTAGTGGTGCTTTCCACTTAGTGGGCCTTGAGGGCCCAGTAGTCTGTTTCCCCTTAACGGCTCTTTGAATGCCTAAGAAGCACATTTGAATTGTTGGAATTTATACACAACCATTCCAGACTTCTTCGATTACTCATCTTGCGCTAGTAACACAAATTATGATCGCGTAAAAGTTTTTTGGTGCTGTGATTCAGTGAATGGATTTGCACTATGTAACAAAATATACTGTGGGAAAAAGAAAAATGAACCTGTTGCAAAATAATGAAGGTGTCTCAGAGCATCAACTGCTATCAATGCAGTGCCTCTGACCGGGAAGTCCTAGTATTAGAGTTTGGATGGTGACAGGATTTTTGACACTAGATTGTCAGCTAGGTCGCATTCAGCCACTTTCTGGAGGAGAATTCTAGCCACTGGCTGCTCTGATTGGAAGTTTTCTTTGGTCTCTCCTATCAACCAGGCGAATGCCAGAGTAGTAGTCTAACAAAAGGGTCACGCATAGGGCACGATCTTTCCTTCCTCTTTCTTGGCCTATCCTCATGTCTTATTTACACATAATTATACTTGGATACACTCTACTCTCACACATGTGGGGAGAGCAGTTGGTTCCGACTAGGGCGATGTCTGATGGGGAAAATCCCTGTAAACCGACATAGCTGAGCATTGGATCTCACAAGCCAGCAGGGGCAGAGCAGAGCCACTGCTCCCAGAATCACTAAACAATCTATTCAGTGGAATTGGAGTATTAATATTAGTATTATTGAAGTAGCAGTATCAAGTAACCTGCAGTTTTTTACTCACGCCTGCTTGTTCACATTTTCTGAAAACACATTGGGTGCCCAGTAAAGATGGATATGTTTAAAATTAATATATATGTAATGTAAATGAAAATTACATTGTTGTCTAATTAAATTGACCCTTCATAATTGTTGTTATTGATCACCCCCCTTTGTGAAATGTATGTTATTTCGTAACTTCAACATTATTTCCTCTGCAAATATTTTGTCAAATGTCAAATATTAGTTGCTCGACTTGTGGAATGGCTGTTCTCCTAGATGCTGGATATCTTGTTTATATTTTATTGTAGAGTACCTTATATTTATGTTTTTATTTCTCCACCGCATCCTACATCTCACCAGATCTGTTGGTTCAATTTGGAGAATATTAAGGATGTAACTCACATCGCTCATGCTCCCACACACACATGGCGCTCCCACACATGCAACGCACCGACACACCACCCACACTGTACACGCATACACACACACTCACACACCACCCCATTGGTAAATGCTGTCTAATATTGAGTGGCAGAAGTGCGGTGTAATTGTAATTCTTGTTTTTAAATTATTTAGTTAATTTTTTTGCTTCAGTCATTGGCAACTATTTAATTTTAATCAAATTTGTTACGTTTTTTACCTTCAATAAAATGGTATATTCAACTTCATTAAAGTCAAGAAGAATGTGTATGCAGATATGCATAAGGTCATGATATCGTAATTTCAAATGTATTCATAATGCAATGTTTTGGATGGCCTTTAGTTCAAGATGTTCAATTTGTATTTGAAATTAACTTTGTCTGTCTGTATGATCTATTGGAAATAACGTGAGCAGATACAAATAATGTGAGAAAGTGTCTGCTGTTGTAGGCCTTCATGTTTGAAGATCCAGTGCACTGACTTTAATGTTATATCCTGTGTTTGCTTTCCTTCCCTTGCTGTCAAACCCCTCAGGTTGTGGTAATACCATTTAAATATTTCTACTTGTTAACTGTGACTGGACCCCTTTGTATTCATTTAAACAACCAAGCAGAGAAAATAAATCATAAGTTTTGGGAGACATTTTATATTTCAGCTTATCAATAGGCAAGTATAAAATTATTTTTCAGCATTGACCTTGTTGATGCTCTTGTAAATTGACTTTGTCATAGTGTAATATAAATATTCACATTCTTTATGAAATTGCAGTAGTGGGTCTTAGGGACATGCATATGTATGTTTCTCTGTGTGTCTCGCTCACTTATTTGCATGTTCCTCATGTGAATGTGGTCCCACAGATTATGCTCCCCCGAGGCCACCACTTCCCGGAGGAGAGCTCCCCCCTCCACGACCTCCTCCGCCTGAAACCGATGACGAGGATGATATGTTCCTGCAGGCTCCTCAACCAAACCAGCCTATTATGGTAAGAGTCCCTTTGTCAGTTTCCTTATCGACGACTACCCAACAGTGAAAGGATGTTTGGACATAGCCAGGTGTGGGAAGAGGTAAAACTTAAAAATTTTGTATAAAAATGCAAAACTTGAGCACTACAATTTTACCTATGTGGAGATCTTTAGCAGTCATCAGTTTGTAACTCGTTTCTGAGAAGCAATTACGAATAACCTTTTGCAAAAATTATACTAAATTAACAAGGTTGTTAAATAATGATAATTTCTTTATCAATTTATAAAAATCTTTTCTTTCTTAGATTATGAGTACTTTCATTACAGCATGAGAGGAACAGTCAGTAAATGCTCAGAGATATTAGCTGAATGATAATGACAACATTGAGAATTTAATATTTCGGTATGGTAATAGGAATTTATAATAAGTAATTTGTAATAAGAATTTATTTGGAATTGATGTAAACAAAATAATTAATACAAAGTTTCAAGCAGACTCATATTAAGATATATCCTAAGTTGTTCATCCTTTGAGAATGGTGTGTTGTTGTTGTTGTTGTTTTTCTCCCAAATAGAAAAGCAACAGATTTTCATTGTTACCATCTTCTCCCTTACAGTATACATTCTGTGTGCATATACACATTTAACTGCAAGGAAATTTTCATTACCAGTTGAGTGAAAATACCACCCTGCAATACAAATTGTCTTTGACTTTACAGGAAAGCTCGTTGAATTTTTGAATTGTATTTTAAATCGTAATCAGATTTACTATTGCCTTTTGCGATGGAACAAGACCAATAGAAAATGAATTTAACTTTTGAAATAGTTGTGACTTTCATCTGCACTATTGTTGGGAAATCACTTAGGATTGTCATCGGGCGATTGGATTGGGAAGAAGCTATCATATTTTGGGTTTTGGCATATAGAATGTCTAGTGTACTTAAACTCTTGCCTTACAAGAAATTTGTTTTTCCTCTTCCTTTTCATTTTTTTGATTGAGGTGTGTTACTTCTTAATTATCTATATCATTAAATATTTGAATATTCCAAGAGATAATTTACAATAATTGCAAATTGAACTTTCCCCAAAGCATTTGTAATCTTACACATGACCTTCCCTTAGCCAGATCCTGGTTCTGTGCATAGGAATAGAGGATTTGCGGGTTTTGTGTCAAGAGAAACTATATCTGTTTTTTGAAATTTTGTTTGGTACCCCTTGTAAATTGAAAATGAATTTCTTTAAAAGTGCAGAGAATGCCTGTCACGCAGACTTGATCACCTACACCGAAAGAGGGTGTTCTGTCAGTCAATAAATGATTCCTGTCAGTCAATAAGTGAACCATCAAAACTTTAATATCTTATGACTTTTTATATCTTAGACCAAAACATCAAATAAATGTAATGTAAATATCAAATAGTAGCTTAGGTAATTGTCTTCTGGAATAATAATCTGAATTATTCTGTTCAGAGATGTAATACACTTCATGTATCAAAGTTCATCAACAATGCAAAAATGTATGTTAAATTTTAGGCAGCTGGTGGTGACTATATTTCTCCATCTGCTGCTGAGAATTTCAATTATGATTATGATTTTTACTTTATTTCATTAATCTTTATGGACTTAGATACGTCCACTGCACAATAGTAACACTATTAAATATAATTTAAAGGACAATTTGTTCATGAGGTACTTATCAAACATTTCAAAATACAACACACTGCAATGTAGTTAAAAATAAACTAAAAAATATAAAATTAAATAGTATTATAACATTGATAACTACAGTATGCGAAAAAACTGACAAACTAACAAAATGCATGTTTTAATAAGTGGGGCTACCACATCAACCGTTTTCAAAAAAGTGAGCTCCTTGTAACCATTTTGTAAACCAAAATGTCTGTATGGCTCAGCACCATAACAACACCATCAGTAATTTTACCTAATCTGCTAATTGGATTGTGAGAGGTGAACACTTTCCTGTATTGTTTTTGTGATATGATTTTAATTTTAAAAAATTGTGCTTTTCCCCTTCGATTGCATCAAAATAAATCATAGTGCTTGGTGATGGGGGGGGGGGGTGCAAGGAAGTAAGACCCAGCCTACCGGCAAATTCCACTGTCCCTGTTCTGATTGGTTAGGTAAAATTGAAGAATTTTATGCTTTTTTTACACAAAGAGATCCCATATAGCTGTTCCATATCACACCACTGTTTTATTCTCTGCACCAACTAACACTGTTGGGTTTTCTGTTTTAAATGGCTGCACTTAACAATTATTGTTTAGTATATTTATTCTGTACTTGTGTGAGATACAAAATATTTTGAAAGTTGCAGAATTTCCTGGTTACATTTATACTTTTTGATAAGTTCACCACTTTAAGTTTACTAAATCCTTTTGAAAAAATTCTCCATGAAGTTAACAAAATCTTAATTTCCACTTTGAAATTTGGTTTGTGAAATAAATTATGATAGCAGTATCTGGAGGACACTCTTCAAAAGCTTTACAATTTGAATAGCAAAATAGTCACATGATTTTTGGTGAATAATTTAAGCCAATGAATTCTCATTTTAAATCTATAGTCCCCTAATATTTCATTTGATTTTTACCTTTGATATCTTTTATTTACATATTTTTATGATGGAAGATGAACATAGAACAGCCTCAATATTGTGTGAAATAATATTTATGAATTTGGGGTGATGGTTGAAAAGAACCAATAAGATTATTAAAGATTGTATTTGTCAACTAAAATTAACATAAAATTTGAAATAGTGAATGTTTTTCTAATACTCTGGATAAGATACTTTTGTAATGTACATGATAGGTGGCTTCCGTCCTATTCTTTTGTGTACTTGACCAGATTTCCTTGAGATAAAGCTCTTTAATAGACTTTTTAATATTTTACTCTTATCCTTAAGTTGAAGGAGGATGTCTGAAAAGTTCAACTTAATTCCTATCAGTTATTTGATTTAATTGTAAGGATGTCTCTAAAAATGTTATATTATACATCACTAGAACACCTCATTTAATTAACAAATCAGCCAAGAATGCTGTGTGTTTTGTACTAGAAATGAATGTGAATTTTGTTCAGTCATGGTAAGTCTGCTACTAGCACACTTGTTTTCAGTGAACATGAGAATCGCTGCCTGGTGTAGATGGACAGCAAATGGCAAATTACCAAATGGCAACTGGGAAGCCATCTGACTCGAGTTGTATTTATTTTCAGATTTCTCATATCCAAGTTTCAACTTGTACCAGGAAGCATTGAATTGTGGTAACATTTGGGTTTGCAAATGTGAAAGCAATGACAGTGGGACACAGTACCAACTGTGGCCATGATTGTTTTCTAAATTTGAGATTGTGTCAATTATCACTTAAAAAGCATTTTGAAAATCCATTGATTTGAAATTGTTAATGGTCAGGTTGCTGCTCATGGCTTGCACCAAGAGGTTCGCCAATGGTCGAGTAAAGATAACAACATAATTGCTGCGGCCAAGAAGATGGCGGTGCTTATGGGACGCCTCAGTCAACTTGTCCGTGGAGAAGGTGGCAGTAAGCGAGACCTCATTGCATGTGCCAAAGCGATTGCTGAGGCAAGTGAAGAGGTGACCCGCCTTGCGAAAGACCTTGCACGTGAATGCACTGACAAGAGGATGAGAACGGTACGAAATGCTTAATTAGGTGATTTAGTTGATGCATAATTTACTGTGTGGTTAAGGTGCACATATTTCATGAAAATAGTGATTGGCAATGTTGATAATGGACATGTAAAATGATGTAGCTTTATAAAATAGGGGATGGATTAAGATGCCACAATCCCCTTGGTTACAAATATCTTGAGTATTACTATTATATAGGAGTGAAAATATGTTTAAAAAATATTTGTGTTAGGACTATCTCCTTTTATATGTGATTTAGTCTTTTCTCTTCAGTCAGTCTCAGAAATGACAGCGTTCAATGCAACTTCATCTTAATGTCAAGTTATGAAGGAAAACAACAAAGTCATGACAAAGAATTTTGCACTTTCTAATTTGCCAGGTTCACACATTTGCTAATACAACTGCAAGTAATGAGTCACATGTAGAAACATTCATTCTCTGGCTAGTCCATTAATTACAGGTTCAGGCCCAGCTGATTTTACTGCTGTACAAAAACTTACTTATTCAAAGATCCTATGATATTAATTTCTTACTCCCATATTAAACTTAATTAAAGCAGTTGACACTTAGGAATTTCAATAAAATCTATAACTGCATTGAAGAGCACCTTTTGTGAGTCAGTAGAATTTCATAACATGATGAAAGTATTTGTTTTTCTCAAACTTACTAATTATTTTCTTGAAAATCATACTACTAATTATATTATATCAATTTAGTAAAGAGAATGTTTGTAATGCCTCTCGATGACTATTGCAGAATCTTCTCCAAGTTTGTGAGAGAATTCCCACCATTGGTACTCAACTCAAGATTCTGTCCACTGTCAAAGCTACGATGTTGGGTGCGCAAGGTAAGTTCCTACAATGCATAGATACAAATACTTGATTGTGATTCCAATGTAGAATACTATGAAAGTTACAAAAACTTGTGAACTTTGTAATATGGTAAATGATGTTTTTTTGTTGGTTGTGAAAGAGCTGGACAATATATTTGCTTTGATGCAAGTAACAAGCCTATATCACACAGGACAAATTGCAGCCTTATATATAGCAGCACATATTTTACCTTATTGATTTAAGAAGAAATCTGCGAGAGCAATTTATACCGCTGATATCCCTTATTTCAGATGTGAAATTCTTTAACTGCTTTTGATGCTTAAAAATGAATTACTAATTTTTTTTAGTTTGCGTTATTTTCTTTGAAAGATTGAAGGGTTTTTTTATTTGTCATGTGAGGAAATATTTTCTATGAGAAGACGAAATTGTGTAGTAATTATAAATAAAAGTTATTTTGATGGTTGACAGACGGTTTATGGAATTCTGTGATTTTGTGTGTAGAAAGAAATAATCATCGACAATGTAGAACCTAGGTATTAAATAATAATATGATTAATTTTGAAGTTAATATGTTATTATGTAGTATTAGAAGATTATATTTTTTTTCCATACATCAACAAAAATAATGCCAATTTGGAAAAATATATGTATATATTTATTTATGTGACAATCATTTAATAGTTTCATCTTTAATGGTGAATATTGGAAAGAAATATTTGTCTCCATTCTCTGGGCATTATTGCTGCATAAGAAAGAATGTCCTCTCAACCAAAAATGCAAAATAAGTGTAATTCCAAGACCTCGATCGATTCAAATTACTTGCATTTCTTTAAATGTTTCATCTTTACCTGCGTCATAGATCAATGTCGGTCGGTCATAGAACCCTCCCAGGCTCAACTATCGGAAGTGGCAGTGAGAAGCTGATCTGCAGAGTTCTACACTCTTTGTCCCACCAAAATGGAGGATGGTTACGTAAGGTGCAGACAAACCCTCAAAAAGGATTTGAAAACCAACCAAAAGTTCATTTTTCCACATTTCATTTTCTTCTGCATTCTAAGATTTTACATAAATTCTAATTTTCAGTTGCTGCACCATATGCTGCTTACTTTTCGGGGAGTGGTCTGTTTGTACATGAAAATGTCATAAATTGAGGCTTTAAAATGCAGAAGACAGTTGAAAATGGGGTAGGATGGCTATTCAAAACTCATTGAAGAGGGTGTCTTAGTGTCTTTTGCAGCATGGGTGCAGGCAGTGCCTGGGGGAGCCATCTAAAGCTAGCAGCACCCAAAAACCAATTTCAATCAAATTATATCCAAAATTTTAGGCTAATTAAATGCTTTATTTCCGAATTTTAGGCTCTTTTGGATTTTCCCAAATCATGGGCGCTGATAGCTTTAGACTAGAGATAGCAGCACCTACGTAAAAAATCCATCTCAAAATCAATTCAAAAATATGAGACAGCACCCAAAATTTAATTTTGGGTAATTTGAGGCTCTAGGAAATTAATTAATCCCACATTTATATTCCAAAAATCAGGGCTCTACAAAGAGAAACTATTAACATTGCTTCTTGTGGGCAAATAAACACCAAAACCAAAAAACATTAGAAAAATTGTGAAACCCTACCCAAAATTTAAGGACAATTTGAGGTTCTTGAAAAAAAAAAGATTTACGTATTTTTATTCCAAAAATCAGGGCTGTACAAAGATAATCAGTTAACACACGTCCTTATAAGTTACTTAACAGAAAAATTAAACACCAAAGAAAAAATTCAAACTCAACGCAAAGTCTCAGGCTAAATTGAGGCTCTAGAAAATAATTATTCCCGCTTTTTAATTCCACAAATTATGACTGTGCAAAGGGAATCAATTAACACACGTCCTTATAGACAAATAAACAAAAATAATCAAATACCTAAGAAAAAATATGAAACAATGCGCAAAATTTTAGGCTAATTTGAGGCTCTAGCAAAAACATTATTCCTACATTTTTGTTCCAAAAAGCAGAGCTGTACAAAGAGAATCGATTAGCATATGTTCTCATAGGTGAGTGAACAGAAAAATCAAAAAACCTCAGATAAACTATGAAACCCTGGGCAAAATTTAAGGCTAAGACTAGACTCTAGAGGCTAGGCTAATTTGACGCTCCAGGAAAAATTTGTTTTCTAATCATATTTCAAAAATCAGTGCTGTACAAAAAGAAACAGTTAACATAAATTTCTAGTAGTTAGATATCCCAAGTTGTCTTTTCCAATTGATTTACTACCAAGTTCCTTTCTTCAGCACACTCTTCTTCAATTCTTCAGCACACACTGCAGCTAGAATTTCGGAAGCTAGTTCTCACCCTGTGAGCAACAATTGCGAAATGATCAAGCCGAGTGATTTACTCACAAAGGGTAGAGAAGATATTGAAAGCCATAACTCATTATCACTTGTTAACTGACAATGGGAGGAGAAAATAATCTAGAGCAGCCTCTCAGAGAATTTGAATGTGCAAAATAAATAAACAGATAAAAATAAAATATATTAAAAATGTTATAAAAAAATAAAAGTTATATTTAATCAGAGTTTGTAAAATTTCTAATAGCAATTCAAAAATTAGAAACAAGTTTACTTCTAGTGGTATCCTAAAAAATTGTTGAAAATTATTAAAATGTCTTTGGAATTGGTGTTTGTAGGCACGGGTGTAACTGCCAGGGTGGAATTTTAAAAAGCATTAAACTCAAATCCTGATTTGAAATATCTCAAAAATATAAGAAACTTTATTAATGGTTCCAGAAACGCTAAATATTCCAGTATTGAAGCAGGATTGTCCAGAAAATGACTTGGCAAACGAAAATTGTATATGAGTATAGGCATCTGGAATGTATAGGGTCTCAATATGAAAAGAATAAAAGTCTTTGAAGAAATTAAAAAGATGGGAATAGAAATTGCTGTGTAGTCAGAAACAAAGAAAAAGAGTCAGGGAGTAGAAGAAAAAAAGTATATATATATATATATATATATATATATATATATATATATATATATATATATATATATATATATATATATATATATATATATATATATGTATATGTATATATATATGTATATATATATATATATATATATATATATATATATATATATATATATATATTTGTATGTATATGTATACAAAGAATTTAGAACTAAAAGAGGAATTTCCATTGCTGTGTTAAAGAAATATAAACGTAACATTAATAGTTGGTCACGTGTGAGTGACAATATTTAAAAAATATTTTAAAATTAAAGGTATTGAAATGGTTAAATTCTCGGCTATCCGGGAGACGCCGCGTCGTTCGCTGGATTCGTGCCGCGGAATGACAATTCTATCGAATTAGGAAAAGATAGGTTTTTTTAATCAGCTGACAATGGGATACCAAACCGGGAGGATGTATTGTTAGTGGGAGATTTTAACAGTAGAGTTGGAGAGATTGCGCAAGATAAAGTTGTAGGAAGATACGGAGCGGAAGTAATAAATGGAAATTGTGAATGACTAATAGAAGTATGCATCCAGTTCTGTTAAAAAGTATGGAATGGGTTTTTCAAACATTAAGATATTAACAAACTTGTGGCCTTCAAGCCATAGTGTTCTTTCTAATCTTCATATCTTCAAAACCCATCTGATATTGCCAGATACATGTTCAACGCAGTCTGTCAGTGAATAAAGCATGGCTTGTCTTGAACAATGGTGGCACTGACTGTGTGGCTCAAATGTTAGCTAATTGCAATGAAATTGTTTAATTGTTTGAAGCATGATTCGTAGAGATTTGAAGCTTTGATTTGCTTCAAGTAAACGTATTTTGGATGAAAATTCAGAAAGTGGTTGTTATTTGAGAATTATCTATTTTTGTGTTTTTTATGTAAAATTAGCCCAACCAATTGATTAAATTTAATTATTGTGCAAATTAATAAAATTTAATGCATTGTTACTCAGTAACATGATCACAATTTGGATTCTTTACTACCGCGGAATATATTCTCCGAGTGTAATTGTGTCCAACAAGGTGACCGGAATCATGACAATTATATAAAATTAGCCCTATTGAAACTAGTAACACACTTTTTTGAGTCAAACAAATAATGTTGTGTGACCAAGACATTGTTATCGGATATAGAGAACACCACCTCTGCCTACCATCTTTTGAAAAAATACCATTTAATATTTATCTCTTAATTTCTGAAAAGTAGCTCAAAAAGCCAAAAAATTGGGTGTTTATGGGGTTAGTGGCGCAACTAAACCCATTTTAAATACTGTTTTTTGGTGGTTATTTTTACATTGAAAACTTGTATTGTTTCGTTAAACCATTGAAACCTATTAATTGCAATATATCCTAATGCATAGAGACACACAGACAGACTGACACAGACACTCGTGCACAGATGCACGAGCAGTTATGCAATGGAAGTGATAGTTTCCTCAGAAATCAGACACAATTCCACAACAGAGTTTGTATTTTTAAGATACGTGAAATAGTACAAGAATTGATAGCAAAACTGGGTTCTAAGAGAATGACCTCGGTCACCTCACGCCTCAGACCATATCACTCGTAAAGGGGCAACTGGGAGTACTGGAGCCTGGATGCACTCCTAATAGAAGCAGCTAATAGCTTCCACCGTGCAGGAGGGGGCAGGTTGAAGGTGGCACTCCCTTGTAAAATGCAAAAGTCACCTGTGGTCGCCTCGGTTACCAGCAGAAAGGTGGGCAACTAATGTTGCATATAGGCCAAGTTAACCAGGGGTGAGCAAACCATGTAAGAACAGATGGACAGACGGATATGCTCGGACACAGAGTCGCACATGCACACACATCACATCAAGCACCACACCGAACACCAAACACCACTCACAACTCACAACACGGCACCGCACGCACGCATTCACACCACATCCGTTATAGTGTTTTCCCTCTTAGCATTTTCATATTTTCAAGTCCCAATTTCAATGCCATCTAATTATCCATTTACACATTTAACAATCCCACTTTCAAAGTTTGTGCAGGCAACTTGCTTCGCGAAAGACACGTTTTCGCTAGACGAAGGCACAAAACTGACAAAATGGTCAAAAAGAAATGAATCTGTTTAGTCTTTTGATCCGTTTTGATAATAAATTACGTTGTTGCTTAAACAGTCAAAAAATTAGGCCTGCACAATTTTCTTTACCGTCCTTTGATCTGTGAAAAAAAAAATTGGAGCAGTTTTTTTTCTTTTCTTTTTTTTAAAAAATTTTTGTTGTTTTGTTGTTTTAATATGAAATGCATTAACGCCAAGCAAAAATTAAGTAAAGATTACACATTTTAAAAAAATTGTACGTGACTTAAGAATTTTTTAGAACAGACTTCATTTACAATAAAAATCTGTATTGTCAATGTTGTACTTTTGCCATGTTAATTTTTTGCAATTTTTATGTTCACTGCAAATAGAATCAGCACTAGTTCTTATTTCCCTGACTTTTGATACATACAACGAAAAAAAGTTCAAGAAAATATTTGGAGCTGATTTTGAAAACATAAGTGTTCAAACATTTCCTATATTTCACAAAAATTACTTGAAAACTACTTGTGTATTCCAAAAATTGTACACGATTTTATTTGAAGATCTGCCTGTGAATAACAGATTTCAAGGGGGGGGGAAATCTCTATCTTCAATATTGCAGTTGTAGGAAGATGCCGAAAATGAACATAGAAAATGACATTAACGGCACTGCCAAGAGGTGCCGTGAGATATTCCATCGTGAAGACTGCCCTTGACGCATCACGTTACAAAAACCCAAGTATAGAAGTCCAGCTGGCACAACCACTACAACACACTCACATAAATTCAGTTGGAGTGTTTAGTACTAATATTGTATTTATTTGACATAAAACAAGTCCAGCGGGAAACCCCAATTATATGACTATATACAACTCCAGTCCAGCAGCATCTTGGCATACACAAATATTAAAATACAATTATAAAGATAGAAAATTAGAAAAAAATACAGGACTATATACAACTTAAATCTAACAACCATGGCATACTCAAAGATTAAAATATAATAAATTTAATTATAATATAATTGTAATTAAAATATATTTATTACCTCAAAATTAAATTTACTGCTACCAGTTTTTAAATAAATGTGATTGGCCCTTTATTGTGAATGAGGAGAGTGCAGTATTTATGCCCAATACTCAACATGCTGAAACTGGCGATATGATAACTGATTTCACTTGAATAGGCATGAAACAGTAGTTCTCATTTTTTGAGCAATTTCACTTGAAGAAATTAAGAGAGTCCACAGATGGAGAGACGAACACTCACACACACACACGTGTACACTCGTAAATATACTATTTCTCCACTTGTTAGCTTTCCACCTGCCACAACTTCGCCCCTGAACATTCACGTGTTCTTCATAATAATTATCAGCTGCTACGTGCCGTGGCTTGCGGAGATGTAAAGTATCTTCTTGAAATATATATATTCCTTAAAATCCCTATTTAAAAAAATATAATGTTCTGTTCCAAATACTGAACAATTTAAATTATCAACAAATTTTAAAGATTCAGGGAATTGAATAGGGGAATGTACTTAATATGATGACTGATTCATTGGTAATATTAAAATAGACATTATGAGAGTAACATACTTTAGTGCATATGTGTGGAGTTGTATTGAAAGGTGTGCATGAGATCTTATCTTGTAAGATTTGTACATTATTCAAAAACTTCTCTGTATTACTGAATAGTGAAAATAAATTTCTTAATCGCGTAATATTAATGTGAATATGTGATCTAAAAATTGGTTTCATTAATTTAGTTGTAGACGTTATGTAACTGTAGCAAATAACAGACAATTCATAGCTGACTTGAAATTTCAACCACAGGTCACAATTAATTATGTAATCCCAAATTAACATTCATTTTGAATAATTTATCTTATACTATTTAAGGTGCAGAATTGACTACTTGCATTTCATACTTACTGTGTACATACATGTGCTTAAACCATATATTTAGCCTACTACTTATTTTCATTTTAGGAAAGCTTACTTTCTTTTGTATGCATAGATCATAACATTCTGTGTTTCTGCTTTTATCCTTACAGAAATCATTCCACGGATGGACTTGGGAGAAGTCAAAGGGGGTAACCATTCAGCTTTGCTAATTGTAGTGCACGATTTGTTGTTCTTTGCATTTTTGGTGTATCACTAATGCATTTTCCTTTACATCAAACATAATACTTGCTAGCAATTCAATAATATTTAGACATTTATCTCTCACTTTTAATTTTATATTTCAAGTCTTTGTTCGTTACTTTTTTTTTTGTAGTGTTGGAACGTGTTTATTTAAATATAAAAATGCAATTTGTAACGGTTTTATGGGATATGCTCTATTACATATTTGATTACGTACTGACTTATCAGATGTAAATAGTTTGAGTAATTTTGTTCTTGATATGTGTTGATTTGTATCTTTAAGGAAACCCAAAGAAATATTCATTATATTTTATTTTATTTTTATTTCATAATTTACAGGAAATAGCCAAAAAAAGAAGAAAAAAAAATTTATTGTTATATATTGCAGTATTTTATAGAATATAATTCCTTTCTAAGTTCTTGGAAACATTCTTGTTTAAGGTCACAAGTCAATATTTTAATATTGTTACTTATAGACCGTATTTACCCGAATATAAGTAAACTCTGAATCTAAGACAATCCCCTAATTTTGAAGAGGCCTCCTGAGAATTTTTAAAAATTTCAACTAATTCCGGAATGCCTTGTCGAACCTACTTCATGTAACAAATCTCAACATTCATTTTCACAGTACTTTCATTTGATATAATGCCTTTCATTTGAGATTCTCTCTTCACCTGCCCATTTAAAAATATTAGTCTGAATTGCCCGGCAAATTTGCAGTGGATGCTGAGAATGCGACCGCAATTACGTGTAGATACACGTAATATTTTTTCCATCTTTACAGTTTATTGTTACATCAATATTTACAAATTTCATGACATGGAATGGCAATGTAAAAACGTAAACCCTAACCAGCTAGACTTCATCTATGAATATACAACAACTTCGCATTTTAGGACTAGGCTATTTAGGAAAAATCCTCATTGTATATTATGGTATATACAGTATATATTAACCCTCTGTTGGGTGCAATGTGATCTGTCAGATGAAGCAATATACTTTTCAGATCTTTTTAATATATTTCTTGGAAGGCACATTTTCTTCAGTAGTTTCTCCTATTACCCCACACAAATTGTGGCCAGTGTTCTCAGACTTTTCTTCATCTGCAAGAGAACAAATAATCTGTTAGATCAGGGCTCGAACACCTTACAATTTCCTGTCTTGTTATTTTTTAATTTCCATATAATAATGACTTAAAGTGATTTATTTGGAAGTCAAATGTGTTAACTCTCTGACCAAGGGTAAATAGTATGCTATTTTACCTTTTTTTATATTTACGAATATTTTTCTGATAATGGATAGAAAAACAGCATTAATATGTTTCTTATTTTGTTGGTGGACATGTTCTTAAGTAGTTCAACTTTGCATTAACATAATTTTAACCTCCTGAATTTGCATTGGTGAATAAACATTACATTAAGTAGAAATGAAAACTGAAGTCGTAGGCTTCCACGGCCAGAGTCATGTGCGTGATCTGGGCTGTCCAGGTGACGCCGCGTCGAAGACTGTGTTGCCGACGTTTCGACCATCCTGTCGTGGCGACACCCGGACAGCCCAGATCCCGCAGAAATTAAAACTGTTAATAAAATATATCAGACTCTCTAAAATTTATATTATTTGTGCTCCTAATCCCTCAGATAAATTGTGTCTGATATATGACAAAGTATTGCACCTGACTGAGGGTTCAAAAATGTACTCATGTAATTTCAAAACAATGCCGAGTGCTGTTTTTCAAGACATTGTTAAAGTCTTACATGTTCTTTATCAAAAAAAATTTTGAAAAACCTTTTTGCACTAATTTTATCTAACGGATCACTGATTGTTTTACCTGTCACAGTGTTTAAATTGATGTGAGAAAGCTATGTAGTCAATTGGCATGAGTATTTTTAATGTCATTATGCATTTGCATGGTGCACAACTGCTATTAATTATTAAATTTGTTGTATGTCATTGATGATAGATATATTAGACAGAATTTCTTGAACATTTTACTCAACTATTTTTGCCATTATACTATGTTTTCATTTTTTCTTATTTAACTTGAATTTAATAATAATAATAATTATTATTATTATTATTATTATTATTATTATTATTATTATTATTCACATTCTTGGCTGTGGGAGAACATTCAATCTCCTTAATTCTGATACTTTCCATATGCTTTTTGAAAATAAAAATCAGATTAAACAACTAGTTGTTACTGCAACTCTATGTATGTAATGTGTGAAAAAGGGAGAATATTAATATTTACTGCCCAGGAGCTACATTTCCTCGACAAAAAAAAAAGGAAACAGGGCTGGAAACCACTATCAAATGGAGATTATTATTCCAAAAATCAGCTTTAATAATTCAGTGATGATGAAACCAAATTGTTTAACACTGTTAGATTAAAAGTTAGACATTTTGTATGTGAGAGAGTGAGCATGAGCTTCAAACTATCCTACACTCAAGTGGCCTGTTTGAAGCAAGTGAATTTCCAATTGGAATCCAATTTCCATTGAATAATAATACTAAAACTGAGGATAATCCTTTAAACACAGTTTGCTCTGAAAAGTAAGGTGTTTAGGTAACTGAGGTAAATCGAGTAAAAGATTGGATGTAGCAATGTTTGGCTTTAAAATTGAACTTTTTCTGCGTGATACCAGATTCATAGGGGGTGTGAACACATTGCAGATTCCTCTGCTTTCGAGTTAACACAAGACACCCTGTAATACAACTCATACTAAACACAAATAAACATTGGCCTCTGGTTTATATAATATTAATTTTCTTCAGAATACTTTGGGAAATATTTATTTTTGGCACTCTGGCCTTTATGACTTCAATGTGATTGAGACTGTTGAAAGTGTGTGCATTAAACAGGCTGCTTTTCATATTAAAAAGAGGTCATAAGTGACTGCACTCAGAGCTATGATTTTATTTTTTTAAACAAATTTCTGAACTTGCTTACACATGTGCATGTGTAATACACATATCTTTCATACACGAAGGTGTAAAGCACAAGGAAGCTTACTGGAATATTTTCATTTGATTTTGCGGCTAATGTTCATTCCTTTTTTAATATGCACATCACTTTGCATTTAATACACAGTATTGTATCTGCCTAGGAGATACAATCTCATCATTAATTTTGTGACATGCTGACACAAATTGGACTTTTGATGTCGTACATGTTAGAGAGGAAATTCTAAATTTATTTCCAAATGTTTAAATGTTGAAAGAAAGGTTTTAGAAATCGCATGATTCAAATTCAGGGTTTGGTAGTTTAGGAAGGATGTCTATTTCTTCTTTCACAATTAGGAACTAACTTAGTGAATTTCTTGTCCACCAATGAAGTTATGTATACATCACAGCTTAGTATTAGGTTCCATTTGCAGCCCTGGGAAAAACAATAATAGAAATAAAATAAAATCAAGAGAAATTCAAAATAGAAGGAAAATTCTGCGGCAATGATGGTCAAAAGATTAAATAAGTTCCAAATGGAGTTCATAACACTAAATGACCTGTTAAGATGAATATTGACAAAGAGGGTTCTGATTCTCAAAGAGTGATACCTTAGAGTGAATTAATTAATAGCATGAAACTGATTTTTTATGAAATTCCTTGGTACATGTTTTTACCTACGCAATTGATTATACGGGGGAGTCACCTTTATATATTGTGCTAAAAATGTGCATGAAATGCTTGCAATGATATAATTTTTGCATGAGTTGTTCTTGCATTGCTCATGTGTAATGTGAATGGGAAGTATTGCAATGAATTGCCATTGTTGATAGATTTCTTTATTGAAATTTCTTTGGCAAATATGTGCATTATCATTTTACAAAAGAATCAACTGATTAAAAAAGAAACAAACAAAAAATATATAGTGTGTTTTGTTTGCCCTAAGGTACGGAGGAGGATCAGGAAGCAACGGACATGCTGGTTGGCAATGCTCAAAACTTGATGCAGTCTGTGAAGGAGACTGTAAGGGCTGCAGAATCTGCTTCAATAAAAATACGCACTGATGCTGGAGTGCGACTTCGATGGGTTCGTAAGCAACCTTGGTATCAATATTAAAATGATACATTGTGCAGTGTGCTCCAGGTTAAATAGTATATCTGGTCCAGTATGTGGCCTTGAGCTGGCTTGTTCTACATGTACTCTGCCCTTTTTCCTTGGAGCAAATACTTTACAATGCACAATCAGTCCAGGAAAGTGTTCTTTCTGCTTAGATTATGCATAAAAACATTTCGTTGGTGCTTAACATTTCTCTGAAAACATTCACATCAGCTACTCCTTTGAACTTCCATATTTACTAAACCTCATTTGTGCATTTCAATACTTTTGTAGACATCTGCTTGTTTAAATACAAAACAACAACATGTTGTTTTCTGTCCACGGACATACTCATAATAGTGCTCATTGCAGAACTCTGCGACCTTACAACAACTGTGATTTATGAGAAATGGCGTAAATGTTTTTAATGAGTTGGCTGATGTTAAAAAATAGTTATGGGTGAATTATTCTGTTGTGTTTCTTCCACACTAGTTGTAAAATCTAATTTTATAAAATTGTATTTTCATAACCAAATCTTTCTATAGTTCACATAAATTCGCTAGTGCAATCAAGTGGCTGTTTATAAATGATAGTCTAAGCATCCATATTTTTAGAATCGTATTCTGATAGCAAATCGTCATAATAATAATAATAATAATAATAATAATAATAATAATAGTCATATTAATTATGATAATATTAAAGAATTATTGTAATAATAAAAATAATGTTAATAACACAATTCTTTGTGAGAAGGAAACTTTATTTTAAGTAGTATGTACAATAATATATATTATTTCATATAATTGTACGATCCTTGTGGTCTCTGGGCACGTACATTCGTTCATTTTCTATGTATTTGTAATTATATGCATGTAAAAGTGCAAAAAATGCAATTTGCTTGTCTCGAACATTTAGATCTGTTTAATCTATTCATTACTACCAAAAATGAAAAGTAAGAAAACCTTGCCTAGACAATTTACTCTGAGAATATTTCGACACTGGTCTTGTGCATTTTCCAGAATGATACACAAACTATTCTGTGAAAGAAAAATTGGGCAAATTGTAGTTTGTCTCTAAGAATAGCTAATGTTGATGTCATCTTGTGAACCCTTTCTAATGAAGTGAACGTATGCATAGTGGGCAAGGTATGCAGCCCTCTTTGACTGGCAGACCATTTGAAGGTGCCATTAGTGCCATTAGCCATATGAATGTCCTTATGCGCAAATATGCAAATTGTTTCGTTGAATTAATTATCTTTAATTGTAGGTTCTATGGATATTTGTTTACTTTATGTTCTTCAAGTGGTGTAATATCTTTCATGTATCTCGAAAATGTTATATTTACAACTTTTCTTGGAATCTGAAGCAGTATCACTTAGCAAAGGTTATATATTTCTCCCAATATGTAAATCAGATTTCATTGTTTCTGTTACATATGAAAATTCAAAACGACCTTAGTGATGGTGAATGATGAGAATGATAGTGAGGAAAATTTAATACCACCGGATCTTGCTGGTTCTTTTTTACGTGAAATTCATTTCTGTGCCATTCAACTTATAGTAGAATCAACACATAACTGTTGATATATTCAGAAGGTTGCTTGTACCTCTTGACAGTCTGTCTTTCCTACATTCTTATCTTGAATTTATGATGTCAAAACTTATTTATTAAACAGGTAACATTCTTTATTAGGATTGTTTTACTATGTTAATAATAACAATGATGATAAAGATGATGCCAATAATTATTATTATTACGACAACAGACAGGTTGGACAACAGACATTGAGCAAGTTTACTTGTACATACTTGCCTGTAGAGTTCATAAAATGTTTTGTTGAAATATCAGTTACTAAACTTGAGATAAATGTTCAGTGTTTGTGAATGAAACGGATCAGTAATCCCATTCAAAAGTCATTAACTGATTCTTGTGTTATTAATTGTTGTCAAAGCTGATGTCATGTGAAAATATTTTACCCATGTTTCAAAATACAATTCATTTTTATTTTCTTGATCTAATGTTAATTTTGAATCAGCATAGTGGAAAATCAGATGTAACACTGTTATGAAATTTATTATGTAGGTTGAAAATTGTCTTCACTGTGTATTGCTGCGCCATCTCAGTGTATCCTAAATCTTCCTCATAGTGTTGTGACTAATTTTATAATTGGCATTCAGCAACATATTGATTAAAGGCCTATTATATTTATAAAAGAAAAATCTGTCCTCTCACTTCTTGATTTTCTAACTATGCTTGCAGAAGAAATAATGCTAAAATTTAATAATTGTTAATCTTTCATGCCTATTTATGTATTGTATCAGTTGAACTTGAACTACTGAAAAGGTTCTGAATCATGTATTATTGGCATTTGTGGGACTTAAAATATAAGATATTGCTTCTATATTTGTTGTTATGTGAAACTGTACATAGTTGTAAGATTTTCTGCATTTAAGTTTTTGAAGTACCATTTTCTAGGATTAATATTTAGTGTCTTTAGCCTCCTTGTGAAATGGCTGAAATAAAGGAAGTCATCTCTGTTAACTTAAATGTATTATGAAAGCAGGTTTTGTTGTCATCATCAGTCTAGCAATGGATGGTGAATTATCATCCAGGGTCTACCAAATTTACACTTTGGCAGGAACTGTATAGCTTTTAGATGTTAAGTTTTTGAAAGAAATGATTTTCTTGTTCGAGTTCCAACATCCTCTATCTGCTTTAAATATTCTTGTGGATCTAGACAAACTCCCATCTTGAACTATTCTTCCGCAGTCCTCTCTCCATTGTATTCAAGGGCATAATAGTCTCCCCTATAGCTAATAATTTTTATGACAGTATAAAATTAATATAAATTGTCTTCTTCCATCATTTGACTTCTCCTGCCATTGTACTATGTGACTATGTGTAACTGAACTTAGTCATGGACGTATTACATTTCTCAAACTTAAATCTATAATATCCTTCAATCCGTGCCATTGTTTGCATCTTGTTAAGAAAAGCAAGTAAAACAGCATGTGACTTAACTAGTAGTCTCATTGAGACAGTTTAGCAAAGGTAAACTTAAAGTCATATGAATTTATTGTGCCACATTTTGTAATATTAAGCTATGTCAGTTGGGGTATATAAGATTTCAAATCAGTTATAAATAATGTGTGTACATAGACACATTTTCTAAGCACCCAAAAATTTCATTCAAATCACTGTTTTGAGTGATTGTTTTTAATTGTTTTCTTTCTAACCATCTTTGAAATTATCATTAATAAGAAAAAAAGGAAAATTTTCTGGTTTCAAGGAAGTAATCAGCTAACAATTTCTTAACCCTTTTTGAATTGAAACAAACTGAAAAGTTCATTCCTCCTTTAAATACTGTATATGAGATAGCTCTCTTAACTAGTGCATAATAAATCTCATGTTACTAAGAGTGAAATCGAAGTCCCACAAATGGTTTTGTATTTTTTTATATCCACATCAGATTTCATAAGTTAAAAAAGACAGATTCTCTTGAATCAAGGTCAGTACTATACTGATATATTTTTACAAATTTAATTTAGCTATATTTTTTGTTTTAGTTTCACAAAGTTTTATATATTGTTATTCAGCAAAAGAACTATAATATAGGTGAGAATTGAATTGTCTAGAAGAATAATTATTTTTGTATATTACTTTAATTTCAGTACATTTTTTATGTTAAAAATCTTTTTTATATCATACTGTAAACAGTACTTCATTTCATTAAAATTGATCCAAAAGGCTTGAGGAACTTGTGGTGCAGTATAGAATTAAGAGAAGAATTTTGCTTGTAATTCATTAACATGTTCTGTTCATACTGCTAGTGATTCTTCATGACTTTACTTGAAACTTTAGCAGCCTTTAGTCTGTTTTAGATACGATCAGTCATAGAGTTGCCACTTCTTCGGGTTTGACCACAGACTGGATTTAAAATCCAATCTCTAGTTTCTGAATTACTTTGATAATCTCAGGGTCATTTCAGTCTCTTATTTCACACAATTCTTGTGATTTAAGTTTGCACTCAATTCCTTATTGTCTTAAATGGGTTCAGATGATTCACTTGCAAGTTCTTATTGTATGGCACTTTTGGAAACTATTTGACTTCACACTAATGAGGTGGAAAAGGACGGTTCTGGAAGAAGAAGATTTTGAAAAAAAAAAAAAAGAAAGAAAAAAACCTTAAAATAAAATAGTGTTCATGAATGTTAGTCAGAGTATGTACCATTGTAATGATCTTTTTTAATATTTATCAGTAAGAAAAATAAATTTACATACATTATTGTTATGTATGCCATATATCCCTACCTACCAAACGGCAAACCCACATCTGATACAAGATATTCCTATGGCTTCAGAATTATTCAGACTAGCAGGTTTATTTTCTGGCCTGCTCAATAAATCTGTTAACTTTTATAAAATGTTTGATTTCCTCCACCAGTCATAGTTGTAATCAAAATGAAACAGTTTAAGAACTACTGTATTTGATCAAACATTTTCTTGCTCTCTCTCCTCCCCTTAATTAATCTACAATCAATTAAAAAACCTCCAGGTGAGGAATTTTTGAAAGGTGGCAACTCTAAGCAGTCATCATATATATTTGCATATTGTATGAATTTATTTAATTGAAAGTAATGGTGAATTTTTGTATGGATGAGTGTTTCTTAATGATGTACATGTTTCAATGTAGTATATCACTAACATATTTTAATGTGTCATAGCAATAGCATGACAGTATTTTAAGTTAAACCATTCATTATGTTAATTTTTTATCTTGTTCTTTCTTTCTGTGTATCAAAATAGTGATCAAATATTTTTATTAATTGTTCACTGTGATACTCTCTGTTTAAGAATTTCCACACTTCAAAGGAACGTATTTATTTGGAACTCTGTCTTGTAGTTCTGCAGGCAAACATAAGAATATTTTATACATATATAAATGGAAATATTTTGGTAGAGACAGTTTTAGGCAATAGTTTAAAATAATTGGAGAGCATTTAGCACCTTAACCATGGTTGGTCCTGGCAGACTAGCTACAGTAATAAATTAAGCTTTTTGTTAGGTTGTAATCTGTAGAACCCTACAAACTGTATTGCCTTATATTAAACTGGAAATTGAAGGTATAGAGAACAAAATTGAAAAAAACGTACATTATTTTTAAAAAAATATGTTTTAGTCTAGGTCTGGAGCTGCTAGGCAACAAGTTTTCCATGACATAGTAATTAGAAAATCAGATTAGTTTCAGATTTCAGAATAAGCACAAACACCTCTGTAATGCTTTCCTTTTTCTCTCTTTTCTTTCTCTTTCTCTCTCTTTTCTTACCCGACTCTTAAACATGTAGAATTGTTTGGCTTTGTTAAGATTGTTGGTTTTCTCTCTGGTTGGGAACTGTCACTGAGATGTCTCCCACTACTAATTCTGGAGTCTTACCATTAGTGCTGAGAAGGGTGGGATATCCATTTGAATTCAGGATTTTATTTCATAATTTGAATATGGATAACAATGAACTACATAGTAGATACACAATTTCAGAAATGTTGGCCATTATATATAGATTTTTGTTCTCTTTGGACTTTGAAATAACAGAAAAAATAATAGCAAAAGTGAGCTCAGTACATATATGTACTATTGCAGTATTAGGAAAAAAATTCTTAATATCCTCTTTTTAGCCCTAGTAGCAAGATTTTGGGAAATATTTCTTCACAACAGTAAGCTGATAGATTTGTTGCTTTTCAAGTTGCAAAATCCTGCTCTAAGTGTTGTTATGAAGTTTAGTATTTGTATTATGAGTTTTGTATGCCGTTTCTGTTCTTATTAAATGGTAAATTAAAAATGTATTTGAGAATGCTTTCTAATTGAAAATTTTGTAATTAACAACCGATGGATTTTAATTTTATTCATGTCAACTGTTACTAATTATCATTCCAAAATTGATTGAGCACTTTGATATTTTCAACAGTTTCCTAAACAAATTAACAAGAACATGATGAACTTTTCAGGAGATGAAATATTTGTTACTGGATAATTTTTGTACATTTCTTTTAACTTAAGCAAGAGTACCAAAATTCAAAGTGTATGAAAATAAACTTGTATAGATATTGAAATTATGTACTCAAAAAATTTCCATTTGACAGTACTACTTTTTCTAAGTAAATTCTCAATTAATTACTATATTAATCACAAGTTTAGTAAAAAATTTTGAATAGAAATAGCTTTTACGCATACATAAGTGATACAAGGTTTTTAAAGAAAGTAATGAAAAATCTTCAAAATCAATACATCAAGTTTTAATTTATGTGACAAGTGCTCAAAAAATTGAGAGTTTACAATTGGTTTGATAGAAGCTTTGTTTGATCTATTATTTACTTGGCTGTGATTCTGCTACCTTCCTCAGGGCATAATGCCCTGAGGAAGGTCGCAGAATGGCGACCGAAACGCCGGCGCCTTCGCCATGGACAGCCCAGTAAATACTGACTCCGCCCGCGGAAGCCTACGCTCTCAATTGTTTGATCTAACCTGCTAAAGAGTAGTAAGGTCATGGCAAAGTAATCAAGATAGCAAATATTATTGCAATGCTGGTCGTGAAAGTCTGTTACAATGAATAATTTATTTTTGTTGTTACAATTTATGTAACTTGCCTAAAATGCAAAACTTTCTTTCAAATTTTAGTGAAAAATTTCATTTACCATGGCTTTCCATAATTCAATTGAACTATTAGTTGGTCCATAAATACATCATGAAGCTGCAAGAGCAAGTGTGACTTTATTACAATATGTTTACTTTGAAGTAAAGGTGCTTTTGATCTCGCAGCCTCCAATAATATGCAAAACTGCAAGATTTTTTAAAACATCAAAATGTCATTTATGCAAGGATCCAATAAGCCTTGTTATTTATATTCTTTGTTCCTATGACATTGACCCCCATTTCATGAAAATACAAACGTTTAGTGGTTTATTTTTATTAAATATGTGGTTTACAATTGTAATTTACTAATGGCCTAGCAGTGAGTCTTAATATAGTTTGGTCAAAAAATTAGTGTTTCTACAATTGTTATTTTTGCTGACTAATATATTATTTTGTTGTTATTGTTGTATTATTAATAGTCATATTGTTGTATTACAAATTATTTAAGTATAATTTGAAAGTAAAATTAATCCCTGAAATGTTTACTAAGATTAATAGCCAGCATTTGGTGCAGAAGATACATACTTATATTTTAACAGGCTTTACCACAATACAGACTAATATATTTTAATTATGTATTGTTACATTTATCTTTATTGTACTCAGTGCTTGCAATGTAAACTGTTTGATTTAATCCTATGCAGATACATAGAAATGAAATTAAAAATTTTGTAACATAAAACATTTATATTATCAGAGTATTATTTTCCTTTTTGATGCAACAATCATATTCAAAGTTGTGATAAAACTGGTGTTGCTAGTTGGCCTATTATGTTATCAATAGGGCTGTGATTTATCTGCAATAAAAACAACAAAATATTCACAAATATTCATAAATATATTTGGTATTAAATATAAGTAACTTCTGCTGCTAAAACTTAATTCTTTCTCACATTATTTGTAATGGCTGTGCAATACTACTACTACTACTTGACCATTGTAGAATTCACGACCATGATCTAGAATGAGGAAATGTCGATCACAGGATTAGGTCAGAGTGAATAGAAGAATTGAAACATAAGTTTGCTGACTTTTGGAATATTTTTATTCCATCCTCAGGGCTGTTATGAAAAACATGAAGTACAACATCACTATAAATATACTCTTAAATAAATTAATAACATGATATACAATAATGACCCAAGATGTATACATCTGTCAGTAGCATTTGGCTAGATCCAACCCAGCTCCACATGAAGCTGCTGCAGTGCAAGGGTGCATCCCGCCAAGCCACCAAAGCCATCACTTTTGGACGGGGCATCATTACAGTGAAACAAAGTAGTTTAAATAACATTATTCCGAGAGTTTCCTCTCGCAAGTACCTAGGAAATCATCCAAATTAAGCTGTCAATGCTAGATAGATTTTGTTGTAGGGAAAGCCTGGATATCTCTTCACTTTCTAATGCGCATCTTAAAAAAGGGTGCGGCAAATGAGAAGGAAATTACTTGTTTGTTCGATAATGGAATATGGAACAACAAAACTAGCGCCTAAACTATTTATAGGATTTTCTCCAAATTAGATTTTCGCCGGTTGATCTGGCTCGACTCAAAGCTCTGCGGATTTGAAAAACATTATGGTGTGATTACACCCGAAAAATGATAAAAAGATTGAATTGTTTTTTTAATCTTAGAACAATCTCTAGACTTTTCTGAACATTTTGATATATTTTTTATTGAAAATGTGTTGCTTTTTGTGCATCAGCACAGATACGCTAGCGCCTATCTGTTTCAGAAGATCCATGGTTACTCATAAACATACATATTCTGTAACTATTGACTTTCAAAGGCTGTGGTTTTCAGTTTCATATTATCTTGTTTATCTGAAAAATTTGACAGGCCTGTTGTTCTGTTTTTAAAGTTAGAAGTTCAAGTGTTCAGAAATCTTTCCAATCCAGTAAGCCTTGATACTGATAATTGTGTATATTTTGCAAATGTTCATTCCCTCCTGAGATATGTCATAATATTGTGGGGAAATGCATTTATAGCTCCCATATTTTTACATTACAAAATATAATAATACAAATAATATGTAAATTTCAACTGTGTAATTCTCGTAAGCCCCTCTTTATTAATGTATACGTTTTACCATTATCTCGCAGCTTGATTTACAAATCAAGTCTTTTTTGACAAAAAACTTTTCAAGAGTGGGGATATGTTTTCAGCAAATGCCAATGTTTATAATTGTAACACTCAACACAGGAATTATATTAATCAGGTGTCAGTATCAATAGCTCACTACAAAAAATTCACATAAATACATGTACCGTAAAATCTGTCTAAAGCGGAATCGATCGAGACAATTATTCCGGTTAAACGAAATTTCTATTTAATGACACTTGTTATATTGATATTTCCGTCCTGAAATTAGTAAATTATGACTTTATTATAATTATAAAATGTATTAACATATTACATAATTGTGGACTAAATCACCAATAAATAAATATTCAACATATTTCTGACAATTAAAAGGAAACACTTTACAACCTGTGCACTAAAATAATATTTTTTCCAACATTCATTTACAGTTTTTTGGTTTTCCCACTTTTCAATTATGTTTTCAGAAAATTTAATATTTATGGTTTTTTCAACCATCGTTAAATTAGTTATGGAACTCATTAAAACACACCACCTGACCTCACTGCCTAGTGGCTGCACCTGGACTGCTCGCTGACTCTTCCAACTATGTCTTTCTGTATGGCTTTGACCAATGCAGCTGTGTCCGAGGAGTTACGATTGTCAACGCGGGGCCGGTAGACGCGCGCGTGCACCTTCCCACGCTCAGAGAGCCGGGAGAAAGGGAATTGCGCTAGGCCTACGCCTTGAGAGACAAGCGACCACAAGATCGAATTCTACGCTGACAACTGAAGCTCCTCGCCTTCACTGTGCGCCTGACACGTCTGAAACATATCATTGGGATAGAAAAATTAAAACTGAATGGCGAATGAAATAAATCATTCCATGAAAAGTATCTCGCGTCTCTCAGCCAATTGCACTACATTCGCAGAAATTCAGTTTTATGAAGGTTTCCCCTCCGCAGGACACGAAAAAAAGTTCCGTTTCCGCGTTGGACAGATTCCGTTTTACGCTGTGTAAAATGCCTTGTAACTTCACGGACCGAGGATTTTTCCGGTAAAGGCAAGTTTCCGACTTGTTCAGGTTCTGGTTTAGACTGATTAGTTGTACTACATTATTTTAAAACACATTGCCAGATGACATTAAACGATTAAGATCGATACCTAAGTTGAAGTCCCACGTAAAATATATTGCCTGGCAAAAAAGTGATGCAACCAGGAGTGGTCCAATATTATCCTATTTTGGTATACAAGCATACCGTTGACGTGATTAGATTCACGCGTGTCTGTAATGTGCAAAACGCCCACCAGAGTGCATTCGTGATGTCACCGCCCTGTTGTTGCGCGGTTGTTTTTAGTCAACTGCTTGGAGTCACAGTGAAGAACGTTTCCCTGCTGTAAGAAGCACCTACGATGCCACGCACACGCGTTCGACAGCCTATCCACCAATTGACTGCATTTGACAGAGGCCGCACTGTGGGACTTCATGTGGCTGTTGGTCGTGTAATTGCCAGGCATGTGGGCCATTCAGATGTCACAGTGGCCGATGTTGGAATCAGTGGGTACCTGAGGGCACCCATGCACGCCGTGCAAGTTCGGGTCGTCCAAGAAACACAACTCCCAGGGAGGACCGTGGCCAAGCTGTGCGGAAGCCCATAACGTCGGCAGCCGTCATCCGCGAACAAGTACTGGCGACTCTACATCACCCTGCGAGTTCCCGCACAGCGGCTCCACGACCCGCATCCTCCATATTGAGGTCCCACCACCCCGTGCATCGGTTGCCATTGCCACCAGAACAATGATATCGGCGTTTGGATTGGTGCCGTGCCCGGGAGGCATGGGCAGAGGACGAATGGCGTCGCTTCATGTTCAGTGATGAGTTGCTTCGCCATTACCTCCGATGACCATCATATTTGACCCATCCTGCTCACACTTTAGATTTAGATTTATTTAGCCAAAAAAAAACAGTAAAAACTATGTGGGAGAAGATCATCTGCACACGTTTTCTTCAGTTCCAGAATCCCTTCCCGTCATTTTAACTATAAATAGTTGAAAGATGAGTAAAAGTTTAAAATAAATTTTAAAAACGCGCGATTAGCAATATTGGGAAAAAATAGACATTTTCGTTTCCGAGTTATAGAAAACAAACTAATTCAATATATCTCTGTTTTGTTAAAATAAACATTATTTTTCTTTTTGATAATCAGTATAGTCTCTAATTGTGTAGAAACAGTTATGCAGCAGAAAATATTTTACTTTTAACTTAAATGTGTGAACCGTCATCAATTGTTTAGTGTCAACTGGCAATGCGTTGTAAAGTAACGAACATGTATTGTAAGTGGATTTCTGATAGTGAGCTGATGATACTGACACTCTATGAACGTGATTTTGACGACGTGTTGTAATTATAAATATTAGTATTGCATGAAAATATGTTCCCATCGTTAAGTCACTTGACAAATATTACAGATTCGTAAATATATGGGCAAGGCAGTGGTAAGATTCCAAGCTCAATGAAGGGAGGCTTGCAAGGGTAACGCGGATGGCATTTGTTCATTATTCGAAAAATTTCTTTTGCAGTCTAATGTCTGAGTACTATATGATGAGTCTCCCCAGATTATTATGCCATATCTCAGGCGGGAATGTACATTTGCAAAAACACGCAACGAGCTGCATGAAGGTTGACAGAATGTGAAAGAATTCTTAATACGTAACATAATGAACTTAATTTAGTTTTTATTTTTGTTATATGTACATTCCATTTGAGGTTTGACTGAATTGAGAGACCTAGACATTTTGTTACGTGAGTATCAGCTAATTGCATATTGTTCATTTTCAATGGAGCGTGCTATTGTTGATTTGAAATGCAAAAATGCATTGAAACTGTTTTTCCTTCGTTAACTATTAATTTGTCATTACGAAACCAATTTGAAACTTCTAAAATCGTACACTTTTGGATGGTATTTTCACATTTTTTGTTTGTGGCTTTTCTTCATGGCAGCTGCTCAAAACAGCCACAGAACAAGAAGACACACTCCACACACTGCGCACCGACTTGAAGTCACTTTTCTCACAAGTCCCTAAACTGTGCGGCCCGTCGCCATCGATGTGCAAAATGCAAAAACGCTTCTCCATGAGTTTGTGGCTACGGTTGGCCTCGGAGACGCCACCTCGCCAGCCAGCGATACGCCTCTGCCACAAGCAGTGGATGGGAGCGTTTCAAGGCCTCCCACCCGGCGCTCTTCACGATTGTGGCAGCGTTCGCTGCAATGTACTCCAGGGCTTTGGCTTTCAAGTGTTCTGCGTGGGACTTCTCGGCTTCTATTAACAACCCCGCCGCATTTTCTACTGCCAACTGGCCGCACAAATATTGTTCACATAAGAGCTTGAGCGAGTGCTGGGCCCGCGTGCCAGCGGCCGCTCGACCTCGCCGCCGCGCAGCGCCACCCGCGCTCCTCTCCCTGTACACTGTCATCTTGCACATTATTCGCAGTTTCCCTTCGACAAGGAGTTCGTGGGGTTTTCTCATCAAAACGCTCTTCCTCACAAATTTATGGAATCCGCAAGCTTTACCTGCTGCAAAACAGTACGGGCTGTCAATTTCTATCGCATTACTATGTTCATTATTATTATTTAGAATTGAAAATCTAAACTTCGCCTTGATTTCCTTCTTACTAGAATTCAACATTATCGTAATAGAAACGAATGTCTCATTTTCATGTATTTTTGTTGGAGTAAGGCGGAGACTCCACTCGGTATCCGCACCTGTGTAAAATGAAGACGATGTTAATGTCTCTTGAATATTTTCAAGATAGAAAACAAAGTTCTCTATTGTCCATCTGAAGTAGAAGATCTTGTGCCTCTGGGCTTCTGATGCTTCTTCCATTCTGCCTAGCGTCTCGGCGAAGACGGATGTGGCCTTAATACCTGTTAACGCGACTCGGTGTCGCTGACGACTGACGCAGCTGCCGCCGTGGGAGGGTTCTTTTCAAGCCTTTGAAACTTTTCCACTCGCAGGAAAACGACGCTGCAACCCGAGTGGTCAGCGTGGCTCGGCTCGCGTTACACGAAGGCTCGAGCTTCGAGAAGGAGGGGGGGCATCGCCTCACAGCCCACTTCTTAGAAGGTCTCAAATCGCCTTTACGACGACACCCATTGTTTTGCATGACGTCATAAGCTTAGTTCAAGTTCAATTTTAACCGGCGTATACCGCAAACAATCGCTGTCAGCCTTCTAGGTGGTCGTGCTGACCGTCAAGTCCAGGGGTCACCAAAACGTGTAGTTGGACGCAAGTGATTTTGTAGCGAAGTAAAATTTCATTACTGTGCAATTATTTGAGATGGTTGAGGGAGTATTCCACTTTCATGTAGCTCTTTTATGTCACTTTCGTACTAATGAAGCATACGTATTTAGGAAAAATCGAGACATTTGTGTAATATTATATGCCCGCGTTTTTCATCTGTGCATCTAAGTGGCACATTTCAAGTAATATGAGAGTAAGTTGATCGCTGTCGGAAGGAGGATTTTGGCGGCGAATGTCGGAGCAAAAGCTTAGCAATCGGGCTATGACCCGCTCGCCTCCCTTCTTCCTGCATTTTTCTCCCCTTGACGCCGCTTTCATTCTTACTAACACGTGCCCTCCACTACCGCATGCATCGGGAGGGCAGCCAGGAGCTTGAGGCGGTCCTCCGTTGCTAGAGATCCTTGGAGAGGCAAGCCAAAGTTTAGGTCGGCGACGGATCCCACGTTTGAACAGGGGAACGCAGACATCCCTCAAGATGTAGCATGTATTGCCCTTAATGACTAGCAGTGCACGAACGCACAAGCACGAAGTGATCAATTCATCCGCGCGGGGGGAGGTTCCGCGGCCACAGTGCGTCGCAGTAAAGGATGACACGCAACACCCCATGGGGTAAGTGGGATCTGTGTGATAGAACAAGAAATGTAATGAATCTTAACATGCGTTGTTCTACCAATGTCTAATACCTGTCAGAAAAAGAGCTAGTGTCAACTTATAGACGTCTGGCCATCCCACGGACGTTAGTCCCCGAGACTTAAGAGTGTACAGTACCTCGAAGCTGTCAGAGATGGACTCAAGATGAATTGAAGGTGATGGTGTGAGGCATCACTATAAGTCAACGAAAAATAATCTGTTGAACAAAATTCTATTGCATGTAATGTATATAATGTATATACAATGTATATAATGTTGAACAAAAATACGAAATTGAAAATAACACAAGTACGCTAACGGTAACTGAAAAGCTGAAGGAGAAAATCCAAGCACGGGATCAACGCATTAGACGTTCCAAGATTGCCGTGTGCAGATGCGCTTGTTTGCAATAGACACGAAGAAATTCTATCGCAATCTGACTAAAAAACCGAATGGAAATGCTGTCACTCCTTCAGAAGATGACGTCGAATTTTTGGTTTTTTAATTTTATTTTTTGGTTTTTTTAGGGCAGATATCTGGATGGAAAGCAGATCCTACAACAAAGACGCATCTTGGCTTCAACCTGATGTTGATGCTGCCAATGAACTTGTAGAAACAGTAGAACATGTTCACGATTCTAGGAAGAGAACCGCTTCAAAGCAATTAAGAACATGGGAAACAGGAAATCCTCCGGGAGAATCCCGGGAAAATCCAGAATTATTGGATTAAGATAATAATAGCAATACATTCTCATGTAGCAAAAGTTGTTAATATTTTTTTTAAAAACCCAAAGGAACTCTGGAATGGTCCACACACGACAACACGTATTTGCTACCCAAAGCGGGAGACATCTCTTTGACGAAGAACAATAGGCCAATCACTTGTTTGCCGGTAATGTACGAAGTTATAACTACAGCCATAGATGACAAAATGTAAAGAAGAAACATCTGTTACCAGATGAACAAAAAAAAATAATTCTATGACCGTAAGGAAATTTTGCTATTAAATAAAGTCATCTTGAATGATGTAAAGAAAAGAATACGCAATTTAAGCATGGTTTGGATTGACCACCGGAAGGCCTTTGACCATACCATGAAAGTACCATACGATTGGATTTTGAAGACTCTGGAGATCTGTCAATTTCATCCTAGACTTATTGAGTTTTGCAAGCCTAGTAAGAAGTCCTGGAGTACCTGGTTACTAATATACAGCGGAAAGGAAGCAGTAGAAACAAGAAGTATTCATATTAACATGGGCATTTTCAAGACATCCCCTCTGCTGTTTCGTATTAGTTTGATCCCTCTTTCTAGAAAGTTGTCGCACACTGATTCTGGTTACAAGCTCCATAGTGATGAAATACCAGTATCACATTTGTTTTACATGAATGATCTTAAAGAGTTTGCTAAGAATGAAGCAATTCTCTCACAAATTGTCTTTAGCAAAGGCATCTGCAAGACGTTTAACCTTGCCAAGTGTGGAAAAATCAATTAAAAAAGAGGCAAAGTGACAACGTCAGCAAGCGTTGAAGCTTTTATGTACACTGTGATTCAAGATCTTGAGCCAGGTAAAATCTATCTATCTCAATATCTAGGCATTGAAGAACGTGAGAACATCTCGAACGACACAATGAAAAAGAGAAATCGCAGGGTGTATTACAGAAGAGTGAGACTTGTCCTGCAGTCCGCTCTGAACTTCAGGAATTAAATATCTGCCATTGGTAATTTGTTGGCGCTTCTAGTCAAGTACACGATACGTCCAAATAGAAGGTGGACAAGGTGCAGATCAATAAAGATCACTTATGTGGCTTAGAATCCGAAGCAGTTCTAATACCCGCCCAAGATCAGACGTTGAGGACAATATGATATGATAAAGCGGTACTCAAAATTTCCCAAAATGATAAATGGAACAAAGGACAAGTATAAACCATTAATCACATCTTCTTATCTTGTCCAATTCTAGCAAAGACCAAATACTTCAAAAGACACGATAGGGTGTGTAGTTACCTCCTCTCTACAGGGTGTGCAGTGTACCGCCCTCGGAAGTTCCAAATAAATGCCTCAAGTGGTAGGAACACTCACCAAAACTGGTGCCGTCTGTTGAACGGAGTAAAATACTGTATGAGCAAAAAATTCAAACCGATTGCACGATAGCATCAAACAAACCGGATATTGTTATCCGGGATTTGGAGCAAAAATTGTGTCTACTTCTAGTTGAGGATGTGCCTGCGATCAAAACGTCGTAACCAAGGAGGCAGAGGAACGCCTTAACTTCAAGAGTTTGGAATCGAGATCAGTCGAATATGGGGCATGAAAGCACAGGTCGTAGCGATAGTCATCGGAGCTTTTGGATTTGTTCCGCGAAATTTGTATAAGAACTTGGATAAACTCCCAGGTCATTCTAAAGTCTGCGAAGTGCAAGAAATTACTTTATTTGGAACTGCCTACATTTTGCGCAAAGTATTGTAGGGGCACCGACAGCCACTAGATCTGCTCCTTAGGCAGTTGGTTGCAAGCTGGAGTGGATTTTATATTCAGCCGACTTGTAATCTTTAGTCGTGATGTAGAGGAATAATAATGATAATAATAATAGTAATAATAATAATAATAGTAATAATAATAATAATAGTAATAATAATAATAATAATAATAATAATAATAATAATAATAATAATAATAATAATAATAATAATAATAATAATAATAATAATAATAATAATAATAATAATGCCGATCAGATGGCCGAGATCGCTAAGGCAGTAGTGCCGGAGTGGTTTCGGACCAGAAGATCGCGGGTTCGAGTCCCGCCTCGGGCATGGGTGTATTTGTGTATGTCTGTATGTGTTGTCCTTTCACCCCCATTATCATCATTTCATCTTCCATACCCCCAGGGCTAACAACCGTGGGGGATAAAAATCGGATCCAGCTGGTCCCCCCCCCCAAAGTTGTTGCAAGCACCTGCCACCGCGATAATAAATAAAAAGTGAGCCACGGTAAATGCAGGATGCATGCATGCGTGGTCCTAGTCGGCCGATTAACGGAAATAATAATAATAATAATAATAATAATAATAATAATAATAATAATAATAATAATAATAATAATAATAATAATAATAATAATAATAATAATAATAACAAGAACTCCACTTCGGAGTACTTGGCCTTGACGTTGGTGGTGGTGCTTGAGTACAGAGCTATGCCGGCGGTAGCGTAGCTCCCTAGCGTAGGCCTCCCTTGCGGGACAGGTCGAGGGGGAGGACCTACAGAACAGGCAGACCTCAGAAGATATGAATTTGGCCTCAAATGACCCTTCTCGAGAGTAGATAAGGGGAGCCCATGCGCGGGGTAATAGATGCAAAGTCTTGAACGACCAAAGATGGGTGGAAGAAGCAACCCTCTATGTGGAGTTAATACACAAGATGGCAGGCGCGAAGGCTATGAGTTAGCAGCCCTATCAGACCTCACCCATGTCGAAATGGAGAGATCATTGGAAATTTGCCTCAGACCGCTGCCTGGGGAGCGCCAGGGCTCAGATGGAACTAGCGCTGTCTGTGACAGCATGCGAAGCGCTAGTCTATTCTCAAATGGTGCTCAACAGACCTAGAAGACATGGAAAGACAGGCGCGAGTCGAAATAACACGTATTGGTTGCCACCACCCAAGAAGCACTATTCAGAGCATGACACTTGTGACGAACTATATTAAAAAACAAAGACAAACTTTAAAAGGTCTAAATTTTCACTACATGGCCGGAGCCCAAGCACCCGAGCGGGAAAAATCGCCGCGTTGGGAAAGAAACAGCTCTTCGGAAAACACTCACAACTTGGACACCACCTTGAGTGCTTCCAAACATCAGAATCGTGTATATATGAGACGCACGAAGCGACAGTATTCAGTTCTGAGCCGACATCGCCAGTGCCAGGTTCGCCACAAGCCCTCACGCCGTCGACCGTCCTTCCAGCCATGAGCCAAGAAGGAGCCGCGTAGTAAGCAGCTGACGCCATCAGGAGTGCCTCTCGACTTCCCTTCTTCCTCTAGCTTCCCTCTCTCTCCTTCACGTACTCTTTAAATTATGTAAAAGTGGTGATGGTTAGGGTATAAACATTAAATCTACATTGCAACGAGCTTACTTGTAATCATTTTCCCCTCACTCTTCCTCCCAACCACTCAGTTCCTTAACGTGAAAGATCTGCTGCGTGAATTACGTTTGAAACTAGCATTCGCACCAGAAGGACATCACACACTGCCGCGTTATGGGAGGGCCGGGTCATGGTATCATTAAGTTGACAAATCACCACGCTAAGCAGATAACAGCCATGAGAAAGTATTTTCCAGGGAAATCGAATACCTCTCAAATTCACAAGGTGGTCGTACAGGCAGATGACAAATATACTCCCCTTAATCTAAAACAACATATATACACACACACATACAACGGTCATCTTGCAGCAAGAAATGGTTCCTGGAAACACGGTGCACGTCCTACTGCAGTTGCCAGTCCAAATGTCGACAGGGAAATGTTTGTTTATTTATTTATTTACGTCAAAAACAGTTAAAAACTGTGTATGACGTAATATGGAGAGAAGTTAATTTGAAGTTAAACAAAGAGCCATCTCAGCATTTGCAGGATTCTCAGGATGAGGGAAACCTGATCGAGATGGGGTCATGACCCAGAAGCTGAAGCTGCTACAATACTTGTTACAGGCTCTTTACAATTAGGCAAATGCAAATGCGTATAATACATTAAATGTCACTTTAAAAATTAATATTACTTTCCGTTTGGATGCTCAGTATATTCTCTAATTGTATAGAAACAATTGTGCAGCAGAAAAGCTTTTACTTGGGACTTACATTTTTGTATCGAATTTAATCGTTTATTGTCATCTGGCAAGGTGTTGTAAAATAATGTACATATATTGTAATTTTTTGTAGTGAGCTGTTGATATTGTTACCTGATGAATGTGATTACTACGTCGAGTGTTGTAGTTATCGACAACGGCGTTTGGTGAAAATATATTCCCGCCCTTCAGTAAGTCATTTTTTACAAAAACCACTGATTCTTATATTAGGAGACGAGGTAATGGTAAAATACCTAGATTAATAAAGAGAGGCTTACAAGAATCACGTGGGTGGGATTTGCTTGTTATTCGTACAATTCGTTTTTATAATCTAAAAGTCTGGGAGCTATAAGATGTATTTCCCTAGAATATTATGCCATATCTCAGGCGGGAATGAACATTCGCGAAATATACACAACGAGCAGTGTGGTGGCTGATTGAATTTGAAAGAATTCTGAAAGCATAGCATAAAAAACTTAATTTAGTGTTCAATTCATTTAAATGGACGTTATATTTAAGGTTTGACTGAATTGTCGTGCAAATGGCTCAGCATAGGATATTTGTACCCTGAGAGTGAAGGCTTTATGACTAGCGTTATGATAAGCGGCCAAGATAAGGTGGCCCAACGAAGAACTACCATAAATATATAAAGACCCAGAAATACATAGTGATGAATGCCGAATATGTGGGCGAGATCATGCAGCATATCACCTCGGGTTGCGGTGCACTAGCCGCAACAGACTACAAAACAAGACACGATCTAGTGGGCCGGATCATCCATGCCAAGCTCGCTAAGAAATACAGACTTCTGCGGGACACTGAAATACAGACTTCTGCGATACACCGTACTACGAACATCATCCAGAAACGGTGCTTGAAAGCGAGTCCCATACGTTGTACTGGGGCCGCAGTATTGACAGAACAATCCAACACAATAGACTCAATCTTACCCTCTGGGATAAACCTTCCAGGAAAGTTTGGTCTATCAACATGACATCATCAAGCAAAAATCGATAAACACCGAGAGTTAGCATATGCAGTGAGAGAACAGTGGCATGGTGCAGACGTTAAACGGTTTAATTGTCCTATCAGCAGCTGGAGTCGTACCAAAACTTCTTAGCAGGTCGTTAGACGACCTAGGTATGGAGAAAGGTATTATCATCGCTCTTCAGTCATCAGCAGCACGTGCTCATTGATCAGGAAGTTCATGGGAGGACATGTGGGAATCTGAAGCTTTTAAATAGAGCTATTATATTGTAATTTCTACCCAGTTGTAGATGTAGGGCGGAAAATAGTAGTCAAGAGAAAGAGGAGCTTATTTATCAGGAGGCGTCATAAGACGCGTCGGCTTGCTACGGGCAAGCTAGCGAAGAACTGGAGCAGACGAGGGAGCAGGCGTGAGGGCCAAGCAAGAGGGAAAGACGCAGGCAACGGTGCTTGGTGCAACGTCGAGGTCAGTTGGACGGAAGTTGAATGACGATGCGGCCGAATCTGGGAAAAGGCCAGGCGCTGCGACGGAGAAGCAAGGTTCGCAAGCCGCGACTGCGCGCACTACCGCAGGTAATACATTTTGTAACGGGAGTTGAGAGCAGGCAGAGCCACGATCGCTAAAGCAACAGCAGAAATACTACAGTTCTAAATTTGCATAACGAAGTAGATTTTATTATGTACTAGATCACAACAAATAACGGGAAAGAGAACGTTGTAAGCCAGTAATACAGTTCATCTGCGTGTAATGTTTACGGGAAAAGTATTGTAAATAGCAGTGTATTTTTTCATTGACTTGTAATCCTTTCAAAGGAATTAACTGTAAATAATGGCGAGCAGTACTTCCCGTGCACGGCTTTTGTGAAAGAGTAATTTGATTCTGTATTATATTTGTGTTATTTGCCACATGTTCTTTGGATCCTGTCGGGGTATGATGCGCTAGTAATATTAGGTTCGATCTTCGGTGACGACTCGAGGATGACTGAGGAGAGTTCACGTTGCCGTGAATAATACACAAGATGGAGTTTACAACGTTTATTGAGAGCGTAAACGCCTCGTGCGCAATCACTACATGGTATGAGCTGCTGGGAGCTCGCTCTGATTGTATTTATACATCGTACACGTCATGCATAGTGCGTCATGGGCTGAGGATCGAAGGGGAAGGAGGAGGAGCCTTGTTAGGGTGGTCAAGTGGATGTAAGATTCCACGGATTCCGTGGCCTCCGATGACTCATGCAGGCGGCAGGCGGATGTGCTCCCGAAGAGGGTGGACATAACTCGCTAATGCCCCTCCGCAGAAGGGCCGCCTTACCTCAAATGCGCCGGATGGCTAACCCGCAGGTTTTCTTGGTTGTGTCGGCGCCGTTGCTAGAGAGTTAGTCGCCTGAATACATGAAGTGGTCAGGAAGGAAATACACCATCTTGAAAGATTTTTCGAAGTACTTAGTGCAGTTAAGTTTGTAGTAAACAATTAGGGTGAGATCCACAATTACGAGGACATTGAAGTAACAGTGAAATTTACGTGTTCGAGCAGAACATTGTGAAATTGAAGTTACATTGTAAGGAGGAGTAGAGTGCATAATTTCCGACAAAAAGACGGGGAGAACTGTGACGTTTTCGTTGAAACCGTGAAACGAATGCGTGACGAGACCGATCCCAAGGACACGCAACCGCCGATAGTTCCTCATTACGTGCGAGAACTGTGGGCACGTCCACATGCAACAAGTTGTGGAAGGGAAGGAAGAAAGATGATAAGGCGTGCGTGGCAGACGGAGCAAGAGGAGAAAATTGGATATTGGAATTTGGTCTGGATTCGGAGGACGCAGCGCGCGAGGACGTGTGTGGATGACCATTGCAGTGTAAGCATCGCCCTTTCCTAGCTCGGCAGCAGGTAGTTTCTTTCGCAAGTAGTCACAATTACAGCTTTCACACTCAATGACTGCCTGACGCCTTAGAAGCTAAGTATATTTTGCCTTACTTTGCCATTCAGTGGAACTGTATTAATCTCTATCTTCTAGAATTAATTCGTATTCTTACCTTTCAAGATATGCTCCATTAGTTTTCTACTCCTCGTCCACTACTCCACAAAACAACTCTCCTAGTGCTTTTTCCTGATCATCTGATTTTCTCCATATAATTTTTTCTCTTAAGATGATGAAATGCAATAAGAATAGTGCCTAGTGACAATAGTCATCTTGAAACTAAAATTGCGGCGCAATTGAGGCAATGGATAAGGCAGTAACATTGCCTACATTTTTAAGCTCTTTGGTATCTGTCCTCACTAAACTTGTAGCAAAGCAACTGGAAGATTCGATGAATATCTATAATAAACTTGTGACATGTTTAGAAAAGAAATTGGCTGAACGTGACCGTGATATTTCAAATGTAAACTCTCAGTCACAAGAAAGGACTGACCATCTCGAGATGTGCTCACGCCCAAACTGCTTGCGGATGTTCGGCGTTGAAGAAACTGAAACTGAAGACACCGACAAACTGGTCATTGAGCAAGTTTGCGAATAAGATAAGTGTTATCTTAAAAGTACAAGATATTCATAGGAGATCGTCATGTAACTGGCAAAAACAGACCATCATTGTTAATTTTGTCAGTTACAGGAAATGCAACGAAATGTTCCGCTCGAAACGGCTGCTCATGCATACTAGGATATTAATTCGCGAGGACCTCACGAAATCGCGCCTGGGTTTGCTACAAGCTGCCATCGAGAAGTTTAGCTTCAAGAATGTATGGACAGAAGACGGCACCATCGTTATTGTTGTTGCGTATGCTTCCACGGGCGGAGTATGTGTTATCTAGGCTATCCGGGACGCTCTGAAGAAGGTCACAATACGCTGGTCGAAACGTTAGCCACCATGGCAGTGACGCGGCTAGTCCTGGATAGCCTACATAACACCATCGTTATTAAAAGCGGTAACGGTCGTGCCCGGGTGCAAACCAGGGGCTTAAAGCTAGAGGCACTTAATCCTCAGCGTAGGAGCGCCTCTACCCTTCCACCCTCACTCTACACCTACCTGCCACAACCACTTTCGCATTTTTTTTTCGAGAACTCTCCTTCCCTTCCCCGAACATTTCGTCTGCAAATCCTCTGTAAATGCATTTCTTCCCTGCACATCCTGTAAACCTGTTACCTGTGGGTGGCCGGACCCTCTCCCCGACCGTCCAAGCGTCTGGCACTATAAATAAGCCTAATCCTCGCTCCCTCTGTCTGCACGTTGCACACTGAAAGGCCCAGTCTGCCCTGCCATTTCGACGAAGTAACGGAAATAATATCTAAACACCGTTTTCATACACTTCTCATAAGCGAAACTTGGTTGAAGCATTCTCTCAATTCCGCGCTAGCAGCAATTTCAGGGTACCGCCTAATAAGAGCTGATCGGAAGGCCAGCGCCGCCGCACACGGTGAAGGCGACGGTATACACATTCGCGAACATCTTAGGCATACTACCTTCCATACGGATTGCCTACGTAGTCAATATCTTTTTATCGAAGTTGGACTTTTAGGGAAAAAATGTGTCTTGGCTGTCCTACATTTACCTCCTAAGACAGACAGCATAGATATACTGGACGAAACCATTGCATCTGAGATCAATTCATATGAACATGTTATGCGCTTGACATGAGCATGTGCCTCGAAATTTTACCTCTAGCACCAACACACCACTCAAAGAACACAGAAACGAGGATCGATTATATTATAGTGTCTAATACAAAGTTCGAAAACACGGACAATTTCCAGTTCCTGCGATTTCAAAACACGACCTAATTTACCTTGTTTACAACCTGAATTGCCCTAAATACTCACCTCGCATAATCAAATACCGCAATTTTTCAAAATTCGATAAGCAAGCATTTAATATAGATGACTTGACACTTCCGTGGCACCTTGTACACGAAGAATCATTGGACGCTGAAGTGGAGACACAGCTCTATGAGCGGCATACGCCTTTCAAAATTTCGCGTGTAGCTCGTGATGCAGCGTATGCTATTTTCCGGAAAACTAAATGCGAGCTACTTAAAAAACAGTACAAAATTCTCAGAAATTTAGTTACGACGAAATGCCGTAACGCTAAAATATTTCCACACCTTTGGCAGAAACCGCGACTCGAGAACGATTTGGAAAAGTCTGAAAAATCTTGGAATAGGTCGTCCCCAAATTGAAACGAATAATCCCTTACAATCTTTAAATCATAGTTTCATAAATAACGTTCCTTCATTTGACAGTAACTTGAAAAGGCAATCTTTTGCGTTTCTCCAAAACTCAGCAATAAAATCCAGCGATAATTTGTTTTTCTTTTCGTCCGTTGAACATCAGGATATAATCAAAATCGTTCAAAGTCTCAAATCAAATGCTTCAGGTTCCGATAGTATAAATTCCAAACTGCTAAAAAATAGCCTAGATGTGACCTACCCAATCATCACCGAAATAGTAAACTTCACACTGATGAGAGGACAATATCCCTTATGGAAGACTGCGCTCGTGCATCCTATTCTAAAGACATCATCAACCAAAAACCCTATTGAATGCCGCCCGATTAGCATCCTCCCAACTATCTCAAAAGTACTCGAAAAGTCGCCCGGAAGCAAACTGAACAGTATCTTCTAAAAAATCACTTTTAACCTGATCAGCAATCAGGTTTACGTTCCGGCAGGAATGCATTAAAAAGGAACACCTCTTTAAAGAAAAATAAGAAAAACATTTATTACTAAAATTACATAGAATGATTACCTTTTGGGTGATCACCACTAACTATTCTGATTACCTTTAATTCTTCTTTCTTTACCCTTGCGATCGCATGGTTCCTGACTTGAAATTACAAGACAGCCGGCCAAATCATTAAAAATATGTCAGTTTATTTACCATAAATAGGTCCCCTCCACGACTCCCCTCACCAGTACGTGAAACCTCTATACTGATCCAATTTCTACGAGAAACCTCCATCTGGATCTCATCCCCATTATAATATTACATAAATACTTGTCGGTACGAGCCGGCTCCAAGATTCTTCTTCCTCAAGCGTTGTCCCGGGAACGCTCGGCTTCGCCCGAGGTGGAAGCTTCCGCCACGAAGTCCGCCGCCGACGCTGGCCGCGCAATGCTGATGACGACGTTCACGGTTGCTCTCCCACGCCTCGCAACGAAATTCACCAATTTTCATGGTTGTAAACAAATCAGAATAATTATATTGGCATCAAACCATCCACCGCCACTGTCTCTATCATACACTTACACTGTTTTGATATCCACGTTGCAGTTATTCATCACAGGCGCTGACTCCTTTCAACATACTGCACTGTCGTCACCTTATTTATTCATTCCACATTTAGTTCGTAATTGTCCATCATGTTCTCCACCTTACACTCTTGGTGATCCTATTCATCACACTTATTCCGACTTATTACCGTTTTTAATACAACATCCACTCCTCCGTTTCTTATACTCTCGTCTGCCCTCAACGCTGGCCGAGCCGCTATCGGGATGGATGTATATCGAGAGAGACAGAGAGAGAGAGAGAGAGAGAGAGAGAGACCCCATCGGTCTCCTTAAACAAATAATTAATTAAGACAGTAATTCAAAAGAGCAAGCGGCCCCGCGAACCAAGCAAAACCAAGCGGTAACGACTTATAACGACTTAACGTAATATCTATATTGATTTTTGAGATGCTGGGGTGCTGTTATCCAATCGGATTCTTCAATAGCAAACAAAGTTGTGACAAAGACTAGATAGCTGCGTTCTAGCGTATTGGAACTAGTTCGGAGCAAATGTTCCGATTTATTTAGGTTTCTCGTGTTTGATCAACTGTGTTGACGGTTATGCAATCGGAAGCTTTAATGGAAATGTTCAGAATGACGCCACAGCGTTTGGCAGGACAGTGTTGGGTGGCAATCTCTGCTGTGCGCGTAAGCGATTCCTAGAGAATTACTAAGCTTTTGGCTGAATTATGCGGTTGCCGAGGATTGTGTTTCTTATGACATTTGTTATTTACAATTATATTTCCTTTCCTTCGGTTTATTTAGGTTCTGGTTGCGAATTTTGTCGACAAATTGGATTTAACACTTGATATAACAAAACTTTTTTGGTAAAAAAAAATAGAAAAATCGTTTTATTGTATTGCTTATAACTCGTATAAACATGTGTTACAGTTATAATTATTACATTTTCATTTTCTTTGGATGTGGTCGGAAAAACTAGGTGGTTCAAATATAGACTATCCGTTTTGGGTGGGGCTTTAACTACTGTGGATGGTGGTCCTTTAAAGACCAACTCATCCCGCGCGCGGTGATGGGTGTAACGGTTAGCATATCAAGTGACACTGGTTCAAACCCGATCGAAGCCGTTGATTTTTAAAAGTCCTTCGTACGCCTTCCTTCGGAGGGGAAGTAAAGCCGGTTGTCCCATGTTAGTAGATTTACTGCATGTAAAAGATCCTCAAGCCTAAATGACGTCTCTGAGCTAAATTCAAATCACCTGTTTCCCGCCCAAGAAATACCTCCTTCTTCCGCTAGTTGGTGAAAGGAGCGTAGCGAAATTTGCGAGGTCAGACGGAAGAGCGGGCCTGATGGCCCGTGTCTCGGCACGTAAAATAAGGCATTAATTCAATTCAATTATACCAGAAATAATACAATGGAAAAATATGACATATTCAATGAAAAGATACAGTGTATTCTGGTCTTCATTTTGGGTTGCAAGCAGTCTACATATTAACTAAACATAACTTCAGTAACACCTGTACCTTTGTGACAGGATCATGGAATCTACGGATTAGATTCCCGTACAAAATATCCTACGATGAAGATAGAAAAAAGTGCGAATTTAGCCAGAAGAGATTCTAAATTGGTATTTGCCACTAAACCATCGACATCCCATTCGCCCCACACAGAATCAACCGCTTGATCCACGGCATTCGACCCTAGTGCCCCGGGAATCAATTCCTTCCTTCAGTAGGGCTCGGACGCCTGCGGAGGGCCAAGGCGCCAGGCCATCCCCTGGCCGTCACGTGACCACACACCACAGAACCCCACGACGCCCTTCCGGGACGCTCACACTTTAGTAGTCCTTGCTACTGCTAAGGCCCGGACACTGGGAACGACGCCGTCTCCGACTCTTCAATGATCTTCCAAGATCATCCAAGGGTAATGTGGAGAACCGATCGAGCTATTATGGCTATAGCCACAACTTTGTAATATAGGCCTTCAGCCTAGCCACAACTATGTGCACATGTATTAGCAATAGATAATAAACTAGGTTAAGGAAAACAGCGTAAGTGTGTGTTTCGCCTGTACACCAAGCCCTGAGAACATCCCATAGCTATGCCGCCCCGGCCATACCATGACAATAGACGAAAGGTGAAGGCGATGCAAATTTTCAAATTTCCGTCCCGTTTCTTGTGATTCTTGGAAATATCAGTAACGCTTGAAAGTAGATCGTGTCTTCTTAAATTGTGTTACAGGAAATGCAGGTTATCTGAAGGGCTCCGTGGGCAATGCGCCAACCGACTCTGCTTGTGCGGAAGGCTGAGATCCGAGCGAGATAAAATGAAATTTTGAGAACTGACAGACTGCAACAAAATGATGAGTCATGGACTACGCAGATAACAGATTGGGGAAAGGAACCGAAAATCTTATGGGTGTTCAATACACTCAAATAAAACTGTTCATGAAATAAAGCCAACGATCCAAATTCTGCCTCGCGACCCCTTTTAGGTTAATCTGTTAATGACTAGTTAGTCAGACACTCAATCTGGTTCGTGTATATTGTAAACCACACGCATGTTATCTAGATATAACATAATTATTCCATAGACCCTCAATCATGTTTGAAATAGCATTACTTTTACAATAGCGTAATAAAAAACCATCCAGTTTTGCAACTACCGTCCGTGGTTTTCTTTTCATTATTAATTATATTATCATTTATATTCTATAAAATTTATGTGTAATGTAGAAAACATGATTATTAATTTTTTTAATGTCTTACACACCTTACATTTAACGAATTTTCTCAATAATTTCGTCTTCAGAGTGATGATTTTAGCTCGTTCACTCTAAATGGCGGCAAAGACAGGTCCCACGTGGATGGTGATCCGTTAATTGACCACCATTTCAATAAGTAAGCCCACCAAACTCATATAATGAAAAGTGGACTCTTATGCAACAACTATCAATACAGGAACGCCGTTGTCAAAGGCAGTTTTCAATATACAAAGTAAACTTGAAAACGGTTCTAAGTAAATATTATCTTGACCTTAGAGAAGATACTAAGGTACAGCTTCATAACAAAATGAAATGTATGAAACATTTGGATTCACCTTTCTTCGGATATGAAAAGTGCCAACGAATGTCGAACCCTTGTACTATTAAAATAGAAGTGACTCCTTCGGTATATTTCTATAAACTGTCGCCTTTTTAAATTTTCATTATAGAAAATTGTTTTAATTATTATCATCGAGATAAATATTACCAACATTAAACTTTAATAATCGTTCGGAAAAATCCAGAATGTTCATAAACACAGTTCCCAAAATTCTCGTAATTTTTCACTGATTGGACGAACTTTCAAAATTAAATTAACCAGAATTTTATATAATTAGACTATTAATTATTCAATGAATAAATATATGGTTATTTAAATATATAAATAAATTTTAAATGAAAATATAAATTTTTTCATATTTTTAAAAAAAAAATTGGAATAACGGAAATGTAATTTCCAGAATTCAGAACACTGATATATAATACAATGTAAACAATTCATGTAAATTAACTAAAACTAATTTAAATAAAAGTCTGTATTGAAACATAATTTACATAATTTTATATGTAGTGTCCGTGTCAGGTATATACACCTTCCGCGCACATTCTGGCTTTGATTTCCACTGGGCACTTGTGTTTGTATTACTTATGCATTGAGACAATTGACAGTAATAGAACTCATGCAAAACAAAAAAAAAAGTTCCAAAATACTATAATCGCACTCCCGCACTTTGCAACAAGCATTATTGCTTAGGCACGTTTTTCACAAAATTATTTTATTTCGAAAATTTCACTATCCTGGTATATCTTGTAATTAAGATATTCCACACACAACCCCGCTCGCAGACTGTAACTCAACACTAACTACAACCAAACATACGAACCCTCCGTGAGAGGCAGAAAGGGACTTTCTTCTAGAATGGCCAACTTTACACAACGGACATGAGTCCGTGTACATTTGTACATACAAAATGTACATTTTGAATCAAAAACGTAACATCAAAAGAAAATGAATTCTCGAAACATCATAAATAATGCATTGAACACCATCAATAATTTAACGTTTATATTAACACCATGCTTATGTTTATGTTTGCATTGTGAATGGGCCTTTAAAGCGTAGGCCCAAAGTGTAAATGCAGTAAACGTAACGAATAAATGCAGGCAAGAGGCAAAAGCGTGGTGCAATACCTGGGAGGTCAACAGACGCTGAAGAGAGAGCTAGTTGGGCACTCTTTGTTTCAAAATTATTTCACATGCATCGATATTGCTGCAATATCTTGAATATTGAGTGTCATTAAAACGAGAATCTATATTTTTAACATAAAATATTTCTCAATTATCTGGAGGTTGTGCAACCTGAGTACGAACTGCTACTGATCTTGATAGCCCTAGTGGCAGAAGTAAATAGTTGATTTGGTGAACTATGTAATGCTACTTGAACTTAGATTTTACGCAAATAGTCTTGAAGATGGCGTAGCTTCTACACAAATAAAGTCTTGAAGATCCACAAACTTTTAGTTGCTCATACATATAATTATTGTGTTTTTTTCAACATGTTCAGGCAATGCACGTAAATGACAACTTATTTATTAAGGGAGATATGCCATTTTTATTGGGTTGTTTATAATGCAAACATGTGAAAATTGTACCTACATTTGCTGGTCAAACGTCTGAGAATGACACGAAACTGTATATACGTTTGAACTGCGAATAACAAAGACGGGTAGTACCTGTAAATGACCACTATTGACTTGAAATAACCATCTAACTTTTCTCAGTTCAATTCCAAAAATCCACTTTTGTTCCCTTCGTTCTGATGGTGCTGTTATTTTACTATCCTGATTTCTGGGAACAATTGAGAGTTTTAAAAAAGCTTACTCTGTCTCTCCCGCCCCAGTCTACGACCTGAAAATCGTAAAAATACCTTTATTTCAAAGAAACAAGAACATATCTCAGAAAGAATACCTAAAAAAACAAAACCCATTATAGGCAGAGGAAAATCTCCAACGAAAAATGATAACGTTTTAAGAGAAAATCGACACATGTCGTGTTTTAACTATTGACACATGGTATCTAACATCTGTCAATAGAGATGTCCGGAACACGTGACATTTAGTAGTTCGGAGGACAGCATCGTCGCCTCTCGGAACGGCACCTTGCTACAAACCGTGAGCTTATGGATAAAACACGACATAAGTGTCGATTTTGTTTTAAAACGACTTTTTCATTCATTATTGGTTTTCCTCTGCCTACAATGGTTTAAAAATGTTTTTGTTTTGTCTCAGTACACTCTCGCAGTGAGATGTTCTTTTTTCTCTAAAATAAAGTTGTATTTTCACGATAACTAAGTTATGTCCGATAGTGGACTAGAGCAAAAGGGGCCAGGAGAGACAGAGTAAGCTTTTTTAGATGCCCTATTGTTACCAAACATCAGGAATGTAAAATTATAGCACCCTCGGAACAAAGAGGACTAAAGTAAATTTCTGTTTTGAAGCAAGAAAAGTTAGAACTGGTCAATAGTAGGTTAAGCTCATCTTCGTAATTCGCAATTTACAATTCCTGTCATTCTTAGATGTTTCACGTGAAAACGTATGTAGATTTTTTGATATTTTTGTAATAATATAAACAACCCACAAAAGAACGCAGCTTTCAATAAATAAGTTGTTATTACTTGCATTGCCTGAACGCGTTGTACAAATACAACATCATAATATACATAAGCCACTAAAATTTTAAAAGCCGACTATTCATAAAAAATACGATAGGAGTCACTTCTACTCGAATAGCACTGGAGCCCGAAATTCGTTGGCACTTTTCATAACCAATTGAAGGGCACGTGGATCCAAATGTTTTATATATTTCATTTAATTAGAAATTAGCACCATTGTATCATCGCTAAGGTCATGATATTTACTTCGAACCATTTTCAAAATGAAAAGGCAGTGACTTGACGTGTAATAGTGCTTTTTAAATCCAATTTTTCCAATTTAAATCAAGTGACGTGATGTACGTCTGATAATTAGTGCTTATTTAAATCAAATTAGTGACCGAAATGCACAGCTAAAACCTAAACAATCCTAAAGTAAGGAAATAACATTGTAAATAACAAATGTGTTAAGACACACAAACCGCACAATACAGCCAACAACTTACTACATTTCGCTGAGGCGCACACCCTACACTTTCCCGCCAAACGTTGTGACGTGATTTGATCACCTTCCAAAAATCGTAACGAAGCTCTCGTTGGATAACCTCACCCCAGTTGATGGGAAGTCAGAAGTCACTTTAGTCAAGTATACTTTCCGTGAAGTGGTGCGCCCAGAGAGTACATAGTATGTATGGATGCGCTGCTGCGGCCTTGCACCCCTTGCACCTCAGCGGCAGTTCGTCGTAGGTGGAGTGTTGGAGCGGTGGGCTTGCGCCGGAATGCCGGTCCCGGTTTGCATGCGTTGTTCCCACACTCCCCTGAGGAGTATATTGTTATGCTCAACAAGTGTTCATGAAATTAAATTTATTTTTCTTGTGGCAAAATTATTATACCATAATGAGTGAATTATTCCAGCGAAATTTCCAGGTAGTTATTAAGTTATTAATCAACTTTATATTCACCGCTTACTGAATAGAATGGATCATTGTTTTATCTGTTGATTCTCTAACATTTTTACTGCCTAATTTCATTGTTGTTTTTTAAATGTATTAATGCACGTTTCAAAAGCAGTGGTCCTGGTGTTGGTCGTTTAGGATTATTTGAGTAAAAGTTCGTTGACGTTTTTGTTGAGACTGTTTTTATCTTGTCAACATATTGAAAATTAAAGTATAATTTCTTTGTTTTGATGATTTATGATGGTAAAAATTTTAATGACATGGCTACAACGAATCAAAGCCCGATTTTCGACTCATTTTTGGTTCTTTGTGCCCAAAACAAGTACTAAAATTGCCTGCAATCTTGTCTTGAAACTTCATAAATATGTTCCCCCGCAGCGTTTCAAAAATCCTTTTCGATTTTATGTTCACGAGATGCAATTTTGAGCATGCAATATTTAATTTCTTTGCTTGTTTTTCCTTATTTTTTGTTTTAGTATTTGTATTTTTCATTAATTTTGAATTCTAATTTTTCATTAATTCCTCGTTGCAATTATTTTACATTGTCATCAGTATTCTTTTAGAACAATAGACCAATGCCCAATATAAATACTCTTGAAAATAACAAAGATTATTGGTAATATGATCTTAATTGATTTCATTGTTATTACTATTTACAATGCTGAATTTCTGTAACTGTAAATTATTGTTCTGCATTTAAAGAAGTGGATACTTGTAATTTGTTCTTTTCTCTGATTTCCCAGTCGTTGTTTGTAAGTAGGAGTACTGCTCTTGAAAATGAAACACCATATAAGGAAGACATTTCAGGAGTTGCACATGAGGAGTTGTTGTTTTCCCAAGTGGCTCAACCAGTCACCCTTCCAGAACATCTAAGAAAGAGTATATTGAGTCCCACATATTCACCACAGATGAAAGTGAGCTACATTGAACAGTGTTTTGATGATGTTAAGTATCTGGCTGAAGGATCTTTTGGTGTTGTATTTGAAGCTAGAAGTAAAGATGATGGGAAATTATATGCTGTTAAGCGATTTAAAAAACCTTTTAGAAATAGAAAACAGAGGTAAGCAAGCCTATTTAATTTTATTTTCTTAAAACGTGTAGGACTATGTCTGCATATAATGTACCTATAATGTAATATTTTAAAAATTTGAAGATAATAAGAAATATACTCAATAATACATAATTGACTTAATTATGCCATTGTTGGGGGCCTCCATTTAAGTATTGTGTGTGAAGTTGTATTATGTGTGAATGCACGTTTTCAGTGTAAATATGACTTTTATTTTCTAACAATGAATTGTGTTGCATGCCTAGCATATTATTGCTTTTATTTGAGTGTAGTATTTATTGTATTATTGGGTTGTATTGTAGATAGAATTTATCGATCTAATGAAAATCACTTTTTTTAAATATTTTAATGACTGCCATATTCTTCTGCTCCTCTAAATACTGCTAGGGTGGTTGCAAGAAGCCTTTGTTCAAATTTTTGATGTGGACCCCTCAAAAGTTGCCCAATGGTTTAAAAAATGGGATTGTGAAAGTGTCAGCTTCATCAGACTATGTTGTCTGATAATATTTATATCAGTCTTATCACTCCTCACTTATTAAAAAAATTGTCTTTTATTATTATTTTTTGTCTTTGTTCACATTTAGTTCCTTTATTATTTGTTGTATTTATCAATGATATTTGCTTACTTCTGGGGAGTGTTGAACTTCTTATATTTGCTGACGATTTAAAATTATTCCATCTTGAGGGTTAGGCAATGGGGTTAACTCATGTGTCTTGAGCTATATAGCTATTATTTAAAAGGTTGTAAAACAAAAACTATCTTGCATATCAGTTTCAGACTGATAAAATCTTGTAGTATTGTCTTTACTCCTTAAATCTGTATATGTTTTGTGATCACTTCATTGTAAGATGGTAGTGAGAATGGAATTAAAAGAAATAACGTGTTGTTGGTTTTATATTTTTGTGGAAAGTAACGCTTACAAAATATGGGGAAAACACTGTGAACTTTGTGTCAACAATACTGATACACTATAATTATAGTTGAAGTTCAGATAAAGTTCAATTTGCATATCTATTTATTGCTGCTTTTTTTAGAGGGGTGTGGTGAAAAAAATGATGAAAGGTAATTTAGTCCAGTTGTCTTCATTTACAGGAAACATTATTTCACTGGTTTTCTCAAACACTGGTAATTCAAATTGTTTATCAATTTCACAGCCTTCTAAAAGAAATGAAATCTTTTGAATTTGAGAAGACTCACCAATAGAATCATTCGCATCATTATTACTCTCCTCGATATATTTTTCATTGCTCAAACTAGACAAAGTTCAGGAAAAAATCCACGTCTTTATCAAAAGAATCCAATTCCGATCTATTCAAAAATTCTTGAACTTCTAATGTTGAGTCAGTGAATTTTACATCTTATGTGTTCTAAACATCTGTATATGTCGCTAACAGCATAAACACTTCTGACAAAGACATTCTGAATGTAATCAACAGTGCCCGAAAGTATGAACATCCAAGCTCTTCCTGGGAAAACTCCAAATACTCGCACAAAATAGAAGCGCACATTGTTTGTCCTGCAACAACCTTAATAATATTAAAAAGTATATTCTAAGTGATTATGAATGCCCGGAAGATGTTTATTGCCTACCAAAAATGTTAAATGTAGATGGACTTACAGTAAAATGATGACTCAAATGGACGTAAAGTAAAATGATGAAAATCAGACACGACCGTAGGATCGAAAGGGTTACAAGTATAAAATCCACAAAAGGCATTAAAGATTTGCAAAATGTTCTATCAGCTATATATCAGTGGCATTTATTAAATGAATTATATCTTCATCCTAAAGAATGAATATTTATGACTTCCTCTAGAGGTAGAAATGTCATTGACAGTTCTTACAAAATTAATGGTATATACCTCGAACAAGTTTTCTCAATAAAGGATCTTGATTTTATATATGGCTCAAAAATTAATTTTAGTATTCGTATTGATATGATTATAGATAAATCTCTACAACAACTTGAACTGATTAAGAGAACGTGTAGGGAGATCCAAAGTACTACAGCCTTGAGAACGTTGTATATTCATGAGTTATATCTCATCTACTTTTTGGTCTCTGTATTTTGATTTTCATATCAACAAGCTTGAAAGAGATTTTTTTTTGATTTCTCTCCCCAAGACTTGGCTGTATTGATCCAATTCTAAACCATAATTACACAAGAATCTCACAAATGTTGAGTATTCCAACTCTTAAATTGTCTAGGACCTATAATGACATTGTTTTTCTATATAAACAATTACATGGTACCTTAGATTGCCCTCGATTACTTAGTAAACGGTTGTTTTGTGACCCTAATAGGTCTCCACATATTGAACCTTTTTATTTGTGTAATTATTTTAAACTTACGCATCAAATATCTTTTCTTTAGAACTTGTAGAATTATAAATAATCAAAATCTAGATGTTTTAGATCTTTGTATGAGTAGATTTAAGAGTAAATTCACTCATGATATTTCTAACTTTGATAATTAGTAAGTTAGGCTTATTAAAACAGTTATTGTATTATTATTATTATTATTATTATTATTATTATTATTATTACCATTATCATTACTATTAGTACTGTGACAAATACTATTAAATCCAATGCTTTATTAAATAGATTATTATAATCAAAGTAGTATTTGTATTGAAGTGTGGTGACGTGTTGTGAAGTGTAGTGCAAGAGAGTAGTAGAAAGAGAAGAGAGAGTGGGGTGTGTGTGGAGAGTGGGGTGTGTGTGTGTGTGTGGAGAATAATACATAAAATACATAAATTATAGACATAAAACAGAGTAAATGCTATTTGTACCTTTTTTGTTATCATTGTTATTTTATTAATAATAATAATAATAATATTAAATTATTATCATCATTGTCTTAAAATAATTCTTCTTCTTCTCCCTCAAGCATTAGACCGGTTGGTCCATTGCGCTTAAAATAATTTAAAGTTATATTGTATTATAATCTCCTAATTGTAATATGTAAATTGTACTGTTCTGCCACCAGTTGCATAAACCTACTTGCTGGAATAATAAATTATCTATCTATCTATCTATGCGAGTTGACAGTTTGGGATCATCAGTACTTCAATATACATAATTAATTATATACTTGTAATATATTTAATTATTTAGTTTATACATAGTCACTATGTTATACTTGTATATTAATTTTTGTTTCAAATTCATTTTTTTTATAAATTTTTGTAAATGCTGTCCTATTCTTCTATTGTGATACATTTGTAAATTGGAGCTATTAATGTCTGTACAGTAAATAAATAAATACATCCTAGGAATGTATTCTTTTATTAGTTTTATGGAGAACTAGTGGACCCATCAATACTTCACTATTGCAGAGCATTACAAATCACACGCTGCTGGGCAAGTGATTGTCAACCTACATGCGTCCAAAACTTCAACATTTATAAGAAAGTCTATTAGGTTTGGTCAGTGTCCTGGGTTGGACCTGGTTGTCAATTATCCTATTGTTTAAAGAGTTAGGGCATGAGTTTGCTATAACAGTTTCTTGGAGAAATTTGATTTCCTTGTCAGAGATACAAGTAATAATTTCGGCCGATATTTCACAATCACAGGGGCAGAATACTTCTATGAAGTGAAGACTCTTCCTTTACTGTGCGGTGGGTTGCATTGATTTTAGGGGTGCTCGAGTCGTCATCAACGAACAAATCAACAACTCCCCCACATGCCTGATTTCATTCAAACCACTCTGTAAACACTCCAGATACTAATATGAACAAACTTAAGTGAAATCGGTCAAGTAGTTTTTGTGTCTATGTGCGACACACACATGTACATTCCCTTTCATTTGTAGATCGAATAGATATTTTTGAGTTCAATTTTTATTTTTATTGCCGGCTTGAGAAATGTACAGATTTAAAGATATAGTTTTAACATTGACTGAATACGAAAAATTGACCTCTTCAAAAAATTGTTTCCCTTTGTTCTAAACATTACAAAATTGTGTTAAGTCTGCTTTTATTGCTCTCTAAATTTTTTACATTGAAACACATTAGAATAAGATTTCAACCTAAGTTTTTAAGTGTTATTGGAAAAAGGCTACAGTTGTTTTTTTATGACTATATTATGCCATAAAAATGCTTTTTGAATATAATTTTAGTTAGAAAATATTTGCTCATGAAGTAATAAATAAATTGTTTTTATACAAATTAATACATAACACAGTACATCTGATATTTGAGTTCCAGCATGGTCAGTCAGACATTCTTATACATTTGTTCATGAAACTACACCGTTATATTCATTAACAATCCAATCACAAGGATGTGCAATGTAATTAAAACTTTGGGTATTGAAGTATTAGAATTTAATATCTACCACTCGCATATAAATAATTATAATTCCACCACATTGTGGATTTGATACTTACTGGTAATGTGATGAATACATCTTTACGTTGTGATAATCCATAATTGTGATAGTTGATGCTTTCTTATAACTGTGATATTTCTGAAAAGTTGAAAATGTTCATTAAGTTTATTAAAGAAAGAAAGCTCTTTGTAAAAACTAATATTTACAGTGTAAACTAGGATTATGGAAATATGCTTGGGAAGACTAGATATGATACACAATACTCAATCCCAAATGGAGAACTCTGGTGTCTGGTATAGAGCATTTGTTTTATCAGGCGTTTCTAGTTCTCTAATCTGCAGAAAATGAAGAATTCTTTAAGAGACTTGTAGGGGAGACAAAACAGTAGGCAATTGCCAATTGAACTAAAGAAGGTGAAGCGGTCTGCGTTCTGCATGCAGACAAAAGTTATGCTGTTTCTGCTGCAGTTATCCAATGTGGCTAAAAGAAGGCTTATCACTTAAGCCAGGTAGTCATTCTCTCCAAAACTACAGAAGAAAATGACTCAATTAAAACTTATTTACCTTTTAATGCACCACCACCCAAATTTTTAGAAAAATACTTCTGTGTTGATGAGACAGGTCGCAAAGATATCAAACCTGAAACTTTGAGGATCTAATTTTTTCACCAGTTGGCAGCTTTTTAGATATTTTGGACTTACAACCTTACTGTTCATCCTATATGTGTGTTGAAAATAAATATACAAATCTCTAAAACCAATGCTTTATATTTTCTGTAGAGATCTGAATTTGAAATACTTTTATCTTTTTATATGTGAATTTCTGTAATTATGAATTTCAAAATTTTTTTACGTATATGTATCATGATTGCAGGAGTATCAGATTGGGAGAAATTCATCGCTATGCTAGTATTCCACAAAGTCGTTTTTGTGTGGAGTTAATAAGAGCCTGGGAAGAGAATGCTTTCCTGTTTGTGCAAATGGAACTGTGCTCAGTGGCATTAAAACAGTACGTTTTGAGGGTGGGATTGTCAGAAGAATTGCTGTGGATGATTCTCCTGGATTTGTTACTGGTAATTGTACCAAATATACAAGTTTTCTAACTGTGTGCATATATAATTAGTGAATTATGCTGAATTAGGCAGTTGTTATTCTTGAATCCTTTTACAGCACAAGGGTTGTTACAAAAGTAATGCTTTCCATTTATTTGTATAACAACTATAATAATTCAAAAAATCTTTAATAGAATATGTTTGAAAAAAGCTTTGTGAACACAACGCTATTTCTCAATATAGTCTCCCTTTTTTCTACGAATTTTCTCCACCAGCCAACGAGAGCCTGCATCCCAGACTTGTGAAAATCTGTACAAACCCATATAACCTGGACGGGAAACTCTTATGGACTTTTGTTTTGTTCTGTTCTGTCTCATAACGGTGACACAAAGTTTCAAGGCCAGTAATATTCAGTCCAGAAAACTGCTACCTTCAGCTTTGTATTGGGTGACAAACTTCCATTCACTCTCCTTCTATCTGACTAATAGCAACGAAATTAAGCAAACATTAATGGGAAGTCCACTATGACACCCCTCACATTTATTTAAAGTCGTGAGTGAAGTGTTAAATATGGGAGGCATTACTTTTGGAACGAGTGTATCATCCTCCTCCTGCTCCTCCTGAGATGTTGGATATACTATTTTTATGATTCTGGTTGTTTCAGGCTGTGAAACATCTTCACACAAATCAACTAATTCACCTTGATATCAAACCAGATAATATTCTAGTGTCTTCTGATAATACGTTTAAACTTGCGGATTTTGGGCTAATGTTGGATGTGTCAAAGGTTTGTAGTGCCAGTGTCATTTACAATAATGTCTTCTTATTATTCATCTACATGTTATGGTTAATATCCATATCTGATTCACAAATTTACCGATTTATTCATACTAATGGTTTATTAGCCAAAGATGGTGGATAAAGTCTGAGGTAGGAAACATTTAGAAGCATCCATCAGGCGTTACTCAGATGAAGTTAACATTATTCAGTACATGCATTTTTATGCCAAAGTACTTCTTGCACACACACACACACACACACACACACACACACAAGATACCTTGCATTCAGACGATCACTGTCCTTTAGCCAGTGCTTCACAAATTAGTTGGACGATATCCAAAACAACTCATTCATTCACCATAATTCATAAAATTTTATCCAAGAAGTCCTGCAAATGTGCCAAATTCCAGGCTAATTTCGGAATCTTCCAGATTTCGGACTTTAGCCATAACATCAATTTTGAAAATTGTTCAGTACATTGTATTTTGTTTAAGTGCTGTGTTTTAGATTTGCAATCAAGTTAACAAATTTTTCTCATGTAGTTTAGTCCATGAAAGATAGTAATTAATATTAATTTGTTAAGATTTAGTAATTAATATCAATTTTTATTCTTATGTCAAATTCTCTTGATATTTGTATTTCTTTGTACGAAATGAACACGTTTCCTTTTTACCCACAGACACTTCTTTATTTTATTTCTATAATTTAGATTTTAATCATACTAGGTGTTATGGATATTTTCTAAAAAATTAATTTCACATCTAAATTTTGTGAAAGATTTCTTAGAAAGTTTCTTGTAATTTTACAATGTCTGTTTCAAAGAGTTTTTGCTGGATCCTTCCCTCCACTGTCCATATTTATCCGAGTATAAGTTGACTTCTTCCTGGTACCATATTTACCCGAGTATAAGTTGACGTTGAATATAAGACAATCTAATTTTGAAGAGACCTGATTTTTTTTATTTTTAACTAAATTCTTACTGTAGTCACAATAATATTGCAAATTGTCTAGAAAATGGTCTTGTTGATGAGAATGAGGTATCACTGCCATTTCTTGAGGTATTACTCCGTTCTTGTTCCTTAACCATTTAACATAAAAGCCTAAGTATTCTAGTGTTCTTCTCAAAGTTTGGTAAACTAAGTTAAAGCCCAAATATATTTCTTCATTGCAGCTCGTTGTAGAGGAGCCTGCTAGAGTGTATGAAAATGCAATGTCCAATGTTATTGTGGTACTTTTGTGTACGAATATTGGTGGGAACTTCAGCTGTAGTCAAAGCTCGCAGTGTGTGGAAGACCTAGTGTCCTTATGTATATAGTATTTGTATATAATATTTGATCTGTCACTATTCACATATTATTTTGCTATTTTGCTAAGGAGACTGATAAAGAATTTTATCTTGAATTCAGTGATTTAGAAACTGACATTACTGAAAGTGATTGGACAACTTATCTGATAGTGATTAAAGTGCTTCAGAAATCAGTCTCTCCGACATCAGATTGTAGTAAGAAATAGATGTCACTTCAACATTGCCTCCAGCCCCTCCAAGATTTCCATTTACATGAACACCTGTTTTTGTTGATAATTATTTGGAAGGTGTTTTGGAATATGTGAATCAATTTTTGATGACGAATTAGCAGGCATTGTGTCAGAAAGTAACAGATATGCTAAAAATTAAACATTTCTTCATGGGATGACCCTACCGGTGATGAAATAAGAATTTTTATGAGTGTAATACTGCTTCAAAATATTACGAAGAAATCCAGCTATCAGATGTATTGGAGTAAATATCCCATGCTTGAAACTCCAATATTTCATCAATTGCTTTCCTATAAACGATTTTTTATGCTAAAAAAGTACCTTCACTTTTCACACAACTCAATATACAATCCTGATGACCACCCTCAGCCAACACTAAATAAAATTTGGACAATTTTGGAGTACCTAAACAAAAAATTCAAAAGCGTTTATACTCCAGAGAGAGATGTGACAATAAACTAAAACCTAATCTATATATTAAAAAAAGGGAATGTACATATATGTGTCGCACATAGCTACAAAAACCTACTCGACAAATTTCATGCTTTGCTCTTATTAGTAATGGGAACATTTAAAGAGTGGTTTGAAGTAAATGTGGGGGCATTATTGATGATGATTTATTTGTTTATGATGACTCAAGCCCCCTGAACTCTACGCAACCCGACGCGTAGTCAAGGATTAAGCACATCTTCACTGCATACTAGTATTTTGCCCCTGCGGTTGTAAAATATATCGGTCGGAATCATTATTTGAATCTCGGACAAGTAAATCAAGTGTCCCCAAGATAGTCGTCATAGCGAACGCATGCCCAAATTTGAGGAAGAGCATTTTACCAATAGGATACTTGACAGCCACGACATAGAACAAACCTACACTTACGAGAAAGTTTTTGATCTATTAGAATTTTTGCATAGTGTAGCATAAAAAGTTAACAATCTCATGACCAGTGGTGTGTGATTTTAATACACTGCAATAGGAAAGCATCGCTGAATCCACTAGTGTTGTATAAAGGCAGATTAGGGTGGGTGCAGTACTTGCCAGGGATAAGAGCATGATTTGGTATCAAAACATATATGCTGGTCTGGGTCCAAGTCTGAGTATGTATGGTTTATGATCATATATACAGGTAAAGATTCAAGATTTGATGATGAAGATAAGAATCTTCCTCGGACATCTCACAGTGTTGAGTTTCATCAAACCTCTTCTCAACAGAAGTTACTTCCTAACAATCGCCAATTTTTTCACTTCCCCGTAGCTAGCAGACCTTGTTCTTCAAAGAACTTCTGGCACTGTGCGAACTTCAAGGAAAGATATGTCTTCAGTATTTCACAATAAGAAACTTGAGAAAGGAGAGATCATTGCTTATTAGAGGGGTAAAGTAACTGCGATGAGTTGGAAATATTAATAATGTCGTCTTCGTTGAGCACTATCCTCAATTCAGAATTGCAAACTGTGCACAAGAGAGGCAACCAGCAGCTGTCACATCATAAAATGACACAATGGAAGGAGTTGATAATTAACCAGTATTTAGCAGACAATCCAATCATGTGCCAAAGACGAAAACAATATTACAAAATCATATTTTTCATCTCTTCTATTTAACCTTGTAGAATTTATTTATGTTGTATAAAAAATCAAGGTTGCAGAAAGAATTTCCTTGATTTTTGCATTGCTGTGATTAAGAAGTCACACATCAGCGAAACATCATTGGCAGAAATTCTTACCAAAGGCATCAGGACATCCCTTCACTGGTACCAACCCGTGTCCTCGTGTTGGCAGGCATTTCCCTTGGTTGATTTCTCCCACCAAAAGAAGCAGAATCCTGCAAGAATGTTCAGGATGTGCAGTTGAGTACATGATGTAAGGGAGAAGCAAACACGAATCAAGATATATTTGAGAATTGTGACATTGTTCTTTGTGTAGTTTCATGCTTCAAAGCATACCATACCACTAAGAACATTTGAAGATGGTAGTAAAAAGAGCATATTTTACTCCATTGAATTAAAAATAAATACCTTTGCAAGTTATTTATGCAACAAAACTACAATTTCCGGGGATTTTCCTTGCTCCTACTTACATACTACTAATTATGTTCATAAATGAGTATACTTTTTAAAATCTGCATTATTTAAAACTACATTATTGTGCCTTGAAGTGTGTAATTTTAAAGATCAATGTTTGCAGTTTTCTATATTTGAAATAAAAGTATAATATCAATAATAAAAAATAGCACACCCTGTGTCATGGTGGTGATGGTCTTGATAATAGAGGTAACAAGTACTTCTGCTGTGACGGGCTTTTGGTCTCGGATTTGGTCCACCCCAAAGCAACATTTTGATGAAGCATACTGGATACTGCAAGAAGAAGACGCTTGTCTCAATATCCCACAAATAGAATTATGATTTCAACAGAGGTTGTAAAAGGTTCTGTTAAGAGAACCCACAATTGGAAAGCTCCAGGAGTAGATGGAATACATACTTTTTGGTGGAAATATCTGACATGCACTCATGATATATTGGCAAGTCAATTCCAAACCAATTTGCAAAGAACATCTACGTTGCCAGAATTTTGTACCTTAGGCGTGACATTTATGTTACCAAAAGGTGGAAATGTGTCTTGCCTCGAGAATTTTTAACCAATTACGTGTCTACCTACAATTTATAAAGTTCTCACCTTCCATTATTGCCACTAAACTTGACAAGCATCTGTAAGAAAGCTACTTTTGCCAGAATAGGTTGGTTGTAGGAAAGGATCTTGAGGATGCAAAACATTATTGACAATAGATAATATTGTATCTAAGCTTGTAAAAAAGAAAACATGATTTGTCAGTTGACTGGATTGATTTCCAGATGGTATTTGATTCCATTCCACATTTTGGTTGCAGCGAACCCTTCAACTCTACAAGGTTCACCCATCTATTATTAAATTTCTTTAAATGTACGTGAACAGCTGGCGAACAACACTGCATGTTATGAGAGTGAAATTGAGTTACCAGACAGATTCTTTGCGAATTTGTAGAAGCATTTTCCAGGGAGAGAGCCTAAGCCCGCTCTGGTTTTGCCTATTTTGAACCCTTTGAGTTGAATGCTGAATGCCTCAGGCTACGGATATGCTTTGAATAACCCCAATAAGATCATTTCCCACCAATTATATATGGATGATCTCAAGCTCCATGCTAAAGGGCTTGAATAACTTCGCAGCATGCTGACACTTGTTGAAAGCTTCAGCAGCTCTGTTTGTATGGATCTTGGTTTGGAGAAGTGTGCTGATGTTTACATTAAGAGAGGTTGCTTCCAGAATACAGTGAATGAACCTCATTTGATGAAAGATGTGAGAATTGAGGAACTCTTCAATGGTGGTTAATATAAGTATCTGGGTCTCCAGCAGCTCCTACGAACTGCAGATGAGAAAATAAGAAAACATGTGGAAAGAAAGGTTCTCTCTCTTGTTACAAAAATCTACAAGTCCTGTATTAATTCGAGAAACAAATTTACAGGAATTTTTGTAACACCTGGGCTCTCAGCAGCATCACATACATTTGGAGTTGTCAAATGGTCTGAGAATCTTTGCAAGTTTTCGATAGAAAGGTTGGAACACTTCTATCAAAATATCGGATGCATCATCCTCTATGATCCACTGAAAGGCTGTATCTTTCAAGACACCAAGGAGGACCTGGACTATTAAGGCCCATTCACAAAACAAACAATCATAAGTATAGTGCATAGACATAAACATTAACATAACTGATAGACTAAAGTATTCACAATGTCTAACATAAACAAAAGCAAAATAAGAGTTCCTATTGGCAGCGAGACATTCTGGTTTACTATTGGTTGGATGTGAGAATCGATTTCAAGGTATCAACTGTCCATGGCCCATATGGTGTTAGTTCTTCTATCGACTTGCTCCAATCGATTCTTGAGTTTGAGTTTCCGTTCTGTGATTGGTTCATTTCTTATGTCTTACTTAAGCATAAGCACAGAAGCTTAAAGCTTGCAAGCTTTTAAGTAAACATTTTACGTGTTATGCTTATGCGAACGCATTGTGAATGAGTCTGCTTATGGGCGTAGTCCTAACTTTAATGTTAACACCATACTTATGTTTATGTTTGCATTCTGAATGGGCCTTTAAGTTTTAAAGTTATGTGCTTGAAGCTTGCCTTGTTACAAATATCTCCTGGAGCAAGTTCTGTCTAATGAGAGAACAAAAATCTTGTGGGATACTGCCATTGTTACAGGTAAAACAATGGAAGCAAGTAAGCCTGATATTGTCATATTCAACAACCCTACTCACAGGGCTATAATAATGGATATCGCAGACCCATTAGATCAAAATCTGCTGTCAACGATTGCAGAAAAGAAAAGAAAATACAGCCACTCTCGATTGTACTCAAAAACCTATGCAAATTAATAGAAGTAGATATTGTACCCGTTGTTATTTCAACTAATGGGCTTGTTGCTGAAGATTGGAGGATTATGAAAGAGAAACTCCATCAAAATGAATGGCACTTCAGAACCATGCAGAAGGCGGTGTTGCTAGCTACCACCAATATTGTGCATGAAGTTGTCTCTGTTAGTTATTAAAGAGGAACCGAGTGCACTGGAACAAAAACTTTTCACCATATGTGAGACCATATTGACGTTGTCTTTGAGTGACACATGTAAACTCTGAACGAGTGAGAAATTTTGAAAAACAATGTAATAATAATAATAATAATAATAATATTTTAAATAATTGGAATTTTTTGGACTGCCTTTTGTTTCATAATTGGTAAGTTATGGGGTTGAAATAATCTTAATCATGATGGTTTTCCTCACTACAATCTTCATTAGGGTGACTGTTATTTTCAAAAGGTTTGAATTTTATTGCTCTCAAACCCCAAAATTGGTTTAGAACATTGAAAAAATGATTTCTGAATTTTTTCAGATTTCTTCTATTACTTTAACTGGTGCCTTTAAGAGGTTGAAAGGGGGTACTGAAATTTGATAGGTGAAGTGCACCCAGGGATACTTCTTTTTATATTTAAAATCATAATTGGAGAGAGAAAAAACTAGGTTTTCGCCGGATTTAAATCAATTTACCCAGAGGGTTTTGTACAAATAAAAATAAATGTTTTTTTAGTTTCTTACATACGTTTAAATTTTTTAAAACCACATTAAGCCTATGAATATTGACTTTATTATCCTTGCAATTTATATAGATGGTTAAAGATGTTTCGAGAATATTTTCAGGCATTTATATCTGATTTCGACCCTTACAATCAACAAAAAGAAGGGGAAAATAGAAAGAAAAAAATACTTTTTTCTTTCGTTTTTTAAGAATATCTCATGTTCTGACGCAGTTCATCGAATGGGCTAAATACAAATTGTAGCCCTGTAATATCACTACCATTTCCAAAATTTCCACATTTTATCTTGTAATTTACTGCCGACAAAAGTAATTTAATACTTTCTTATTTATTTTCTTAAAATTAGGTTATTTTCGTAGTTTTTCTACTGTATTTTTATTAGAAAAGGTTAATAATGAAAAACAAAATTGTTATAGTTAATAACTTTATAAACTATTGTTATTTGAATATTGAACGAATTAAGATTTTAACTAAAAATGATATAGTATTTTCATACATTAATCAGAATACTTTTATTGCTTTCATTTGACACATTATTTAATGACAATACTAACTCTTGTTTCTCTAGTTGGCACGTGTATAAAAATGCTCAGAAATTGTGTGAATGTTCAATTAACAACAGTTTTCCAATTTAGTGTGTACCGCAAGAGCGATTCAGTATAAAAACATGCGTTGCTACCAAAACTAATACAAAGTTCGGAAGGATTATTAATCCGGTATAAAAACATGCGTCGCTACCAAAAACGAATACAAAGTTCGGAAGGATTATTAATTTAGTTCAGAGTTTGAAAAGCACAAGAAACAATATTTTTATGTAACAACGATTCTCTGGAAATGCTTTTCAATTAATTCTATATTCCCTTCTCCTTTAGCCTGAACTATGCAAAATGATCATCGTAACTTGATCGAGATAATGGATCTGATATCAATAGAGATTCTGACTGTTCTGACAGGCATTTTGGTTTCTGACAGCTTTCTGAATCTTGCTTTGCAGAAGTAGAAGACAATCTATGCACATCAATGTGCCTGACTTTAAGGAGACGTTTGTGATATTCTGTCAAATATGTGGATGGCAGACTTTTTGCATCTTTTAATGTTAAACCAGATGACACATGTATCAAATATCGCACCATAGAGATAGATGGTAAATCTGCACATTGCAATGTAGAACCAAATGGCTTGTTTCCAAAATCTGCTGCCTAATGCAATGAGGCAATGCATCAAGTAGTGACTACTTAAGATATATTTGTTAACATTCAGTTAATATTTAACATTTTTCATAACATAGTTTTGTTTTGTTTATAAACTCGTATTATTGTGTGTTTAAAAACTTTATTCATTCAATATTCAAATCACAGTAGGTTATAATATAATTGTTACAACTTTGTTTTCATTATTTATCTTTTCTATTAAACATAAAATTAAAAAACTAATAAATAATTAATAAAACAAAATCAAATTATAAGAAAATAAATAAACTATTAAATTAGTTTTATTTATATTGAGTTGTTGGGTGATCGTGTAAGATAAAAGATTGAAATTTTGGGAAACTAGAGAGTTTACAAGGCTACAAATTACCATTTTACGATCTTCATCAGAATATGATACGTTCTAAAGAAACGAAAGAAAAGGTTATATTTTTCTATTTTCCCTTCTTTATTTTGGTGATTAGAAAGGATTATAATCGAATATAAACGCCTGAAAAAATTCATGAAACATCTTTATCTGTGCATTTGTCATCCATATGACGCTATTTGTGAACATTCCCTTTTGAACCTCAAAAGATTTTTTCCAATTGCGCTCCTTTTTGTGGCCTCTGATTCTTGAATGAACATGAGAAATGTGCGTTGTTAATGTTTGCAAGATTTTTTTGTGAACTTCGATCTGTTACAACTCTATTCCTCTGTTTCATGAGTAGAGAGAGAGAGAGCGCGCGCGCGAGAGAGAGAGAGCGAGCGCGCGAGAGAGAGAGAGAGAGAGAGCGAGCGCGCGAGAGAGAGAGAGAGAGCGAGCGCGCGCGAGAGAGAGAGAGAGAGCGAGCGCGCGAGAGAGAGAGAGAGAGAGCGAGCGCGCGCGAGAGAGAGAGAGAGCGAGCGCGCGAGAGAGAGAGAGAGAGCGAGCGCGCGAGAGAGAGAGAGAGAGAGAGCGCGCGAGAGAGAGAGAGAGCGAGCGCGCGAGAGAGAGAGAGCGAGCGCGCGAGAGAGAGAGAGCGAGCGCGCGCGAGAGAGAGAGCGAGCGCGCGAGAGAGAGGCGAGCGCGCGCGCGCGCGCGCGCGCGAGAGAGAGCGAGAGCGCGCGCGAGAGAAACAAGTTTCCGAGTTCAAGAAGTTTTATAGAAGAAATTTTTTTTATTATTATTAAATTTTGTTATTATACTTATTGGATTTTAATATTATTTTTATCTTAGACTCGAAAATGTTTTTCTATTTCTTTTTACATTGCTTTTTAAGTGTCGAATGTTCATGAAAGTTATTTAGTTATTTACTGTAGAAAACAAGGCAACATGTGCCGTTATTTTTTTGTATACTAGGACTGCATGTCCATTTATTCAGTAAAGAAAAACAAAATTTTAAAATCTGTCTTTGGGGTTGTTAGTTGTTTACATACTTCAATAGGACTTTTTAAAAGTTTCATCTCTTGCAAACACGGATTCATATTCGCCGTTCATCAAACTGAGAGATCGTTCAGCCTTGTGTAACAAAATTTTGGCAAGTTTTTATTAATTTTCACTGTGCATTTCACTTCAATGCCATTCATTTGAGATTTTCTCTTTAAGTTACCTATTCAAATCTATCTATTTTATTTATGTAATAAACTGATATATTTAGAGTGATGAATAATTGTATGTTGACAAGAGTAGTATATGGACTATGTAATCGAAGAACGAAAGTAAAGATTGAGCTTGATTCACAGAACTACAAGGTGATAAATCCAATGCCTCAAGTAAACATCTAATTGAAGTTCAACCAAGTCTGGTCGGTTGATTATTGGTGGAACCCTGTATAATTGGAATGAATAGCCTGGCAAATGCACGGTGGATGCCAATAATATGTCCACGAATATATATTAGGAGAAGACCCTATATTAATGCTTTGAACAAGAATTTTAGGAAAAAAATCTCTTCTTATATTCGAATAAATATGGTATATTATGTTGTTTCCTTATCACATTGTGTCCTATATCATCTTGTGCAATTGATTTACTCTTTGCCTCTAGTTATCTTGAAGTTTTGTTTAATTTGAAGGGCCCAATAAAAGATGCAGAAGAAGGTGATGCTCGCTATTTAGCTCCTGAGGTGTTGCGAGGCATGTTCACAGAAGCCGCTGACATCTTCAGTTTGGGCATCTCGTTGCTAGAGGTGGGATCTAGCATGCAGCTGCCAGGCCACGGGCCCCTATGGCAGGAGCTGCGGAGAGGCATTTTGCCTTATTGCAGATTGGCTTGTAAGTTCTCCTATTAATTAATATAGTCCACTCAGTTCAAATTCCTTTGCAAGGGAAGTCTGCTGACATATACCCAATGGTTGACCCTCTGAGAATAAAGTGGTCACAGTAAGGGGACAGTTTTATTGAAATTTCTGAATGGTGGCTGAAGTTTGTTCCATTGAAAACTCTACATAAGGGTAATACTTATCGATGATGACATATCACAGATGTAAATCTGAAACATTACAAGTGCAGTTATTATTGCCCAGTTTTGTTGAGGAATGTGTCAAACTTACATCGTAATTTATTACCAGTTGAGTAGCACAGAGCAAGCAGTGTCGTTGCCTTAGCAGTGCCTCTGACTAGCAAGTCCTAAGGTTTGAATTCCCACATTGGCAAACTTTCCACGCTAGCTACATCGATTTCAGTCACTATTTTGAAGAGCACTTTAGCTAGCTACTCTGATTAGCAGTTTTCTAAGGTGTCCGAACCAAACCGTAATTTTAAGGCTAAAATCATTCAATGAGCGACTATAACGGAGCAGATCGGGCTGTTATACCTAAGTTTGCAGGTTCAAACATGATCTAAGCCATAGGTTTTTTATGGGTGAAAAAATCAATCGTACACCTTCCTTCGTAGGGAATGTAAAGCCGGCTATCCCATGTAGATTTACTTCATGTAAAAGATTCTCAAGCCCAAAAGAAGCCTCTGAGCTCAATTTAAATTGCCTGTTTCATCTCCCAAGTGATCTCTTCTTTCTCCACCATGTAAAATACGGCATAATTGAATTGAATGAGAATGAAGTCAATCACCACTTTCTCAGAATTTTATATACTGTTACTAACAACAATTTTGCTATGTTGGCAACTGGAATAAAATTGAATCTTTGTAAACTAACTGCTACAGAGTTACTGTTGTGCTTCTTATTCTCTCTTTCTTTTTCTTCTTTTCTTTTTCTCCTTTTCTCATTTTTTCCTCTTTCTTCTTTTCTTCTTCTCGTCGTCTTTTCGCCGTCTCCTTGTTATTCCCATTTCTTTATTTCACTACAATGCTGGAGGCAAACATCTTAATCCAGGTCTGTTAAGCCAAAGGACATAGACTTCCATATTACATCTTTCCCATCAACTCTCCCAGTATTCTTTGGACAATATTGCAGGTGTCCAGAATCACGAACTTCTGAACGGATATATAAACGTCATGGTTCAAATCTAAGATGTCAATACTGCTGTTTAGTGTGTTGGGGATTTCACCTGTAATGCCAATAACTGGTACCACTATGACTTTTGCCATACCCCCACATAGATTTTATTTTATCTGCCAAGGGCAGGTATTTGTTAATTTTTTCCGTGTGCGTTTTCTTCAGATTAGCTCGTAGAGGGACTGCTACATATGATGTAAGTTTTCCTTTCAGTCTGGAAAACGAGTACAATATCTGAAATGTTGTTCGGTATTGGTTTATTTGTAATTTTTGGGTGGTTTCATGAAGTTTGCATTTCTTGTCTTCTCTTATTGGTGAAGGTTCATATGTAACGGAGTTGTATGGTACCTGCTTCTCATTACCAAAACACTTTTGCCTTAGAGCCTGGTGAATAATTTTGGCCACACAATTATGCCTGTCTAGATATTGTTTTGGTGCTAGAACTGAGCATCCGGAAATTATGCAATCAAACCCCTCCTCTTTTTGGCCACACATCTGCACATGGCGTCTTGTGTTTTCATGGATGATGTACTTGAAGTAAGCTGCTCTTGCGATAACCTGATCTTGAATCCTTCATCTTTCTAATTGTTTGTTTGTGAGAGTCTGTAAGGAAGGATCGTACATTATGTTGGACTGTTTGAAAGGCTTTGCTCTGTGATCTGCTTTTATACTAGCAGTCATTGACTCATTGGATTTTGCCTTTTGGAAGAAGTAATCTCCCTGATTTTTCACTTGCATATACTGGTGTTGACACTAGGAATACCCATGTCTCCATCTGCACAGGGCATATGAAACTTTTCAATTGAACTGTGTGGATAATGTGCTCTTGCTTCACAAAATTCTTTCCTTGTTTTTATGTCTAGATTCTTTAGCTCAGTGTTGGTCCATTTTAGTAATCTAAAGGAATAAGTGAGTACTGGGTTGCATGTATGTTGCTGGGTTGCATGTATGTTGATTGCTTTCTCTTTGTTGTGTGCACTCATCTTGGATGTAATTATTACCAACCATTTCCTTTGCAAGTAAATCATCTATCCCTCTAGACTGCAAGTATCAGAGATATTTGTATTTCGTTTCCTCAGCCATTCCTTTGATGGTGCCTTGCTCTTGATTTACCTCACAACCAGAGTATTCTACCCATTCTCCTGTACTCATACTGCTAATTCTTCACTTGAGGCCAAATTTCATGTTCACGTTGTTGCTGAATTTTCCCCTGCAATCTAGAAGGCTGTGAAGATAACTTTTGTTTTCAGCATAAAATTTCAAGTCGTCCATACACAAAAGGTGACTTAAACGCTCATGCTTAAAACATATCTCAGGAACCCTTCACTTGATTTTCATCTCAATAGATTTCCAACATTTCACTCACCCAAGTGTAAGGGACACTGTCAAATGCTTTCTGATAGCCTATATATGCAATATATAATGATCCCTTTCTATATTTTACAGAGTTGCTAGTGATGGAATCGACTATCAGTTGTCCCTTGCATCCTCGTGATCCCTGATGGCATCCCTTCTGTTTGTCTAATATTATTTTTGTCTAGGCGTTGGTATATTTTTCCGTTTATTATGGATGTAAGCAGCTTGTAGTGTTGGGGGACAGTATGAGGTGTGTTTTGCTGGATCAGCTCTGTCCAAGTTCTCCTTGGGGATTCCTGCTGTCAAAATCAGAGGCATTGCCTCCAGGTTTTCCAATTTACCGGTGTAATGCTTGGCAGGACGTTTATGCATACCGGTGAATTTCTTTAACAAAATTTTGTAATCTGTTGACTCCTGGTCTCTTTCAGTTAAATGTTTTCGAGGGAGCTATTTTCACTTCATTGATTTTTCCAGTTGAATATTGTTTTCAATCTGGATATACGTTGCTTTTCAGTCCTCTACCATTTTGTCTTTTTGTGTTCAACAGATTCACCCCATACATTTTGACAGAAACTGAAAGTGTCCTCAGCGTTGGTGATGATGTCTTTGTCTGCTTCTCTATTGGATGCTCTGGTTCTTAGTTTTCTGGAGTTCTTTTGGTTGTTTGTAAATTGGTTGTCTCTGAGATGTGCCTTATTTTTTGGTAACGTTTTAACCTCCTCGCAAGTGCAATAAGCCATTGTTTTTGACTGTCTAGTTCAGTGTTCTGCATCTTCAGACGTCAATTATTATTATTATTATTATTATTATTATTATTATAACAAATTTTAGTGTTTACAAGGGAAACAGGAAATTGTAATGGACACTCAGGAGGATACTACTACTGAGTAGTGTGGCTCTCTCACCCATTGAAAAACCCACAAATCCCTCTTTCCTTAGACAGGAGAACCATTCCGGGACCGCTTTCGCGTCTTGTCGTTTGCCCTTGGGAGCTATTCTCGTCAAATTGTCTCTTTTTATCCATTTAAGTTATTGGCCTGGGATTTATTCTAGTTTCTTGGTGCGGAGTACCTTTCCCACGTAGGTAGATATCTGGCTTCCAATTTTCTTCGCTGGTAAGCATCATCTCTAAGATATTATCAGGAGTTATAGCTCCAAACCGTTCTTCTAGTATACTTCTGTCTGTTGCCCATCTGTCGGAGACAAAGAATGTGTGCTCAGCGTCATCTGAGTGTGGCAGTACATGCATTCCCCACATTCTACTTTCTTGTCGGTGGAGGTATTTGCGGAAATATCCGTGATCGGTGAGGAACTGTGTAAAACGAAAGACTTCCCCGTGCTTACGCCTGACCTGAAGACTTATTTGCGGGATGAACCAGGCTGTCCATCTTCCTCCGCTTTAATTTCCTGGGTGTTCTGCCAGTGCCTCCATTGTGAGGGCTCTGGCTTCTCTACGTACTCGTCATGTTTCCAGTTGTCTTCGTCCGCTGGATAAGTATCCTGAGCAATGCGACGTGATTGCAGGTTCGGAGGTGTTCACTTGCGAGTGCCGGCGAGAGCCTAGATCTCCGATCCGTACAGCATAATAGAGTGCGCCATGGAGATGAGTCGACTCCGCTTCGCTTGCTCGGTCTCGGTCCTCAGTTTGCTTAGTGCTCCAGTCACTCATGAAGCCTTATCCGCTGCCCGTCTTGTGTGGTTACCGAAGAAGAGTTTGGTGTCAAACGTGAGGCCAAGGTATTACACTGACAGCTTCATTCGGTTAATCTCAGTATCAACAATCATGGAAATCAGTGTTGGGATCTGCTTTCTTATCTAAATGACGAGTTCAGTCTTTAAGTAGAGTAGTAAGACGAAGCCCGTGATCCTCCCTCCATCACCTGCTTATGCTTCCACTGGAGTTCTGTCATCGTGCGTGCCTGGATGACAGCTGGCAATGTCGGCGTACCTTATCAGGCCAATGTCTTCATACATTTCTATCTGAAGTATGTAGTCACAAGAGACGTTCGATAAGTGGTCCCAGGATCGATCCTTGCGCTACTCCCGCCGGAACGTCTCTTTTGCGGGCGCCGTCTGCGGTCTTATAGACTAGATTCCTTTCGTTTAAGTAGTTGCCGAGGATTCTAGGATGTAGTGGTAACTTCAACTTCAGAGCCCTCAGGCTATCCGTCCATTTAGCCGAGTTGAAAGCGTTCCGCGTGTCTAGTGTTGCCAAGGGCACTATTTTGCGGAAGTGGTTTTCCTACCGTGTGTTCAACGGCTTCCACCACTGGCTGCGTCAGCAGTAGATCGACCAATCCTGAAACCGCATTGTCTGGTGGTCGTGAGCGGCGGTCGTCGGCCGGCGGCGTCTAGCCTCAGCAAGGCGCTCGGGAGATGGCTGCGGCGTGGCAGCGTTGACTGAAGGCAACGGCGCTGGGCCGGACATCGCCCGGCCCGTCGCCACTCTGGGCTCGCGGTCAGGCATTTATAGTCATGGCCCACTGGCCACTTGAGAGCCAGCGTCGGCATGAGATGTGGCGATGAGGCAAGGCCTTCGGGCGGCGGCAGAGCATCCGCTATCATCCCCCTCCCCCTCCCCCACCTCGGCAAGGCCCACCTACTCGTTGTGTCCCTGAGATTAAGAATCAGAATGCAGATGCTGAATGACGGAGCGAGCGTCTAGCAGCCTCTCAGAAGGCTTCGCGGGTCACGTGACCCTCCCCCGCCTCATTTCCCGCAATTGGCGGGCGTAAGTCACGCGCTTTCTTCCGCCCTATGGCGGCGGCGTTGTCGAGCGCCAGTGTCCTGCCAAATTCTGCGGAACTCGAACGTCATTGAAGTTCCGAGAAAGGGCGCGGCGGCGACGCGTCGCTCGAAGGGAACGGCGCTCGTATCTTCCCGTGAGACACCGGATGCGGCCGGGCGTGGGTTGCGCCGAGACATAAGGGCTGGATTCCACACGGCACCGGCGTCCCAAAAGCGCATGTACGTTTCTTGACACCCTTTCGCCGCAGCGTTACACTCAATATAATTTTATAAAATGCGCGTCGCCACCTGCGCGTGCGACCGTTTCATTACAATATTTATTATTTCTGCAGGTAGGTTTATGCAACCTGGTGGCAGAACGCTACAATTTACATATTACAATTAAGAGTATTAATACAATGTTACTTTGAACTATTTTAAGACAATAATAATAATTATAATAAAGGCATAAATAGCATTAACTCTATATTTTATTTTATGTCTCTTGCACAGATATTTTAAACTAATAAATACACAACATGAATCACTTAGCACTACTTCACTTCAGAGCACTTCTCTTTCTATTTCTCTCTTGCAATACACTTCACATCACTCACCACACTTCAATACAAATACTACTTTGAATATAATTATCTATTTAATAAAGTATTGCATTTAATAGTAATTATGACAATACTAATAGTAATAATATAGTAATATCACAATACTAAATAATAATACAATAACTGCTTTAATTAGCCTAACTTACTAATTACTAAAGTTTACAAATATCATTAGTTAATTTACTTTTAAATCTTTGAGCACCTAGAGGAAAGGGTTCCAAGGCTATCATAGGCAACTTATTCCACTCCGTTATTGTGATATTTGTGAAGGATAATTTTCGAACTCTGTTCTCTGTGGTCTGAACTGAATTTTATGCTTGTGATCCGCTCTACTGAAGTGTGTGACGACTGAGTCGGATGTAGATAGATTTAGATTTAGTCAGTCAAAAAACAGTAAAAACTGTATGTGACGTAGGGGGGAGATGATTATCTGTGCACGTTTTCTTGAATCCCTTCCCGTCATTTTAACTATAAATACTTGAAAGATAAGTAAACGTTTTACATAAATAAAAATAAAAAATCGCAAGATTAGCAATATTTGAAAAATAGTAATTTTCATTTGCAAGTTATAGAAAACTTACTTCCATCGGTACACGAATTGCAAGTATGATTTTTCTGCATTGCTAACAAAATTGCAACTCGCCCTTACCTCTACTCTTACCATTACAAACAAAAGGAGAGTTCAACAAAACATGCGCATAGTGAAGCTACATTTACGACCAGAAGCAAAACAAGGGGCCATTTCAGCATTTCCTCAATGAATCAGGGAAACTGGACAAAAACCCGATGTGGGTCATTGACCCAGAAGCTGAAGTGCATTATTTGTTACAAACATTGTCTTTTTAAAAAAATATAAAAGTGTAAACTAATTCATTATATATCTCTTATAAAATATTTTTCTATTTTGATAATCAGTATAGTCTCTAATTGTATAGAACAGTTATGCAGCAGAAATCATTTTACTTTTACCTTAAATTTGTCAACCGACTTCAATTGTTTAATGTCATCTGGCAGTGCATTGTAAAGTAATGTACATGTATGTGGATTTCTGATATTGTGCTGTTGATATTGACACTTGATGAATGTGATTTTTACGACGTGTATTGTAATTATAAATATCAGTATTACATGAAAATATGTTCCAACGTTAAGTCACTTTTGACAACTATTACAGATTCATAAATATATAGGCAAGGCAGTGGGAAGATTCCAAGCGCAATGAAGAGAGGATTCCAAGGGTAACGCGGATGGCATTTTTTCATTATTCAAATAATTTTCTTTTTCAATCTAAAGATCTGAGTACTACATAATGAGTTTCCCCAGATTATTATGCCATATCTCAGGCTGGAATGTACATTTGCAAAATACACGCAACGAGCTGCATGAAGGTTAACAGAATTTGATAGAATTCTCAATGCGTAACATATTGAACTTTATTTAGTTCTTTAATTTTGTTATGTGTACATTCCATTTGAGGCTTGACTTTATTTATTTACGTCACAGTTAAAGACTGTGTGTGACGTGCTCTGGGGAGAAGTTAATTTGAAGTTACATTTATGACCAGAAGCAAAAAGACTGAATTGAGAGATTTTGTTACCTGAACATCAGCTAATTACATATTATTTAGTTTCAATGGAGCATGCGATTGCTGATTTGAAATGATAAAAATGCATTTAAAAAACTTTTTCTTTCGTTAACTATTAATTTATTACAAAACCAATTTCAAACTTCTAAAATCGAACTATTTATTGTATCTTTTTCTTTTTTGCAAAGAGGCAAACAGAACCGTCCTTCAGTTCTTGATAAACGACGGCATATCGTTTACGTATAACAGAAAGGATAGCACTGAAGATCGAGCCTTGCGGAACCCCACATTTAATTAGTAAAGAATTGGAAAGATAAGTAAATAATATCCTTTCGTGCCCGTACGGTATTTCTACTTTTTGAGATCGACGTTTATGGTGCGAGGTCATCCAATCTAGGGCGATACCACGAATTCCATAAGAAGATAATTTTGAAACCAAGATGCTATGATCAATAACGTCAAAAGCTTTCCAAAGATCTAAACATATTCCAATGGGTGTTTTGGTCCATTGATGAAGCAACATCTTTAAGAAAAGAAAAAATGGCAGTCTCCGTAGATTTTGATTTCCTACACCCGTGTTGCAAGACAGAAAACGCTTCGTTTTTCCTGAGAAATGTTTCCATTCACGTATAGAAAAACCTCTAATATTTAGAGAAACCTGACATAAGAGAAATTGGTCGGTAATTTTAAATTTCATTTTTGATTCCTTTTTAAAAAGTGGCTAATTTTTGCTGTTTTGAAAATATCTGGAAATATTCCTGTGCATAAAGACGCATTGAAAATGTGACTTAACGGGTGTATAAATGCTGGTATACAAGTTTTCAATAAAAAAATCCGGAAATGCATCAAAACCAGATGAATATTTATTTTCTAGTTTACTGACTATTCGTAAGATTTCGTTAGAAGTTTCGGAAAGAAAAATCGTGTCGAAATTTTTTTGAGGAAGGTAATGATGTTGAATTTGACGATTTTAGTCCCTTTGTGAGTTCAGCCGCAATTCTAGAATAGTGTCTGTTGAAGAGATTTGCCACTTTTCCGGACTACTGGCTTCTCCTTCGTTATCGTTTAAAACAACCTTCTCTACTAAGTAACGAGATGATGCGGTCGTATTTTTTTACAATATTCCACATTGCTTTAGTTTTGTTACTAGCGTTTAAAATATGTTTATATTATTTTATTATATTATATTATTATGATTATATGCCGATCAGATGGCCGAGATCGCTAAGGCAGTAGTGCCGGAGTGGTTTCGGACCAGTGTATTTGTGTGTGTTTGTATGAGTGTGTCGTCCTTTCACTCCTCATTATCATCATTTCATCTTTCATACCCCCAGGGCTAACAACCCTGGGGGATAAAAATCGGATTCAGTAAAAAATACTGATCCCCCCCCCAAGTGGAGATTACATACACCTGCTACCGCGATATGTGATACTGAGCCACGGTAAATGCAGGATGTATGAACGCGTGGTCTTAAGTTGGCCTATTCGCGAGCCAATTATGATTATATTATTTCCATGCTGGATAACTAGTATACGGTTTGTACAGGCCACAGTCTTGCCTTAACCCTCCTGATTTCGTCTCCCATTCTACTTTCTTCCTATTGCTTCGGAAAGTAAGTTTACACGCCCTTCTCTGTACTCTATTCAAATATTCCGATTGTAATATTCTATAAGGGTCCCAACAAACCTCTCCCTATTCCATTAATTGTAAAAAAATCTGTTAAAAGTTATTAGGCATTAAAAGTAAGCCAATTCTCTTGCTTTCGTAGTACGCTTTTGGAGTATCCGCATAGTAAAATGCGAAGACCTCCAGGCTTTCTCTACGACAAAGTTTACCTAATTTTCTCAACTCGATTTGCTATCAAAAATTATTCCCTTGTACTTACAAGACAATACTCTTGGAATATTTTCGTTGCCTAAAAGTTTCAATGTATTTGCGTCCCCTACCAAACGTGATGGTTTTGCTTTTCGAACTATTTATTGTCTTGTTTGTTTTTTTTTCCGCCCAGAAATGTAGTCTATCTAGATCACCCTTCGAAATATCCTCGTCTACTTTTGATTGAATAACTCGGTATATTATACAATCATATGCAAATGGTACTGTGTTTTGAACGAATGCGTATCAAAGTGCGTGGTAAATATGAGAATAAAGAAATAGATAAGAACTCTTTATGTAGAAAGTATCTCCTCAACCAATATCCTTTTAATTTAAATGTATTAATTTTTTTAAATTTAAGTCACGTATTTATTTGAAAATTAACAGGAATGTGATTCTAATTAGTATTTAAATGTGTTTGATTAATTAAATGCGAAAAAATTCAATGCGTTTAAAGTAATATATCTAAGCTGCAAACTAATAAATACAATTAGATTACTATACTTTACTTATTGTAAGGCCACGGAATTCGTATTTTATTTTCGACACTTTGAAACGCAAAGTAAAAGTTTTTTCGTTACTGTTATAGACGAAACTTCTATAAAAGCAAATCTAAATTTATAGAGCAAATAATGTTTGGAAATCTATAAACGCGTTTAAATAAGTTTGTCCGTTACACCGTTATTAAACTAATATCTGTATTACTTCTTTTTCACTGCAGGGACGTTCATTAAGTTGTAATATGAAGAAGAGGCGATTTTAGGAAGCAGGGTGAAAGGTCTCTTCGAACTGATTCGCCTTTACTCCTGCCCGGCAACCAATGCCGCCTCGGTCGGCGGCAACTGACGGAACTCGTGCCAGCTGGCAGTCCTAAATTCCCTCCCCCGCAGTTTAGAAAAGGAGGCTGCACTGGTCAATGGTGACTATATGACTTGAGGATCAAAGATCGGAACTTTTGGGGGTAAATACCCGATCGAAATCCACGATCCAAATGCCCAATTCTCCCTGAGGAAGGACGCAGCGTCTCCCGGATAGCGAAGCAGCGACGTCCTGCCTTTGAAGATGTTTTCTCCTTCGAGACTCGGTACTAGCATTAGAGCTCAGGGCGTTCTTAAATCAAAATGCGGGTTTTATGCCAAGATCTCAATTTGACAGAAAAAATGTATGACTTGGTTTGGGAGCAGTCTGAAACACTTGTGTGGCTATTAATACCTCTGTTGACTACTTTGTACAACGTGTGACCGTAAAAGTACCCCGTAATGTAGGTAAAAGCTTCTGCTGAAAAGAATAATGGCGCTGATGCTTTTGTTTCAAACATAACTCTTGTGGTTTTTCATTCTATTCATTGAATCCTTCTGAAGCATAATCCATCCATCACCTTTGTGCCTTTCAGTAATATTCAATTCAGTGACGTTTTCGATATGGTTTGTGGGCGTTTCATGTAATTCAACCGATTCACGTAATATAAAACGTTTAACGAACACGTGTTAACGAACAGGTGAACACCCAATTTCCTGTTGTCGCCGCTCTGGATGGCCGAGGGGCTGGGACGTGCGTTCGACTCCCGCCGTGGGCATGGTTGGTTGTCCCTTGCCTTCATGCATGTGTGTTGTCGCGGAATGCCTTGCGAATGTTGACCACAGGCCGGAGTGTGTAGTGTAAAGGTCAATACGTATTCCCATGAGGAACATAGTGTGTACTCGACGCGGATAGTCGAAAATTGGCATCTTCTGAAGCTGGAAAAAAAAAACTGAAAAAAAAAAAGAAAGTAGTTTGGTCATGGAGATCTCGAAGACTGATGCATTGATGACTCTTAACTAATGTGACAGTAGAACATAAAATGAGTAAGTTCTAGCATGTGCATTAAAAAGATATTTCCAGTGGTGCCTTGTGAAATCCCTAAAAGGAATTATTTGTAACTGTGTTTGTTCCTATCAAAGAGGTTTTTACATGTTATAATGTATCCCGATATAAAAATCACTGCAGACGTTCATGTCAATATTTTATTGAATATTATTATTTTAAAATATTAGTTAAGCAGCACGTTTTTAGTTGTCTGAATTTCTGCATTATGAAATTAATTTTGTCCTGTTGGTTTTTTAGGTAGTTCGAAAGAATTTTTTTATTTAATTTGTGAAATGATGTCTCCTCTGCCCGATGACCGTCCATCAGCCAGCAAACTCTTGAAGTACAATAGATTGTCCAAAATGTACCACAAGCGCCGTCTGCATGCCTTCTTCACTGATGTGGTAAGTCCACACTATCCTAACATCCTTACAAGTCTCCTGAACTGTTTGTTGTCACTGGTGGTATTGATGAGTGGAGTGAGTGACAAATTCAACGGAAAAGGGTCAAAAGTCAGGCTTGATGTAGTTTGGGCTACCTTACGTCCCTAGCTTTTGCGTCAGGTGGGATGAGAGCTGCAAATCACAATATCGTTGAAAACCACCTTTTTGTCAGTTGGGAACAAACGTATATTCCAAAAGGACTATGCTTGAATAACACTGGTAGGTAAACGAAGGATTATGAAACGTGTCTGCTTGATACTACGCGTCCTAGGCACAGATGCCAACGTTCCAATAATCATGCTGCAACGTTCATCAATGTGAAATGCATAGGACGTGGCGTCTCCTGGACAGCCTAGTAAAAACAAAGGATGAGTTTCTTCCTCACAATGTTAGTCATGGAATGGACTATTTGTCTAGCTTTGAATCCTACGGAGAATGTTGTGGAATCTTGTCTAGAGCTATTTATAAACGTCGGAAATAATATGGCGATGTTAAAAATTAGCTACTTTGTCAGCATGGAGAAATTTGCAATTGTCCGCGTTAGAAAAGTTTGAGGATTGTACCAAGACGTAAGTCGTATGAACGCAGGAGTCATGTCAAACAGGACGTTTATTGTACATTAAAAAGAAGTAGACTTTTATCCAACTGTATTCCAATCTTCAGTTGTTAGCAAAATAAACAAGAATAATTCTAAATGTTCCGTAGGATCTTTCAGCAGATCATGTTCCGGAAATAGTTAAGTTTTAAAATCAGTGACAAAAAAAATTATTGACTTGACGTTTTCTCTAAAGCCGAAGATAGACCGATAAAGCCTCGTTTCCTCCTCATGGCATGCGCCGAGGAAGAAAAATATTTTTAAATTGTTAGTGCTGACCGTTTGGCGCGCGCTAAAGATGAAGCTTGTGGAAAACTGCAAAACTGTGGTGCGACAAAGGAGCTGTACCTTTTTTGAAGTATGAACGGATATTCAAATCGAAACAATTCGGGAAACAAAGATTCCCAACCTCCAGATGGAAGTGACTACTCACCCAACACAACCTTTGCCAGGGAGTGGCGAACGACGAGGATTTTGCTGCAGGGTGAGGAAGAATTTGTTTCATTTTTTAAGAGCCAGCGTGTGTCACATTTACAGGATGAAGAGGAGCGAGCGTGGGCGAGAACTCCCACTTCCACTCTTATTCTGACATTCGATCTTCCATCTCTCCTTGGAAAATATCTCTTGCGGTGTTTATAACCTCAACGTACGGCAATACGTTTCTGATCCTTTGCTGTGTTTTAAGTGACAAAGGTTCGGTCATGCACAACAGCGGTGCATGGCAGAAAATGCGGAAAATCGATGCACGAAGCTGAACCTTGCGCTACACCACCGCATTGTATAAATTGCGGTGAGCGTCCGGCCAACTCGAAGTAATGCCCTGCCTTTGAGGGAAAGAGAGTTGAGTCGCTGAGGCCAAACGCACGTATCAGGCAAGGAATCCTGTGGATGGTTCTCGGTCCTTCAGGAGCGCCGCGAGACGAAGGCCCCGTTCGCTAGCAGCGAGATCCCCTCCAAGTAGGGCCATGCATCTGGAGAGAGGAGCTGGCATGCTCCTTTTCCTTATTACGAAACGTCTGTTCTCCCTCCCCGGGAGTCTCTGTGCTGCACGTCCCTTCCATTTCCGCCAGTCATTGTCTGGACTTTTCTGCCTAAACTAAAGTGGTATCTTCTAGTGCCGTGTTAACCCAGGGCCCCCAATAGTTCTTAAAAATTTTGAATACTAAGTTTAAAGAAATAGAAAGTGTATAAAAAATGATGTATAATTAAACAATGAGCAAAAGATTGGCCTAAGCGAATGATACACGCGCATCATTTGATAAGTGGTTAGATTATGAGAGGCGCGAAAGAGAGAACTTGTAAGGATGAAGCGACTGCAGTGCCGAGGTGGCGTGGCGCTATATGAAAGTAACGTGTGCAATCAATCGGGAAGTGCAGGAGGGAACATGTGAGAAGAAAGAGGTGTGAGAACGGTGGATAGGTCCGAGAAATCGGGAGTAAAAATGATACATAATTATACAAAATATTTATACATAATTATTCAAAACTGTGGTATATGCTAATATTAGAGGATTGTGCATACTGCATAAAATCCCTTTGTTTGTAGCTGTGATGAACATTTAATAAAAGCCGAAACATTGACAATTTAAGTGATGTTTTTGTACTGACCTAAACTCAAGAATATTCAATTATATAAATCAAAGTTGTCAAGAAATCAAGCACATTTTCTTTTTTTCAGTTTTGCTTTGTCAAATCGGTTTATTTTAGAATTAGCCTTCAGGTGTAGTGGGACATTGCAGCATGAACCTGTCCAGCAGACAGGGAGGAGGGAACATATTAGATATGGAGGAATAATGTAAGAATTGTGTTTGTATCAATATTTTTCATGCCTGTTAATATTGCACTGAAAAATAAGTGTTGTTTCATACACCCGAAGGTGGAAATATATATTCCGAAATGTCAGCACCCTGATTTGTTTTTGTTTTTTATTATGTAGCTTCATTAGCTAAATCAAATTATCCAGAATATTCCGTACCAAGGTAATAAACTGTTGTTCTGTAATTAATAATGCTACGTTAATGATGTAATTATATTTTAAATTTTCTGTATATTTTATGTAATGCTTTTATGGGGGTTTGGAATTTCATCACAGTTGGTTTTGCGCTGTTAATAAGGACAAATAATGGAGATGTTTTCTTGTTGATTAATGTGTTGTGGATTGTAATGTGTTCTTCATGAGGTCGTATGTTTCTGTAGACTTCAACTATGAAATCAATATGCAAATGTATGGCTATGCATTGTGGAATAAAATTTCTCAAGCCACTGGTATCGCGGATGTGCCCCGCATCCTGGAAGCGGAAGGCAGCATTAAATCAGCCTGACTTGAGAAGAATTGGTAAGTTGGGGTATGAAGTACAAATTATTCTTCAACCAAACATTATTCATTAATTGTCTTTGTGAAAAAGAGACGATGAAGGAATATTTTGGTTAGACTGTCTAAATTTCAATAAACTGACAAATTTTGATGAATTTGTCAAATAATGGTAGGAAGTAAACACTGAAATAACTTTCGTTTTTTGATATTTCATGAATGTGTCCTGCTTATGGTTTGTATTTGATATTTTTGTAAATGATGATGCCAGTTTTGATATAGACAATTTTTGTTTTGACGAAACAAGTTGGCAATTGTTTTGAACCCGCTTTTTGATTGAGAAAGCGTTGACGAAACTCAAATTAAACATTCTCATCTTAAACTTTCAGTTACAACGTTTTTCGCAAGAGGAAGATGATTCTTCCCTCATTCTAAGGTTTCATTGTTTTCTGGACATTGGTTGTATTTTCAATATGAAAAGCCACAATGATATAAAATATTGTATCAATAACTTTGGGTAATGATTTTATTGTGCAAGAGTTGTGGGAAACTGATGTGCTGAAGCATTTCCTGTCAGCAGGGCATCGATGTCAGGATCCGCCTCCTTTCACACGGCCCACCACCACCCGCACAAAGGAGGAAGAGCGGCTCTTTCACCTGCGCTTGTCAGCTTGCAAGAAAAGGTAGGTGGGGCCCTTGCAAGATTGTGCATTGAAGTACTTGCCCTGGTTCTGATGTCTTGCCCCTCTCGTTTCTACTCTTTGGTTATAATGGTTTGGTTTAACAATTGAATCTGAATACTTGCTCTGCGTTTTATTTTATCTTTAGCACAGGGAACACGCGCGAAGCCAAGCTACTCGCTACTGATAGTGAAAGCTCAGTTCCATTCGCCGTGACTAGATCAAGTCACCACGAAAGTCTTGCTGTAAAAATCAGACGCCCATTCGTCCATTCCTGTCGTTGCCGACGCCACTTTGGTTTGCCAGTGTCTGGTGCCTTCGCATCTCCATGCGAATCCTATCTGCGCGGAATGGCCAATATCACAACACGCGTAGTGTGCTCAAGATGTGGAGTGTTGCATTCTTGTGGATGTTAAAAACTTTGTTTTTGTTAAAACATCAATGTTTTGAAAACCGCGATATCGATGTCGTAACCTTGGTGCTTAGGTGAATGCATTAGACGAGCAAATAAAACAATAAAAGCTGCTCATTGGCGTGCAATGACGTTTCATTAATGCAATTTTTATTAACAATTAGTTCTGCCAGATCTCAGCATTGAAAAAAGAGCACACAGTGTTTGCTCAAAGGAAGCCTGATGTAGACAAAACAAATGTGCTAGTGTATATTGCAACTTCTGTACACGATAAAACGTTATCTTAATTCTTCCCTTCCATGTACGTTGTACCAATCATTACAAAAACCTTTTATTTGAATTTATTTTCTTGCATAAATCTGGTTTAGAAATTATGTACGGAAACCTCTGTGTGAATGATACATTTTTAAAGTTATATTTGAGATTCCAAATAGCTCCCACTATTTCTACAGAGAGATTATTTCTTGCATTACTTCATTGTACTTGCATAAAAGAAAAAATATTTCCTCCTTACCATTAAGCAATGGGACAAAAAAGTCCGGTGCAAACTCTAATATCACCAACTTCTGATCGAGACCCCATCTCGATCAGGTTTTGTCTAGTTTCCCTGATCCATTGAACAAATGCTGAGATGGCCCCTTGTTTTGCTTCTGGACCGAAATGTAGCTTCACTTTGCGCACGTTTTGTTGAACTCTCCTTTTGCTTGGAATGGTTTCAGTAGAGGTAAGTGCAAGTTAAGCTATTTTGTTAGCAATGCAGAAAAATCATACTTGTAATTCGTGTACTGATACAAATAATTTTTCTATAACTCTGAAACAAAAATGACTATTTTTTTCAAACATTGGAAATCTCGCGATTTTTTAAAAATTTATTTTTGGTTATTTATTTTAAACTTTTGCTCATTCTGGGATTCTTGGGATTCTGGAACTCAAGAAAACGTGCGCAGATAATCTTCTCCCCCTTACGTTACATACAGTTTTTACTGTTTTTTTACTAAATGAATCTAAATCTCTAATCTCACCAACGTACTTATAACCTACTCTAAATATCTGTATTGTCAATTTGTTTGAAGTATTGTGCCTATTTTAAGCAAGATATTTTTAGCAGTGCCTGTTATGATTAAACAAACACTTGTTTCTTTAATGAAAAATAAAATGCTCATTGAGAAAACGAGTGTGAACGAAACCTTGTGTTGCCTTGTTACATGAGCTTTCAGACTAGCACGCAGTACGGCGTCGCCGTCTAGCGGTGCTATTTCTGAACTAACATACATCTCCCTCACAAGATATAATTTTAAAAAACATTATACAAATATTCTTTCAAAATACAACATATTGCTTAAACATAATCTTTGTAATACTTTGCTTTGTTTGCTATCCACCTGATCTTAGCCTTTGGATTCGTTGGATTACATTCGGCCTGTGTTTGTGGTTGGACTACCTTTGATGTACCTGGTTGATTAATTTCAGTGAGAGGTGGACTGATTACATCATCCTGTTTATTGACAAGTATCGTTTTGATCTGTATTTGTTTGTGTGTATTCTTGTGTATATGAATTTTTAAGATATCTGTTTATAAGATCATCATAACTTTCGTTGTCATTCTAATCAAATCTGTTAACTTCAAATTTCCTCAAAAATCTGCGATTTCTCACATAAATGTGGTCATTTCTATCTAACTTAACAACATATGATCTAGGCCTGCTTTGGTCACCATCAATAATGATCGCAGGTTCCCAAGTACCCTTCTCTGGTATCTGAACCATAGCTTGATAATTTTTCTTTAGTACTGTTAAATCTTTGGCGTTCCTAATATAATATTGCTTTTCTCTTAGCTTTTTCTCTTCATTCACTTTTTCAAATTTTACATCTTTATATTTTGGCAAGAGCATTTCTCGCTTCGTTGGCAACATACCATTCAATCGTCTTCCAAATAATAATTCGGCAGGAGAAAGAAGACCTCTACCTAATGGCGTGTTTGTATACTGAAGCAATGTAATGTACATGTCTTTCTTGTCAAACAATGCTTTCTTTAAACGTGACTTAACAGTTTGAACGTGCCACTCTATTCGGCCATTGGACTGCGGATACCTTGGAGTGCTTGTCCTGTTCACAATTTTCCAGTCGTCTAAAAATGTTTGAAACTTGATTCACAAACTGTACATCATTGCCTGTGTATAGAAGTTCCGGTTTACCAAGTCTGGAAAAAATAGATTTTTCATGATGTATTACATTATCGTACGTAGTGTTATCATTTAATCAACATACTTCTGAATACGCGTCTGCTATTAACAATATTTTTTTCTTCGAGTTCGAACAAATCAGCAGCTATTGTGTGCCGTTCAGAAATTTCACGAGTCATCATTGTTTCTTTGTGATTACTATTTTGGAAAGTTAAACAAGTTGGACAGTTCATAATGACATCTTGAATTTCTTTGTCAATTTTAGGCCAAAACACATTTTCGACTGCCCATAAAATCGTTTTCTCAATTCCTATTCAAGGGTATAGGCTATCTATCATGTCTCGTCTCATGATTTTGGGAATTACCCATTAATCTCCCCTGTAGAGTGTTTCTTTGACTACAATTCATCTCTGCAAAACCAGTATAGCTTGATATTGTCATTTACCTGTCCTTTGGAATTTGGCCATCATTCCAGAATTACTGTCAAGTTCTGTAATTCCTCGTCTTTGGCTTGAACTTTCTCGAACTATTTTGGAGAAATATTGTGAAATAAAGTTAACTTGCTCATCTAAGTCATTTTCGTTGACTTCAAAATTTTTGTCATCATAACTGGCTTGATAGAGCATTGATCAAATATAATTGGGATCCGGACTTGTATTTTGCTGTAAATTGGTAGGGCTGCAAGCTGATACGAAGGCGTTGTAGTCGCATCGGCGTTTTGTCTAGATCCTTTTTGAAGATTGACTCTAATGGTCTGTGATCCCATTCTACTGTAAATTATTTACCGTAAAGATATTGGTGAAAACCGTGGCACCCGAATACTATGACTAGCATTTCTTTTTCAATTTGTGCATAGCGTTGTGTATCAATTGAAATTTCCATGCCTACACTACTGGTTTCCCATCCTGGAGAACTGCTTCCAATCCGTCCTTTGAACTATCTACCGACAAAGTTATCGGTTTCTTTACATCGTAGAATTGTAAAACGGGACTGGTTGAGACAGTTTTTAACTGTATGAATTCTTTCTGGTGGGAGTCTGTCCACATCCAATGCACATCTTTTTTAATTGTGTCAAATAGTACTGATGTCAGACAGATTGGGTATATTCTTAGAAAAATATGTAATCATTCCCAAAACTCTGCTGAGTTACGCGACGTTCTTTGGTGTTGGTATCTGTTTTATTGCTTCCACTTTGTCTGTGTCAGCTTTAATTCCATCGACAGAAATAGGTCCCATGGACTTGACATGATTCATACAGTATTGTATTTGTTTAGACTAAATATTACTCTTTCTCTAGCTGTTGAGAGCACGATTCACAGTTACTTCATGATCTTTCTTTGTCTTCGAATATATAATATCATTAATGTACACTTTAACGTTTGGAATATCTTCGAAAATTTCAGTGAAAGTTCTGTAGAAAATCTTTGAAACTATCCAAATGGAAGCCTAAGAAAACGATACCTGCCAAAAGGTGTGGCGAATGTTCGATGCTGTATCTGACAACTCAATTTGCCAGAATCCTCTATGTGCATCGAGAACAGTGAAACAATTTGAGCCAGCCATTTCTGCCGTAATTTCTTCAGAAGTTGGTATTTCATACCTTTCTCTTACCAAAACTTGATTTAAATGAAAAGGGTCCAAACAAATTCTCAGGGATTTATTTGGTTTATGCACTAAAACCAGTGGGTTAGCAAATTCTGAGGGCTCGGTAATTTTAGTGAAGATACCATCATCTTCCATTTTACGTTACTTACTTTCTAAATCTTTCATTATTTGAAAATGGACCCTGCGACACGGAACTGCGACTGCTTGCTAACCTTTTAGTTTGAAATAATGAGTTTTATTGTTAATCCTTCCTATACTTTGGAAAACATAGTGATGTTTTTTGCATAAAATTCGATTCGTTGTCAACTTCTAAAGCATCCACAGTTTTTCTTACCAAATCTAATTCTTGTAGACCTCACAGACCTAATTTTTTATTTTGTTGATTTTGCATTCGAAACTATAACTAAAACATACTGTACTTACGACTGCGCCATATATATACAGGTGTCCCATTTAACTTGACAACTCGAAATAACTCTAAAAAATACGCGATGTACGAAACATTGAGCCGCGACCAAATCTTGACAGTTTTGAAGGGGGAATCATTCTATGCTAAAATCATCACCCCCCCTGCCCCCAGCGGGTGGGGCGGTGGGCAGCATTGAAATCTTATATAGGAACCCCCTTTTTTTCAGATTCGGATTCTACGGACGAAAGTACATAAGTTTTGTCTGAAACCGTTTTCTGATTTGTCATAGGTGGCGCTGTAATCGCAAAAATTTGATTTCCGACTGTAATTTGAGTGGTTTAGAGCGTGGCCTCAGGGCACACCCGTCAATTTGTTGATAGCGTCTGTGCATGGTCCGTGTCTACAGTACTTCAGACGCGATCCGATATTTATTAAAAGTTTACCTTACTAAACTAACATTCCTCCTTGTTGCATCATAGATTATATAAATGTGCAAAAAAAATTGAAATGATTTTCATTTACGGCGAAGCTGAGAGAAATTTCGACGCTGCTGTTAATTTGTATGCTCAACGTTTTCCTGACAGAGTACGATCGCGTTCTTCTTTCGTTAGAATTGTTCTACAATTCTCCACTGACATCCGAAAAAAAGAACACGTAGAGTTTCTGCTACTGGAGAGAATAATCAAATATCAGTTCTGGCTGTAGTAGCTCATAATCCACAAGCTCAATTTTTCGTATATCGCGTATTTTTTTTAGTTATTTCAAGTTGTCAAGTTAAATGGGGCACCTGTATGTAAAATATTGTAACCACTCACACCGTCGTGGTCACCCCCGACTCACCTGATTACTAATTTTTCTTCTCAGATTCAGCATTGCCCTGGCTGCTCGGTCGGTAGACTCCCTGGAGGGAGCATACGTGTTTGGGGTAAACTACTACTACCACCACTACATTCAAAAGCATACTCCATTTGTTTTAAAATGAATTTAATACGCCAATTTGCGATTTAGGTGAAGCCTCATATTAAAGTTAACCTTACTATCTTAAAAATAAAATGAGCTTTTACTGCCGGCATAGCCAGGATGTATCTCTGCCCGCTGGACATTGTGCTTGCGGGAGCGGTGGCCCCGCGTCCCAGCGTCTGCGAGTGGTGCGGTCGCAGGCGGCGCCTTCACCCCGCTCCTTTGTCCATCAGTGCGGCGGGCGACAGTGCATCGGCCTGTGCGTTGGCAGCACGATCCGTGGTCGCGTTGCTCGTGTCCCGGCCCGTCGTCGCTCCGGGCATGGCCCACTGCAACTGCTTCCAGCTATCGACCCCAGAGTCGGTCTGAGATCTTTCGATGCAGCAAGCTGGATCTGCGGTCAGAAATGGAATGAACTGGCTGCTGGCTCCGAGGCCAGAACGTAGAGGTCGCTCCGCGGATCCGAACAGAATGAAGATCGTGCGTCTAGAGCTTGCCATGAAGACTGCGGATCACGTGACCCTCCCCCGCGTCATTTCTCGCGATTGGTGGACGCGCGTCACGCGGTTTCTCCGCCCTATCGCGGCGTTGATGACGACCGCCCGCGCCTTGCCAAATTCACTTGGGTCTGAGAGAAAGGCGTCGTATCGGGCCCATTGCTCCGTTGAGTCATAAGGTGTGGCCTGGCGTGGATTGCGCCGCACAAAAGGGCTGAATTCCACCGATCCCAAGCACGCTCGAGAAGGCCTCGGGTAGCAAGGCGACAGTCTTGGCGTCCTCAGCGGCGACGTGCTCAATGAAATTATTAATTCACGCGTCGCCATATATATATATATATATATATATATATATATATATATATATATATATATATATATATATATTTGTTTAAAAAAATAAAAATGGTAACTTCCAATTTATTTATAATAATTATATTTCTGCTAATGAGCTTTCGCTCGGTGGCAGAGTTTTACAGCACATATACAGAGATATTAATGTTACATATATATAATATGAAAAGTACAACTAAGTAAAACAAAGGAGAATGTCTAAGAAGACCTAACATACACAGTTATTTGGCATCACACGCAATTCTCTAGGCGTTTCCGGAAGCAACGCACACTGGAGGGAAAAGTCGCCAGTACTGCCGCAGGTAAATTGTTCCAGTCAGTTATTGTCCGGTTGGCAAAAGAGTATTTACCTACGTCGGTTTTTTGATTCCTATATTTGATTTTGCATGGATGATCTCCTCTTCCGAAATATTGAGGGTGCCCTATCCTAGTTCGAATGTCATTTAACGCTTTACATCCAGTGTACGCTTTCAGAAGGTTTACTAGTCTAGCGATCTTTCGGCGTTTTCCTAAGGGTTCCCGCATCTGAGTTTGATCAATGTTTTTTCCAACAAGTTTTATTGCTCTATTTTGAATACGGTCTAACAAATTTATCTGCCCAGCCCTATACGGGTCCCAACACGCGGAGCTATATTCCATCACCGGACGCACAAGGGAAGTATACGCTAAGCGCTTTGTGTTCGCGTTTCCTTTCCTCAATATCCGCATTACAAAATGGAGTGATTTCCAAGCTTTGCGCGCAACGTGATTGATGTGGTCGGACCAGTTCAAGTCGCTACGAATAATTACCCCCAGATACTTAAAGCTACTAACTTCAGGCACAAGTTGATCTGCAAGTGTGTATTTTAGTGAAATTTTGTCACGTTTCCTACTGAAGGTTACCGCTTTGCATTTCTTAGGATTAATTTTCATTTCATTTTCTTCCGCGCATTTCATAATTTTATCGAGATCCTTTTGCAAAATCTGCCGATCTCGGGCGTCGTGTATTCTCCGGTATAGTATGCAATCATCTGCGAAGAGCCTAATCGTTCAATTAATAGAATCGGAAATGTCATTAACGTATGTTAGGAATAGAAGGGGACCTAGCACGCTTCCCTGCGCAACTCCTAACGTCACTTGAATTTCATCAGAAAGATAATCGTCTATCTTAACTCTTTGAGAGCAACCGCGAAGGAAAGATTCGATCCAAGTGATTACTCTTGTATCAATTCCTGTATTTCGACGTTTATTAAGTAATCGCTCACACGGCACTAAGTCGAATGCTTTTGTAAAATCTATGACTACCTCGTCTATTGTTTCCCCTGCGTCTAAAGATTCGGAAATGTCTTGGCAAACTGTTAAAAGTTGGCTTTCGCATGAGTGGCCTTGCCTGAACCCATGTTGCCCTGCGTACAACCATCCGCTGTTTTCCCAAACCGCTCTCCTGTATTCTGCAATGACTTTTTCCATTTGTTTACCTACTACCGAAGTTAGACTAATCGGGCGGTAGTTTTCGACATCAGAGCGGTTTCCATCCCATCCATCCATCCCATCCATCCATCCATCCCATCCCATCCATCCATCCATCCATCCATCCATCCATCCATCCACACACACACGCACACACACACACACACACACAAATTCGGAGAGAGTTTATGAATGTTATTTAATTGTTTAGGCCTTCGGTCCTTTATTTGGCCCCCTATTATCGAATAAGGCACATTAGCATAAAATTGGTTATGCCACCCCTGAGTCAGGAATGTTAAAATATACAGACGGTTTTAACAGTATTATCACGTAGAGCTTGCTTAAGTATTATTTACTATTTATGTTAGGATATTAGTGATTTTCATTTAGTTAAAAAACTCTAAATAATGTGTGTGACGTATGGGGATGAAGTACCTTCTGTGCAGGTTTTCTTGAGCTCCAGAATCTCTTTCCAACGTTTTAACTATAAAAAGTTGAATGATAAAAAAGCGAGCTTAGCAACATTTGAAAACCTTACATTTTCTCTCTCGAGTTAGAGAAACTTTTTATATCAGTAAACGAACTGTAAATTTGATTCTTTTTGTACTGTTAATAAAATTGTAACCGATACCCTTGGCCCTCCTCGTATCATCTACCTCTTACAATCCGGCCCTACTCCTCTCCAAAAGAAGAGCTCAATAACACGTGCGCATAATGAAGCTACAGTTATGTCCAAAAGCAAAATAAGGGAGCATTAGCACAGTGGATTAGGGAAACTGGACAAAAACTTGCGACATGGGGTCTTTCATCTGGAAGCTGAAGCGCATTACTTGTTACAGGCATATTAAGACAGTTTCAAAATTATACGTTACAAATGAAAATTTAATTATGTATTATTGTTAAATAAATATTTTTTTATGGTCAGTATAGTCTCTAATTGTATAGAAACAGTTATGCAGTAGAATAGATTTCACTTTCAACTTAAATGTATGTTCTGATTTTAATTGTTTAATCTAGTGATGTATTTAGGGGCGCTTAGAAAAAACAACGGGCCTGGGGCAGTAGATCCAGGGGGCCCGTTTATAGCAAACAAAAGTTCCCTTTACACGGTGTATGTTATTAAGTAGTTAATTATGTTTCAACTACAGAGAAATATGTTGTTTTAAATGTTTTGAAATAAAATGTTGTGTACATTTTCGGATTCCCACTTAAAGCCCTGGGCCATGTTGCCACGTGGCCACATGGTCCTCTGGATGGCCCTGGATTATTTACTTAATGATATTTTTCTTGTCAATTTTAGGCTGACTTTCGATGATGAAAACACCTTCTTGAGTCCAGTGACATCGTCTGTCGGGTATGTATAGTTGATTAATAAATTAGTGGTTGCGATGATTAGACTAATTATGTCCAGATAATAACTGTTTAATCCCCGGGAATTTATGTATTGCAGTCTCTCTTAAATGGAATAATATTGCACTGCTGTATCTTGTTTGAATCAGCACTGTTGCGACAGATACTTCAGCAAGTGAGCGTGAAGTATCTGATGTTTTCAGTGCCAGCGTGAACAGTTGCAATAATATCTTCCCATTCTGTGTTTCTATTTGGACACGAGTCTTCGATTACCTTCTTTTGCCGGTTACATGATAAATTATACACCCAGTATAACGTAACTGTTTGGCGCATTTTATGATGGCAGATACAACTGCTTATTCTTTTATTAGGATATCATCTGTGTGGAGTGAGAAGCACACAAGTGAAAGTCATAGGCTTCTGTGGCCCGTCGAGGGGGGTCGTTCCTGACGGGGAGCATGAGGGGAGGCCCTCAAGTATTCCTTTCTTTCGCCAGTCATTTTCTCTTCTCCCCATCGTTCATTCTCGTTCTTTTCTAACATCCTGTCTCTTTTATTCTTCCCCTTCTATTTCACTGCCCCTTGTATGCGGAATGCCCACCCGTATGTTTGCCGTGCATGGCGACCCGAGTCGTAGGTAATGTGTGTTCTGGCGGTTGAGGTTTTTTGTTGTGGGGGTATGTAGGTGCCGAGGGTTCGATCATACACAACAGAGGTGCATGGCGGATAGACCGGTGTGTCGAAAGTGCGGGAAATCGATGTACGAAGCTGAACACTGCTATACACCTCTGCATTGTGTAAATTGCAAAGGTGATCATCCGGCCACCTCCAGGAAATGCCCTACATTTGAGGGAAAGAGAGATCCAGAAGATCAGAGTCGCTGAGGTGTCCTTCCGTGAGGCCAAATGTAGGTATCGGGCGTGTTGATTCTGTTGATCTTTCATCTTTGTCGGTCCTTTCCTAGCGCCGTGAAAGCAAAGACCTCAAAATTAGTAGCTAGCTGTCGAACTGAGCAAGATCCCCCCACCAATTTGTAAACTTCCCGTGTCACGTGTCTGTGGACTTACCTATGGATAATGCGCCCCTGCAAGGCGGGAGAGTCATGATACCTACGAAATATAGGAAACCTGCTGATAACGCTCAGTGATCCGAGTGTACAAAAACTTCTGTATCAAAGTATCTCCCAACGTCGATGCTAGATAGGTATCTGACACAGGTATCCACATTGGGTATCCGACTATTAAGTGGTCGTCAAAGCCCCGACAATCTACACCTTCGGATGCTCATTCCGGGCCAGCATCTACCCCCTTCGGGACGAAAGAACAAAAAAGAAATAACTTAATACAATCGTGGCTCTCCGATCATGGAATATGAATGGCTTCTCGTGACAGGACGATATGAAACTTGTTTCTTTATACGCCTTTAATTTTCTGTTTACCGAAGACGCGTCTTGTTCCACCACGCCCCCTATCCTTTCGTGGTTTTACCACATAGAGGTCTGATGTTAATGACAGCCTCCGCGCACATGGTGGAGTTGCCACTTTAATCCACGACTCGCTCTCTACAGACGTTAAGAGTTCAGACCCAGCTCCAAACAGTATGTGCAGGTGCACCTCTCGTCTCTCAAGCTCACTGTCTGAACTACTGTTCGGGTCTCCGTTTTCCGACCGCCGGTGACGGGTCCTAGTTTCCGCGCGGGGCGAGCGGCAGGGTAGGAGGGGATGGCGTTCGCTGCACCCACAATGTCACGTGACATAATCGCAACCGTTCCAAGAACATCGGAGCGGCTAGTTCGCTTGTGGCAGGACCCGAGTGTTAACGTGTGAAAACCATTAGTTTCTCATCATGGCAAAGAGAGTTACTAATACGACTATACACAGCGAGTGTCGCGAAATCATTGCCCGTGTAATTCAAATATGTGATAAGGAGAAAGGAGATAAATGTTTACATTTACCTTTAATGAAAGCCAGTGAAAGAGCCTCCAAATACACAGGAGTTGGACTCACCACCATCAAGGCCATTCGGAAAGAAAATAAAAAGAGGAATGAGATTAGCCCAAGTCGGATGCTCAAGTCTCCTGGTAAGAAGAGAAGAGTGACACGTGGCAATTCTGTCCATGTTGATAGTTTTGACCAGTGTGTCATTCGAAATACGATTCTGGATTTCTACATGAGAGAAAAGGTAGTGCCCACGGTGCTAAAGCTTCTTCCCATTATTAAGGGCAAAATTAATTTTCCTTGGGGCCCAAAATCTTTATTGCGGGATATAAAATCAATGGGTTTTAAATGGAAAGTTGCCAAACAAAGCGGCGGGTGCTGATAGAGAGACCGGACACAGTGGATTGGAGATCCAGATACATTGTTCAATTGAAACAATTTCGAGAAGAGAACCGAGATATCTATGTGGATGAGACATGGGTTGATAACACCCTTAAATTTCAAAAGTGCTGGCAGAGTGGTGAGTTTGTGGTGTCCAAGTGATGGGAAATGCAACTTGTAGACTAATAATTGTTCATGAAGGGGGGGATGGATTTCTTTGCGACACGTGTCTTTCGAGCAGGTAGTACTGTGGGAGACTACCACGGGCAGATGAATGGCATTAATTTTGAGAAATGGGTGCGTGAAAAATCATTGCCACATCTACCAGAGCATGCTGTTGTCCTTGACAATGCTCCATACCACAATATGGAAGTCAACACGCCGTACGCATACTCAAGAAAAGCTAACATGATTGTATGGCTTCAAAGAAAGGGAGTGCATTGTGAAGAAAGTATGCGTAAGACTGATTTGTACCGATTAATTGCACCTCTCAAACCACGGGCAAAGCAGTACAAGATCGATGAGTTGCTAGCAGCACACGGACATAGTTGTACGACTCCTTCCCTACATGTGTGAGATGAACCCAATTGAACTTGCTTGGGCGAAAGTAAAGCGGATATTTAGGGAGCGAAATGTAACAGGTGATATGTCAGTTACCAAGTTGCAAGAAAACATTGAAACTGCAATACAAAAGGTCACCCTGCAGAACTGGCAAGGATTTTGCAGGCACGTGGAAAAAATAGAAAGTGATTATTGGGAAAAGATGGTATTGTACCGGACATAATTAACGAAAAAAATGTTAATGTTGACTCCGACAGTGATTCATCAGAGTGAAGCCTGCAGATCATCATCAGATTCTGAATAAGGTAAGTTAGATACTAAAATAATCATGCAGGAAAAACGTCCGCGATCGAGAAATAAAAAAAATGTTTTTGGCGCGACTAGCAGTACGTGGGCGGCCGGGCTGTCCTCCCCACCCCCTCCATTTGAGGCCTACGTCGCTTGCGTCCCGTCGGAGAACTCGGTCCTGGACAGCGTTGGGCTTGATATAGTAACTGCCCTTTCCGTTTGTGGTGGTGCTTAAATGCCCACAGTCCTTTTAGTGTTCGTGCTGTACGTAGACCCCTTGAACTTGGGAATTGTGATTGCAGTTGAACCAATTCATTTCGCCACAAATTCAAGCGCGTGTAACGATGTGACTCTTTGCAGCCAATAACTTGTAACCGCCCTGCAATGGTCTGTTGTAGATGACCTTATTGAAGCGACCATTAACTTACTATCATGTTCATTGATGGTCTTCATGAGTTGGCATGACCTCAATGGTGTGTATAACGTGCTGACTGGTCGAATTTCAAGGGAATGTCAGTGTGTCAAGAGGGCGTCTGTGACGGTGTGGACGAAATGGTAGCCGATTTGAACGGTGATGTAGTAGAAGCTGCAGATATTGCAATTCGCAAGTTGACCGCGACACTCCTATGTCCCATGGGGGTCCGTGCCCGAAAAAAGTCATTGGCACACCTGAAGCACCATCCATCCATGGGGTGCAGACCGAAGTCGAGGAAACTCTTTCCAGAAAGCAAAATTTCATCGAGATCATGTCTCCTCCCTCAATTGCCATGCGCCAGCGCGTCTGGTATGATGGAAGGTGCGTTAAATGAAGGGATATTCATCCCCAAATTCAGTGGCAGGTCTTACGAATGGTGAGATGATTACATCCCAGATTCAATTGTGGAGGAACTTGCCACTCATTATGAAAACATGTCGAGTTCGTCGAACTATGCTCCAGACTTTCCTTTACTCAAAGCAAGGATGGAAACCGCGCTCTGGATTTTTCGAGCGGAGCACCTGAAAAGGATTACAATACTCTATTCTCCGTGTGTGAAGTGCTCTCTTCTTTGGTGCTTGCGAGAACTACTGCCCAAGGTCCACATGAAATCCATAACATAATGCTACATATTCCTGGTGAAAGCTTTCCATCCCTGCTATATGGCGAGACGCCATCATCTCACTTCTGAAAGGAGGGTAAGATCGATCATTGCCATGAAGCTATAGACCCATTCTCTCACAAGCTGTGCGGGTAAAGTACTGGAATGTATGGTGAATTAGCGGTTGGTCTGGACCTTGGGATGTAGAAATCTGTTGACGCCAATCCAGTGCAGGGTTAGAAGAAACCACCGATCAACCTTGATCCATTTTGTTGCGTTAGCAACAGCAATCTCTACATCGTTCGTCGTACTCTACGTTGTGGAGGCAACATCTTGTGGCCATATTATTGCCCAGAGAAAAGGTCTATGACACCACTTGGAGGTACGGCATTCTGCGAACCCTGCACTCCTGGGGATTTGGGGAGAAGCTCCCCGTATTCCTACAAAACTTCCTTTAGAACAGATCCTTCAGTGTTTGCTTTAGTGGCAGGCTTTCTAGTAGTTCCCCTCTAGAAAACGGTATCCCTCAAGGGTCTGTGCTGAGTGTCATTGTTTGCCATCGCCATAAATGGTATAGCGTTAACCGTGTGAGAACCTGTAAAGGTGTTAAGGTTTGTGGATAATTTGCCATCTTTTGTTCATCCAGCACCATCATTGAGATCCAGACGCAACTTCTACTAGTGCTCAACAAGCACCGCGAATGGAGCATGTCAATAGGGTTCAACTTCTGTCCTCCTAAATCTTCTGATGTGCTGCTGGTCATACCACTTGTATAGTGATTTAGTCCGTTATTTGGTAGGAAATCACCTTCCATTCGCAGTCTGGCAGGTTTCTGGGGCTCGCGTGGGGCTCATATCCGCAAACTACAAACCAAGTGTGTCTCAGTTTTGGATTACGGTAATGGAGTTCTCTCTTCAACAACATACACTATCCTCTAATCCGCCTCTCAAATGGTGCGTGTCTCACCAGCCGAGTCGAGTGCCTTCTAGCTGAGGCTAGAGAGCACATCTTAAAAAGAAGGCGAGATATTCTTTTAGCGTCTTATGATGCTAATGTGTCAGGACTCTTTACACATCCTTGTCGCCGAATAATTATCGATCCTGAATATGAGACCACCGAACATCGCTACCTCATCCCCCAGGTATTAGATTTCAAAATCTTTTGCATGACCTTAATGTAGGTCTTCCCACCCCCTGTGAATCCCCCAAGAGACCTCATTCCCCCTTGAAAATTGTCCTCAGACTCTCCCATCTTCCCTAACCAACTACTAGTCCTCTTGCATACCAGATGCAGTGTATTGGTTAATTATATCCAAACATTTATGTTAAAACGGAAAGCTCATTTAATTCAAAAGAATTAGTTACAATTTCGTCATTAATGAAATATAGGCTGTCAACAATAATAATTGAAAGATGTAAAACTGGTGTGTGTTGATATGTACAGGATTGTGCAATATGTGACTATGTAATTATGTGAAAAAGAACTTGACGAAATCATGAGCAATTTTATTGGTTTGCGTAGCATAATGTTCCAGTTCTTGATATACAGAATTAATTATATTTTGGTATACCCATTTTAGGAATGCTGAAATAGATGATTCTGAAAATCAATCCTCTCCCAAGTGCAGGTATGTAACTGTACGTTTGTGTAAATTGATTATTTTGTTTTTAAGAGAAACCAGGAATTAAATCTAGATGCGCCTCGTGTGGTGAAAGATGAATAAAACCATTTTTTCTATTTATTAGTTTTTTATGATTGTTAGTTTGTAATTCCTGGCCCTCTTTGATGAAAACTGAATTTCTTCACATACGTCACACTTCTCGCTCTTCTTGCCAAGCACTGAGGCTTAGGCTGAGGCTTAGTTTGATACTTTGGTTTTCAGTTCCCTCCCTCCACTTCTTTCGCTTGCCCATGTTAGCTCACATGGACATGTGGACATTGTGCTGCGGGACAATTCTTTTGTAATATTTAACTCTTAAACATTTTGCAAAGCATGTTCTTGATAACTTATAATATTTAGAAAATGAACAATAAGAATTTTTGAAATTTTAGACATTGCTTTTCTATCGGAATTAGATCCTGGAAACAATGGACGTAGAAATAGTTATCGTTGGGATTGGTTTTCTGATGATAAAACGAATGATGTCACCGATAACATTTGCATCAAATTACTGAACCACATCTTGGAGCCTTGCAAAGGAAATGACAGTTCCAGAAAACAATGCTGAAATGATACATTTAGACTTTGCTGTACGATGTAATGAGTAGATAGTGGATTTATATGTACTTAAAAGCATCAAAATATGCATGCATTTATGCACCTAAAATCAGTGAAATATGCACAAAAAACTGATGATATGCACCAAAAACCTTACAATATGCCCAAGAAATCTGACAATGTGCACAAGAAATGATAGTGCGTTATCAATAATTACTTCAAATATTACATTTAAATGATTTTTACTCACTCATCGTACAATTACTTACACGCATGGTTGTGACAATATACAACTTATTGTTTTTCAATGTTTTCAACTGATAGATTTTCTTTTGTCTGTCAGAATTTTTTTTTGTAACTAGAAAATGTACGTCCCTCTTCACAAGAAGTTCCTTATCAGATATTTCAGTACTTCACATACATCACAAATAAATTGAATGCCAGGATTTCTGACTTCTGCTTTTTCAAGCTTTGTTGCTACAGTTTGTTCAATGACTCCTGGTATAACCTGGTTTGTAAATGAATCGTGCAGTTCAAAAGCTACTGAAAATGGCAAGGCCTTTTCTTCCAACCTGGTGATTGGCGTGAGCAAATTTTTGAAAATGAATTTTAAAAAATGTCTACTTGCTCTGGAGACCATCAACATTGCACGCTTTTGTAGCAGCCGGTGCACTTGCAGGTACTCCTTTGTCCAGCTTATCCAGTACTTCCTTCATGTCCTGCAAATAGTCGCAGTAGAAAATGACACAGGGTGACCACTTTCTAGAAAACAAATAATTGCAATTCCAGGGAAAACACAGTAAAAAAGTTTTCATGTTAAAAAATTTATTGTTGATGTAGAATTCGAGCTAACAATTATTCCCAAGTGACAATTATTATTTCTTATAAAATAATTTATAAGAAATTTTAATAATTATAAGAAATTTTAAATAACTATTTTAAGTCGTAAACTAACAAATTACACAATGTACTATAAAACAGTAATGTATTTGAAAATTCCCAAGTTGTATAAACTCTAACACAGCAAGCACTAGACGTTATGAGTGCGAGGAAAAGACATAACAGCTGAATTCATAATCGTCACTTGTAGGGCAAGCGAACCCTTAAGTGATAAGTGCTTTCTCAAAAGAAATGTTCACTTATAGGCGCTCATATTTCATAGATGTTCCTTGTGACCGCGGAATGAGTTTTGATATTAGTATATTTTACTAATGTGATTACTACCAATCACTAATAACAAGCAGATTTGTAACAATGTAATCTACGATTCTTATATAATTTCAATGACTATTTGACACCGGTATCATGTTAATATTTTAAAAATGTATTTGTTACAAATCCCTAATAATAAGAAATGTTTGGTAAAAAATATAATCCATGAACCCCGTATCAAAACTTTAATGAATCTCTGCAATGTCTTGCACATAAAGAATGTGTAGAAAATGCACATTATTGGATTGTAATATAATACTTGACATTAGTTTCAATTGATTCCTCAATGTTAACTTATGCTCTAGTATAACTAATGAACATAAAGTGGGGGTATGGTAACGGTATGGACATAAGTCTGCCAATGTTGGTAATGGATTATTAACATTTCATGTAATTGAAAATGTCAATCTCATATAGTATTAACATAAATTCCATTTTTCAACTATTTAAATTACTTCACCTGTTATTCATATTGCAAATTTATAATACGTCTTGTAAATCAGAAATGAATAAAAGTTAAAAATTTTGGAAACATTCTTGAAAGGATGAAGTTGCATAACATCTTAATACAACGAGAACTTGTAATAAGAGGAAATCGGCAATCCTCTTTTAGTCATTGGGACTTTGTTGATCATCGGCACAAGTGTATCCACTACGATAGTGTTATTGAAACGAAACCGCTTTCGGAATTGATCATTCTACATTTCCAATAGTTTGCTCATTTCTCTAGTATATCTGAATTTCGAAGGATGTGTTGAGTATAAAACTCAAAATAATCTTTGAAGTCGTTTCCGTAACACGTTTCCCAAATGATAGGTTTTAACTGCCTACACAATACAAACACCAGCAAACCGAATTCAATAGTCGGTGAACGCCGCGTAAAAGTATAACCTAAACTGGTTTACGACTGACGATGCGAGTGAGCTATAAGGGACACTTAAGGGAGCAGGCTGCCTTGCTTATAGGAATGAGTTCTTACTTAAGACTTCGCTCAAGGGCGGTTTATGAATATGATTCATCCACTTAAGGGAACACTCAGTGTAAGAGACGACTATGAATTTGGCCCATAAATCCAATTATTTTAAATTTGCTTCATTGCGTTCGTGAAATTTGTGCCCGCCCGTTTATAGTATCCAAGTTTGCACGCATAGGGACTATAACTGGCGTTCGATAATATGACCTTAAACTGCAGGTGGAGAAAAAATGCCATCATAGTCTATCGAGACATGCTTTTCTATGCTCGTGGGGCCAGAGCTAAGAAGAAAAACGCTGTTGAGCAAAAGCGACAGGAAACTGAATTGGAGAGAGTCAGTATGAGAGAGCAGAAGAATAGTGAGGCTTCATAACACTGAAGAAAGAAACTAGTGGTGCTACAAATGGCTCATACTTTCTCGTTCTAGTTTGTTTCCTAATTTCTTTGGTCTGGATTAGCCGCATTCTCTATCCAGCAGCCCTATAGCCACCCAAACTACATTTTTGTGAAATTTTCTCAATTTTTCGGTTTCATGATAGAAGCAAGATATTACTTAAAGAATATTATAGAAGAGTAAAACCTCTTCATTCAAGGAAATTTTCATTGATAAATTTAGAGCTGTTTATGAGTAAATGGCATTTAAACGTTACTGTAAATGCAAAACTTGAAACTTTTTTCACATAAATCTTTTGAATTTTCGAAAAACGTTATTGGAATTAATTTCAAGCACTTCCACACTAAAACACAATAATGTATACTAATCGCTGGAAATGTGCATAATAAAGGCTGAGAGATATTTCAAAATTATTTCATTTGTGTAATTTAAAAAAATATAAGAATATACACAAATGAATTTCGTATCATCTTAAACAGTGCAATTCGCAGTATCCGTACAACAAGTTTGAAAAATTTGGAGCTGTTTTTGAGAAATGCGTTTGAGCTTTTCTGAAAATACCGAATAGGAAATTACGAGTTAACAGTAAAAATTTGAACCAATGCCAAATGTATCTATTATTACAAGAAATTTAAAGAAAAAAAATTGGATTTTTGAGGAGATTTTGAGAATGTCGCAAGGGTTTTATAATAATAATAATAATAATAATATTTATTGAGTCACATATACAATTACAATCGTGTATGACGAGTCAATATGATGCCTTGGGTGGAGAGAGCGAAGTTATATTACTGTTCAGGAGCAAACAAGGGACCATCTCAGCATTTGCTCAAAGGACCAGGGAAACTGAACAAAACCTGATCGAGATGGGGTCATTGGCCTAGAAATACAATACTTGTTACAGTTAGATTAAGATATTATACAGTAGATAAATTATCTGCTAATAATTAACATTAATAATAATAATAATTACATTAACAATAATAATTACATTAACAATAATAATTACATTAACAATAATAATTACATTAACAATAATAATTACATTAATAATAATAATTACATTAATAATACATATCAATTATGTTTGCAACTACATCAAATTTTACAATAGTAGTACATTCTATATTTATAACTTGAAATGGTGAGGAGGCAAGTTTTGACCAGTTTTCTTCTTCTTCTATTCTCCTTCTATTTCACAGGATCATTTTCAGCTTGAAACAGTTCATATGAAACAGAAAGTCTAATGGAATAAGAAATTCTTATTTATTTATATTTATTAAGGGAAATGTAATTTGAAAATTCCTTTACACTGTAGAACATGTTGTTAAGCAGGAAAGCTTTCAATTTACTTTTAAATGTATGAATTGTGTTTATGTCTTTGATATCATTGCCTAGTTTGTTGTAAAGTGTAATGCCCTCTATTAGGGTACTTTTTTGATAAAGTGTAGTTTCAGAGTGGGGAACATGTAGGTTATCCTTTTGACGGGTGTTGTAGTTATGTACATCAGAATTTAAAGTAAAAGTGTCTTTGTTTTCCATGAGAATTTTCTTTGTGAAGACCACTATTTCAAATATGTACAAGCATGGTAGAGGAAGAATCCTTAGTTTATTAAACAAGGGTTTGCAAGACTCCAGCTTATGAGTGCTGGTCATTGTTCGCAGTATTCTTTTTTGGATAATAAATGTACGAGTGCTTTCAGGGGCATTTCCCCAGAATATTATTCCATTTTATGTAAAGTACCCCCAAACATTGATAAATGTTTTTCAAAATCTCAGTGCTTCGACTCGGGCCAGATTAACGGGTTTATTCAGTATGAAAAACAACAACAACATAGGCGCAGTTTAGACGCTAGTGTTTTTCACAGACGGACGGATAGACGTTAATTTTTCTGTATCAAGGATCTACAAAACATGGATTCTGGCTACACCACATGTTGGAGAATTTTTTAATACGCTAACACATAATGTATCCATGTTTTGTGGGTCCTTAATACCGAAAAAAGCGGCGGCGATGGTGTAACGGTTAGCGTACCGGACTGTTGTACCCAAGTTAGTGGGTTCAAACCCGATCGAAGCCGTGGATTTCGTACGCCTTCCTTCGGAGGGGAAGTAAAGCCGGCTGTCCCATGTTAGATTTACTTGCATGTAAAATATCCTCAAGCCTAATTGACGCCTGAGTTCAATTCATATCGCCTGTTTCTCGCCCAAGAAATACCTCCTTTCTTCGCTAGTTGGTGAAAGGAGCGTGGTCAGGCGGAAGAGCGGGCCTGATGGCCCGAGTCTCGCCACGTAAAATAAGGCAAATTTAATTCAATTCAAAAATCGATTGGCGTCAAAACGGCTGTCCGTCCGACTGTGAACAACGCTAGCGGCTAAACCGTTCAGTCGCTCTGGTTGATGTCGCGAACCCTTGAATTTGAAACAATTTTGATTTGGGGGGGTACTTTACATAAAGCCTCTGGGTCATTCTCCAAATTTTCAGACAAACGACTCCGTCGTTTTAGATGAAATTTTGTTGTTGAATAGACTGAAGGACGCTTAAGAAAATGGTGCATGTCTCGAGTTGGTTAAAAACCCTGATTTTTCGAAAACTGAAATATCCAAAATATTTTCGGCATCTTCCAACAACTACAATTATGAAGATTAACATCTTTTTCCCTTAATGAAATTTCTTCATCGTAACATATCTTTAAAAAAAGCTCTTTTTGAAATGAGTATTTTTGGGGACTATGGTGATAAACGCATTTGCTCACTCCAAATTTACTGTGCTTTGTAAACGTAATTCCACACAATTGGATGCTTCGTAAGTTAGAATTTGAATATTTTTTTCATATTTATTCGTTTATTTCTTACATTCAAGCTCGTTATTCATTTACAAATTATGTATACCTATTTAAAGTTCAGGAAACAAAAATTGCTAGCCTTAATGGAATATCAAATTGGAATGTAACAATGGCTCGCCGACGAAGACTAGAGAGCTAATTTCTGTTATTTATGGGACATAATTTACAGTGGCTGTGGATGTTGCAGAAGCAATGGTCGTAAGGGGGCGGGGGGTCTCCTTCTCCGATATTTCCTGATTGATTAGTGGGCACAGTTATTAAAATTGTTTAAGAACATTTCATCTTAAATTCAAATTTATATTAAAATATTTGGATTCCTATCGGGTAATTGTAAATAAGTGTGAAAACATAAAACCACTTACAAAGACAGAAGGATACGAATAATTCTCCATTCCAAGAAACTAATTATAACCAGTCAGAAACTACGTGAACATCAACGTAGCCACATCAGTACATCAATGTAATACTGGAATGGAAATTATAAAAAGAGGAGCAGAAAAAATCATGCTCTTAATAATATTGAAATAACGAAATGTATATTCTATTTTGTTCAATTTTGGGGGTGTTGGGTGAACCTTATAAAGAACCGCCCCTGATGATTTTGCTGTATGAAAAGCAGTTATAATTTGTCAAATTTGTGTCGGTATTTGCTTGAAAATATTAAGTTTTTGCCCCAGATGTATGATTTGTCACGAGTTTTACAAAAAATAAGATTTGTTAATTTGGAAAGAAATTGTGGTGTAAATAACATTACATAACTGTTACTAAAGGCTACATGAAGTGTTTTTTTAGCAGCACTAGTTTCTAAATTTAGTCACTGGATCTAAGCACTTTTTCGTTATTAGGGCCCAGTAATTTTATTTTATTATTTTTTTTTTTTTTTTGCCTGTTTTTTCGCGCATTCTTAATTTTCTGTCTACAAGTGATGGAAAGTAATTAACGGAATAATGGCTCATTAAGCAATCTCAACTAGAAATGAAAATTGCAACATTGAAGGAAACCTGATAAAAATGACATTTAATAAAAAGCAGTAATTTTGTGATTATCGTAAAATGTGATCAAAGGAAATTATAATTTATTTTGTTTATGAAATATTACACAATATGTTTATGCATAAAATGCGTGAAATACGAGAATTCTCTATTTATTTGAAAATATAATGAAATAGTGCCAGGAAAATCAATAATCAGGGAAAGTTCAGAGAAAATAAGTTTGGGTTGCGGGCAGTCGCCCTGAGGGCAGCTTCAATCCACGAATAGGCTCTTTGGCAGGTTCTGCCCTGGCAGTAATTGTATGAATTGCTGACACGTGACGCAGCCTTCTTGACTGTGGAAACCACTGCATTTACATCTGGAAATTGAGGTGTCTCTCCTCTGCTACTCTGTGCAATCCGTAAGCTAGACATGTAATGTGAACCAATATCGGATAGAATGCTCCGAGGTTCAACTGCCTTGATCGTATATGCCGCAGCACCAGTTATCAAAGCTACAAGCTTCGGTTTTTCTTCCAATTGCTACAGAAGGCATTGTATATCGTGAACAATCGGGCAATAGTCGAATGGTTTGTTCGGAGGATTTCCTGGCTCACTAGACCGAAGTTTTCTACGTCAACATTTCCAATGTCTCTGCCACACGAGACAATTATCTCGTCGAGGGAAAACCAAATGTAATCACCGATGTCCTCTCTAATCTCACGCATTACTTCATTGTGCAGAGGTGTTAGGTATCCCATTCTTCATGCAGATTCATCAGGAATGTTTCTCTGGGAGTACTTCTCCAGGAAATTCCGAAACTGCTGATTATTGAGTTTTTAAACGGAATGTTAGCAGAAACGAGGGCCTTGCGCTCCAGAATGCCTACTGCTGCTGCTCTTCTCGTTGTTGCCAGAGTTCCTAGCTTCTTCACTTTTCTTTTGGAAGAACTTCTCACTTCTCACACGTCTCGTTGACTTGATGTGCTGCGTAATTTGGAATTTGTCACACGAAACCTAGAATTCATGTAAAACATGCCACCGGGTCAACTGTTCCTCTGAATACGTGCAGAATCTTACATTCTATTTACATTGACTAAAGTCTAGTATACGGTACAACTTACGGAGTTAAACCGGCACTTGGCGCCACTCCGACGGCAACTGCGCAGTTTGAATTCTGGAGGCTTCTTGCAAAGTGCTTTCTTATAAAAGTGAATTGGTAATTATGCGGTGAAGAGACTCGAGGATGTTTATAGTGACCGCGAGAGCCTCGCCCTGACTTGGATCCGGGCGAGCGAAGCGAGAAAACTTGCCTTTGAACGGAAATTGGCGTTACAATGCAACAGGGACACAGCTTATGAAGGGCGAGCTATGAAAGTCGCCTACCCGTAAGCTGTATTTATTTCTATCGGAGCGCGTAACGTAATTTGAAAGAAATCTTAAGGAGACTGCTTTCGCAGTCGCGAAGGCCGCCCGTGCGTCTGATCTGCCTTTGGTCTCCCACGCGAACCGGAACTGCGATAACCCTCAGTTTTCGCCCGACCGACGGAACTGCGTGATTGAAAGTCGCCGCGCGTTGTAATCGCAAAACTTTCGATTAATTGTAGTCGATTAATTATAATCGAAAAAATACAATTTCAATTAACCTATTATTTGGTTGAAAAGTAACAATCAATCGATTACTAGTCCCGCCTCGGGCATGGTTGTATTGTGTTCGTCCTTTCAGCCCCTATCATCATCATATCACGTCATCCTCACAGTTATCATATCTTTACAAGCAATAGTGGTCGCTAATGACCTAGAAGTTGATGCGACCTAAAAAAAAAAGAGAGAGAGAGATAGATATATAGATATCGATTACTGCAATTTCCAGAATCTCCTCACCATCTTTTAACCATAAGTAGTTGAATAATAAATAAAAGTTCCAAAAAAGCTTGGTTAACAACATTTGAAAACTAAGACATTTTAGCTCCCGACATAGAGGAAAGGAATTTTGGTAGGTAAACTACGATTTGATTTTTTACTGTTGATAACAAAATAGTAACCCATAGTAACCCAACCGAGCGAAGTGGCTCAGTGCGTAGCGCACTGACTTCGCAATCGGGAGGTCCGGGTTCGATTCCCGGGCCGGCCATCCTGACCGGGGTTTTCGTGGTTTCCCTCGGTCATAAAGGCGAATGCTGGGATGGTTCCAAAAAAGTCCACGATCATCTATCACCTCCTTTCACTCTTCTTTCATTCTTCCCTATTCCTCTTTCATAACCGCTACTCAAGGATAGGCACCCGTAGTCGATCGTCGCAGCTAGCTGTGCCACCGACCCTAGGATGTCTATCTGTAGCAGCAGGCGGGGTATGCAGCACAAGCCCCCCTGTTCTTCCTTCATGTGCAGTCACCAGTTACTATTGCGGTATTTAGGTAGCAATAGTAAACTGAGGGATCCTCGGCCGCGAGGTTGACCCGACGACGACGACGAACCCATACAGCCGGCTCTGTTCCCGTTCCAACTAGCGAAAAGAGTGCTCAAATAATGAGTACCTTATGTTACTCCATTTGTATCCAGAAGCAAAACAATGAGCCATCTGAGCATTTGCTCAATGCAGCAGGAAAATGGGCGAAAACCTGATGGCGATGTGGGTTTTGTCATAAAGGTGAAAATACATTGACTCTTACGGGCGCATAAAATATTTTTAAAGTTTATGTCAATGCAAATGAATACTATTGCATTATATAACATTGTGAAAATAAATACCATTTTCTTTTTGATGGTCAGTATAGTCTCCAATTGTATAGCAACAGTAAGGAAGCAGAAAAAATTTTACTTTGTACTTAATGGGTTTTAATTGTTTTATGTCATCTGGCAATGTGTTGTAAAGTAACGTACATATGACAATTTCTTGAATTGAGATGTTGGTAATGACCCCTCATGTGTGTGATTTCTACAAGGTGTGTTGTAACTATAATTATCAGTATTACTTGAAAATGTTCCCACTGTTAAGTCAGTTTTGACAAAAATACAGATTTGTAAATAAATAGTTAAGGTAATTATAAGATTCTAAGATCAATGAAGACAGGCTTGCAGGAATTGTGTATATTACATGCAATGAGCAGCATGAAGGCTGGCAAAACGTGAAAGAATTCTGAACACGTGACAAAGAATTAAATGTACTTTTTAATTCAGTTATTTGAATATTCCATTTGAGGTTTAACCGAATTGGGAGACAAATTTTGTTACCTTTAAATTTGCCGATTGCATATTATTCCTTTTTGCAATGGAGCGTGCAATTGCTGGTTTCAAACACAAAAATGCATTGAAATTGTTTTTCCCTTTTATAACAATTAATTTATTATTATTATTATTACGAAACCAATTTGAAAGTTGTGAAATCATACTATTTATTGTTTCTTTTGTGGAAAAATATTCAAGTCATCAGCAAATCAAACTCTTCTTCTGTTCCCAAGGCACAAGGACATATGAGGACATATGAACACATTTTAACCCATTAAATTAAATGTTTCGAAGAAATCTGAAAGCAGGAACGTGTAGAATGTATTACAAACTACACAATTTCAAATCAAACTCAATTTTTCCCACCAGTGGACAATATGCATTTTGATTAGTTGCTCCTTATTTTGCTTCTACATTTATGTACAAGAGAAAGAGAATTGGGCCTTAAATGGAACCCTGTGGGACCTGATGCTCAATTTGCAAAGACGTGAATAGATGAGTAAATAACGCTCTTTCATGCCAGTATCGTATTTCTGCCATTTGCAATTGATGTTTAAGGTATGAGGATATTCAATCTATGGCGGTACCATGAATTCCATATCAAAGTAATTTAAAAGTGGTGTTGGAATTATTTGTTCATTTAATAATTTGAAGTTTAACATTTTGTTTTCCAAATTCTTGTAGTCTGTATTTACAATACATAAACTTGATTCTGCCATAAAGGTGTTGTGCGTTGTTACACTGTGGTCATATCTTTTCAGGTTAATAGCGATGTGAACATGACTTTCATTGTGCATATATACATACTTTTTGTGTATTAAATTCCTTTTGTAATGTTTCCTTTTCTTTTTTTTCTTTTTGTATGTGCTGTCATCATGAAGGAGATTATTTGATTAAAGACTGCAGATAAGATTTATAACCAGTGATAATTTATGATTGAAGAACACCAAATGATATTTTCTTCTGGTTGTAAGTCAATGAAAGCTCTCATTCCCCCCTATGCAATTTTTATGTTGCAAGATTTGCGTGAATAATATTTGTGATAGAAGAAATTGTGATTGATCCATTACTTGGTGCTGTTCTAAAAAATAATTTCAATATGCATTTTCAAAAATAGTACTAACATATACTTGACAGTATTTTGCATTTAAAGGTTTAAAGTAAATCATGTTCACTAATACTTAATTATAATTGTTGAAGTAATATTATATTGTCCAGTATTTTGCTGTAAACTACCAATTTAAAATAGCATTTTTTCATTGATCTCTAGCAAAATGCTGTTGGCATAGAATATGCAATTGTAATGATCTAGAATCTACATTATTGTGGACCATCTCAAAGATAAAGTTTATTTTGTGAAATTTATTTAAAATATAGTTTATTTAGTTTTATCCTAGAGAATTCATATAAATAATCAGGGGTGCACAGTGAAATCAAGAGCCCGGGGGCAGCCCCATATATCAAACACAAGTTCTGCCCCCACCCAAATGCATAAAAAGAACTCATTTTTTCATACAACAGAAGTTACAGACAGCAGTTAATTTTAATTAGAAGTACATACATCATTGAATGGGGAAAAGAAATATTGGGGCTTGGTACGAGTTTTCCCAGCCTGACTCCCACCTCTTCTGAGCGCTCCTGTTGAATATGTAACAGAAATTCAAAATGTGCCAGTTATTGTGTTAATTATGCAAATATCAAGTTCGTTTCTCAGAAGTGGCAATAATGAATATATAATACAAACATGGTAATATTTGTGTCCTATGTTTTGGATGACAAGTTCTATGTAGGTAAGTTTCATAGAGAATGAAAATGATTTCAGTGTATACTGAATATTCTATCCCCTCCTTTAACTTCAGTGCATTATTTTCATGTTAACTAGTTTTTAAGAGTCTGAAACAAGATCTGATGTTATTCAAAAATAGTATTTACAATAATTATGTCATTTCATTGTAATTTTGTAATTGTATGACTTTGAGTGATGACATGTAGATTTTAATTTTTCTAAAGACTTTAAGAAAGGAATTGGGACTGGTGAAATATCTGAACATGCTAAAAGAAACTTTTTTCTCAAGTTTGCATATGTACGCATTGTATTATATTTTAATTGTTGGTGTTTTTGAAAAGTATTTGAAGTTGAAAGTGGAGGCCTCTGCGGCTGAAGTTGGCATGTACTTGGTTGTTCGGGATAGGGCCTAGGCACAGACGCCAGCATTTGAGCCATATGCTGTGACTTTCCTCAGGGCGAAAATCCTAGGCACAGACCTAGGACGCACCTTCTGGACAGCCAAGTAGATCATATTTGAAGTTTCTATTATCGTTTTAAGCAAGTCAAACACAAAAATTTATGTACGCTGCAAACTTTTCATCTGTCCAATTTCAGACCACCTTAGTTCCAAAATAAGTTATATGCATTATCACAGTAAAAAATTCAAAATGCAGCAAATGCTGTGAAGATGCAATTGCAGATGAAACATTACACAATTTATACATTGTGTTTGTCCTGCTGAAATCAGTAACAAAAATTTCAAATAATTTATATATAGGTGCCACAACTATTACAACATACTTTAATTGTGTTTTTATTTCATTTATTACATAGCAAATAACTAATTTTTCTACTCTGTGAATTGGATTTTATTAATAACAGACTGTTAATGATTTAATTTCTGATATTTTATCAGTTTCATTTTGTAATTTCTAATTATTTTTATTGCTTTCTAAATTTTTATTTTTAAATATTGTCTACATTTAGTATGTGTTTGGGATATTAAATGTACATTCCAATACATTTCCTTTCATTGCCTATTTTGACGATTCTTGAAAACTGTCCACATCGGTTAGTCACATCATAATGAAGTCTAATTTCTTCGCTGCCTGCCAGGCTTCTCAGTATTACACTGTTGGCATAAGCAAAATTCTTCGGTTTGTGGGGTGCGCAAATGCATATTTTAAATCAGGTGGGTCTGCAAATAACAAGGAAACTTTCTCAAACTATATTTCAGGAATGTTGAGGAAACTTGTTTAACCAGTGGATGGACTGCAATATTACTTTTGAGTTGCAATGTAATTAGATCTCGCAAAATAATATGTGTGTGCTGAAATGGTTTTTAGCAAACTACAGAAAACGAATAACTCTGCAGAATATCTAGCACACAACCCGACATTCAGAAGACCCACTTGCTCTTTTAAAAAGGACACCACCTCACTTTTTTTGGCTAAATTTCATTCACCAATCTAAATACGTCAAACAGCAAGGTAGGCAAATTATGGGCATTACGAGTGATTCCGCACTTCTATAATGGATAAAAACATAATTTCTCATGAACCTTAATGGAGCATATTATTTGGGACTGTGGTTCTTCTTTTATCTGTACAAAACATATTGAGGAGCTTTTAATTAACACTGTCTACTGTAATTTAAATTTGGAGGCAATGACATCAGTTCATCTAAATTGTTAAAAATACGGTATGAATTATACTCGGCATATACCTCCAGATTAGCAGATATTACCCTTTCAAGGTTTTTCATCTCTGTTATTCTTTTCTTGTCAGCTGAAAATGTCTCGAACAGGAGTTTCAGGCCTTGATAAATAAGCTGCACTGTCCATTACTTGAAATGGTACGACACGTGAACAAAGAATTTCCAAACAAATACGTAACCAACCACATATTCTAATTTAGTTGCAATTAATTTCATTTAAGTCAAGAATTAACATACCCCTATCAAGTCAAGGATACACTAGTGGATCTTTCAAAAGCTTTTCAGTTTTTCACCTCTATCTCTCAATGTCCAATTGGTGGAAGTACAGCTCTCAGACCTACAACAATTTAAAAGTCAATATTTAATAAGCATTAATCGTGCAAATTAATAAAACACTTCTGAGTTTAAAGTTTTTTTTTTTAAATACCTACCTTTGAATTATATTTGGAAGTAAGTGTTTCCTCCCTTGTCCTTACACTTCGATCTTTGTGGGAAAACTTATTACACAAACAGAAAGCCTAACCCGGAGTCCAATACTCTAATAGAAAGGCCAACCTGGGGAGTTTCCATTACAATTTAGAACACAACACTTGAATGGCATTATTGAAGTAACCTATAAACACAAAAATAAGGATTTGTGTAGTTCAGAATTTTGTTTTGTCTGTACACCATGTATTCACGTAAGTCAGTGTGTGTACAGTAACCGAAAAGCCTTGTAACACATTTTGACAATTTGAACCACAAATAAATAATTTGTTTATAGTATTGGCCTTAATTTCAGGACTACAGTGTAACATGAATAAATCCAAAACTACAATTAATAGTACTTTCCAAGTTCGAATACTAATAATTGTACTTCCCAAGTTTGAATTTCGGTAATTTGTAGCTGAAAATCACAAAAACGTAGCAGACCAAGACAGAACATAGAAACAAATTACTTTGTAGGGCTACTTATGCATCACAAAATCATTACAGGCTTTAGTATTCCACAGAACACTGGTCTACTTCAAACATATTTCAATTTATTCTATTATAACATTTTTGAATTTAAAACATTAATTACCTCATATTCGTATAAACGGTTTTTACTCTCACTCACTTTCTCTATCTCCATGTAATCAGATTTTTCATGAGCTGTTTGTCTAACAAATTATTTGTAGAAATTCACCCTGCTGTTAGGAATTGCTTCCTAATGCCAAAACTAACTTTCTAATAGTTTATTTATGTATGTAGGGCATTAAGTAGATGTTTTTGCTCTTCAGGAGACTTCCAAACCTTAGGCCAGAGACCCTTTAGATTTGGTAGTAGCCCTAGAGGCCAAAAAACAGTGCAACTGTGGTGTATACAAAAACTTTGATTTAGTGGTTCATTGCTAACTCAAACCAGAATCTGGAACTTTTTAAAATTTTCCTTGCTACCAAGGCTAATTACTACTTGCATAATCATAGTTTGATTTGTTTGTACAAAATGAAAGACTATTGTGAAATAAATAAAATGCTCAAAAAAGCCAGCAAAATTCTGGACAACTCTTTCCAGTAATTTATTGAGAAATATATGAAAATCACTGAGGTGTATATGAGAATGATGTAGAAAATAAGTGCGAATTGCGTTGATGAAACTGTCCTGATACCTGATAACACCTTCCTAAATTATTAGAAAGTGTCATCCTCACCAGCGATATTTTTCATTATTTAGAAGATTTCTTTGCATCAAAAAAACATTTCAGGGATGTTAAGGTATGTTTTTTCTACATCTATTACTACTGGTACTAGGTATCTATTACTTTTGAAGCATGCGTGTCTCTGAAACGTATGATATGTAACAGTGAAATAAAAGTGACTGTTGGGAATTCATGGGAACGTTCCAAAATTGCAATATTCATATCATTTTGACTACATAATATTTATAACTTAAGTTATTTTTCTTACTTAATATTACTTGTTCATTATACAATTTATTTATCTGTTTTATAAAAGAATGTGTTATTTGTTGTGTTGGTAGTGAAGCAGGCATAAAGTATTAAAAAGGCTCATGCAGGCATAGAGAATCCAAAAGGCTCCCAAGGGTATACCTTTTCCTGTTTTGTTTCAGGTCCTAAACACACAGCAATAAACTAGTAAACCTTAAAATGTATTTGTCTAAGCTGGAGGACATATTTTTGAATTGCAAGGATCTTTCAAAATGTCAATTACGTTTAACTTAAGTACTGTCATTTTATATTTTTATTGTAAACCTAAACTTCAAATGATCTCTTTCAGTGTGGTTTGATGTTGTTAGTTTTTTGTGTAAAAATATTTAACATTTGTTATGAATATTTGAAGGGTTTTTTTGTTGTTGTTTTTTTAGTTTGTGTAAAAGCTAGCAAAAAAATTATGGAATTAATATTCTGCTGGTAAATCTACCATACACACATTTATATCCTCTTTACCATTTTGAGAAAAATCTTTTGTAGGAGGTAAGCGTTGCGTGCCTTGTTAATGGGTGATCTCAAAGTATGTTTTTAATATGTACTTATTTACCACTATAAGATCTCAGGATGTTAGTGGCAACTGTAAGAGTGTTTCTGCCAATTTAGAACTTCTCTGACATATAACTAAACTGCAATGACATATAGCTAAACTGTAATGCAATTGCCCTTGTGGATAATTTACCAACACAAAGAAATGTACTTATATGAATATATATGGTGCTGTTCAGATAAGGAAGTTACATTATGTCCATTGTAATTTCTTTGGATCCTATGTACATCCAAGAATGCAGCTAATTCTTATAGGGAAGGTAAATTTAGTGTGAAACATTTTGTTACAGCTTTATTCATGAATAATTTGTTTTAAAAGATAACAAAAGTTTGTAAATTTATTACATGTATTTTTTTCTTTCATTTTAAAACTCATATCAGAACTTAAAAGTAAATTCCAGAGGTAGCCTTTCATCTAAACAATTTTGATATCTATCTTGACTGTGGAGTTTGAAGGCAAGCTGAGTACTCTGATGTTATGTGTGTAATTGGTCCAGACTGTGACTTCCACACTATATTGAAGTAACACAGGATTTGCATGAAACCCTGTGTTATGACATGATTTTAAATGGTGCTATTTCGTCTGCCAAAAAGCCTTCAGTTAGTTTATAACTTCAATGATGATGATCTAGCCATGGAATTCCAAAATATGTTTAGTTGGATCATAATATGCAAATGTATTTTCCTCTACATTTAAGAAAATGCTGCCCTCTGAGCTGATGATGCAACAAAATATTTTTAGATCTCCGCTATGTGTTCATTAAAGATCTATATAATGTGAAATGTATTTGTATTTTCAAGCACTGTTGGTGCCCTTTTTATCTGTTTATTGTAGATGTATTAGAGCTTCCTCGTACCTCAGTCATGTATTAGAATCTACATCAATTGAATCGTTTATTTCAGAAATCCGTCAAACACCAAATTCCTCATTCCGAGAAAAATGAGAAAAAGACTCCCAATTTATCTGATTTCAAAATAATTTAATTTATTAATGCAGTCGGTGAATGAATATTTTTCATATAAATATGCACTAAACAAGGTGTCTATCCTCTTGGAACAATAATCCTCTGCTAATGCGTGTATTAGATTTTCTCGTTTGAAGGGTTTCTGAAATAAACGATTCAATTAACATGATTGATTTTCATAACAAGCATAAATATATTCTGTAATAATAGTGTATTGTTTTATAATAAAACTTTTATGGTGTACATGTATTCTTCAGTTATTCAATTCCTGTTACCCATTAAAGAAATTTTAGCAACTATTACACTTACATATCACCTGAATACAAAAATTAATAATAGCAACAATTACCATAATAGTAATAATAATCGCGGAAAACGAAGTGGGGGAGTGTGACGTGACCCGTGAACTTGAGGTAGCTGCGGGACTCAAGCTTGGGCATTCCAATAGAGGAGATGACAGCGAGTAGAAATGCCTTTCCGAGATAGGGGCGAGGGCGTGTTTCTTTGGCTTACGGGGGGATGTCAGTGGATGCATTACCGCATCGCCGCCGCCCGAATGCATCATCGCCACATCGCTGACTCAGGACGAACGCCTCGAGCCATGAATGTGGGAGCCCCACCGCGAGCCTAGGACGGACGACGGGCTGAGGCGCAACTACCGCAGCCGCGAACAGCGTCGCCGATGCCGGGTCCTGCGTTGCTGGGGCCCGTGGACGTGACGCCGCGCCGCACCTCGCCAAGCACCAGGGCGAAGGTCGCCGCTCCCGTAACCTGGGTCGTGACCGCCCGGAAAGACGCCGCCCTGCCTCTAACGATTAACTCTGGCCCGTACGGTCGAATTTCAGATAAGGAAAGTGTAAGATTGTTTTAAGGAATGATTAAAACGACAGGCTTCATCTCATGCAAAGGGAACATTTAATCCACCTTTGAAAATACCATATTTCAATGCAGTATTAAAACGAGAGCCCTCTCACGCATGCCTCCCTCTAGAGAGTAGGACTGAGCAGCCAGGGCAACGCTGGGTCGCCGTAAACAGGTGATCAGGGGCGTCGGGCAGCCACACGGTGGGTTTGGTTACAACATCTACAGTAAAATGATCGGGAATATATAAAGAAATTTCATTTCTTTCATAAGATTGCACAAGATATGAAATATCTCCTGCAATCTTATAGAACGAATATTAACGATATAAAACATTATTAATTACATTTTAATATTACCATAAGCATCTTCATAGGAGGGATTGATAAGCCTCTCTTTGTTACACTACTTTCGACAAGAAGAGGTAACAGAATATTTCCAACAGTGATTTTACGCAAAAGAAACCACCTAAATTGTTTTTCGTTGCATATTTCCAATTGATTATCAGCATCTCGGACCTACTTCATTATGCGGACGATATTTTTAGTGTAACACTGAAAATACTCCAGGGAACCATGTCGCGTAAACTATGTGTTCGTAGATTTCATTTAACCGAAGCTGGCTAACCCTGTGGTGAATGAATGCTACAGACGACCTTCTTTATACGAATGAGTGGTTTCTCATTCGTTACTCATTTGATTATAAGAACTCTTTGTGAATGGGAATCTCTTACTTAAGGAATGCTCATAAGAAACGACTACGAATTCGGCCCTTAAACCTCAATCAGAAGCAGTTCTACCACATTCTATGCAAACATTGTCAACAGTGAATTAATCTCCTTCTCCCTCCGGGAACAATTCTGAGGTTTACTCGGATCACAACCTGTAAACTACAACATCTAATGGTTACCAAACGAATCGTTCAGATTTGCCAAAACTATGAGAACACCGACTGTTACAGAAGAGGTTCAAAATTTCTGTTGGAAGTACCTTAGGTCCCTATACCCATCACTTATTGGCATCCTTAACCCTTTCGCTGCTAACAACGCCGACAGGCGTCTGGGGTTTTGTGCCCCGTGTGTGATAGCGCCACCTTTAGATGTCGTTATCTGGGTGCTAATGCCTACGTGGGTCCGGCGCCGCTTCTGCTGTGCTAATGCCACCTTTGGGTGTCTTGTACTTCGCGCGCTTGTCTCTCGCCTTCTTCTGAATGGTTGAGGGTATCTGCTCGTTTTGTAAGAGTTTGAAATTTATTTTGAACCCTCCCAGTCAGCGCTGAAGTGGAAATTCTTGTTGATTCCAGTTGAAATGTTTGTAAACTGATGGACTGGCGTTTGGTGGTTCTCGCCACCCATGAGAGGTTGGCGCGCAGCTTGAAGGAGGCCCTTCCCTAATAACCATAATAAAACTTTCTCTACGGTTTTCGGAATGAAGTACATAGACTAATGTTTTGTGTTAGGATTTCGTGCCGAACGTTTGCTTTTGTTTACATGCAGAGCTATACGAATATCGGCCTCTTTTGTGGACTAAACGAGGCACAATGAAGGAAGTTCATTTTTTTACTTTTGTCACGGAGTCGTTAATACCATTCATTGTTAGTTAAAGTAAGAAATTTTATCTCAACGCACTACGAATCACTGAAAAATATTATTAGCTTGTCCATTCGCTTGTTGGCGCGTCCAGTAGCTGCGAAGAATGGGGGCTTGCAGGTGCTAAGAAGGGATTCTCACAAACGTTGCCTTACTGGGGCGTCATTTCCCCGAACAGCCTATCCCTAACTACATTAACATAAAAACATTTGATACCCGCCGTCTTACACGTGTACATACGGTCATTGTTTGAAAAAGACTAGCACAATTATCATCGGATTTGGAGGGTAGCAAAGACATTTATTTTTTATTTACGTCAAAAACAGTTAAAAAACTGTGTGTGACGTGCAACGAGGAGAAGGCCAATCTTGCGGGGCTTAATTTGAAGTTAAATGTATGTCCAGAAGTAAAACAAAACCATTTCAGAACTTGCTCAAGCATCAGGGAAACTAGACGAAAACCTGATCGAGATGGGGGTCAGTCTCAGAAGCTAAAGTACAATAAATGTTACAGGTACTTTAAAATTATTCAGTCAAAATGGTAAATATTACATTACATGTCACTATTAAAATGAATATTACTTTCCTTTTCCTTGCTCGTCATAGTCTAATTGTATATAGAAACAGCTGTGCGATAGAAAAGATTTTTCTGGAGACTTAAACTTTTATATCGAATTAAATCGATTAATGTCATCTGGCAAAGTGTTGTAAAATAATGTACATGTATTGTATGTGAACATTTGGTAGAGAGCTGTTGATACTGGCACAAAGATTTCAAATGCACAAGGATTGTAAAAGCAAACATATAAGTTGGCTGGGCTATCCGGGTCGAGACGCGTCAACGTCATGGTGGCTAACGTTTCGGCCAGCGTATTGTGGCCTTCTTCAGAGCGTACTGCTGCCAGATGGCTAGCGCGCTGGCCTTATATGGAGGAGAAGGGAAGGGCGGGATTGGTCAGGTAGTCGGCCAATAGGAAGCGGGCAGGTGGCGCGGGATTGGTGGAAAAGGAACGGGGCCGTAGCTGGGGAGAGAGGCAAGTTGGGATCACGGGGAAGGTGGTAATAGAGAGAGGGAGAAATTCTAAAAAGGATTAATACGAAAAAAGGGAGAAACCATCGGTGAAGCCTACGCAACCACAGCAAACATATAAATTTGATTTCAAAATTTTAATATTCAAAATTAAAACATCGCCCAAAATATATCTGGTTTAGCAATTTCTAACATATTTACGGGAGGAATAATTTGATTCGATAATGACAGCGCGCTATTTTACCACTACTTAATATCAGCTTCCGCTATTTTACTTGGGAAAAGAGAACCACAAAGTGAATGCTATCAAGGAGACAAACGCCGTTTTGGGATCAAAAATTGAGTCGTGGGATAAAAGTGCTCGTGCGTAATATCTGCTCATTCTTTCCGGTAGTGGAATAATGGAAGATCTTGGAAGTGAAATATATGTAAAATAAGATGTGAGGTGATGGGATATTGGTGATACTTACACAATTAGTTCAGTTTTATTTTTAAATCAGCCTCAAACCATTTTATGACGGTATTCGAAGGAAGACGGAAATATGTGAACCATATAAATAGTTTTATACTACTATTACAGATGATGCGAGACCATTTGCTTTTGTTACAGATCACTAGTTTGATATGTAACTGTATTGAGATGCAAAGTGTAGAAAGCAGAAACCGACTGCCTGGTCTCGCAATTCTGGCCCCCTCTGCCGGGGCAGGCCGTGCCGCCGCGCCGAGAGAGGACCCTCAACGGGTGGAAGACGCAACGGGTGAAAGGGGGAGGGGGCGAGGTGTTGTCCCAAATTTCACTTTACGACGCGCCTATTCGGCCGATTTGCATGATTGACACGGCGTGGGATTCAGGAAACATGTAGCCATCGCGCTATAAGCCCAAATTTTTCATTTTTTCTCGAAAGTTCGAGCACCTATTTTATATTCGAATTTTTGCCAGATTTTTGGGAAAAGAGTGTCGTAGCGTAAATTCTATTGTAAAAAGGCGTCAAATGCCGTTTACAGATCGAAAATCGGACCATTGGTTCTGACTTTATTGGTAAAGTATATTTCTCCATGACAGTGCTGCGATCTATTGAATTTTTCTACAATATTTTTTGGTACATTTAGCCTGCAGTATGAATAGAAGGTTATAGAGCGAAGCATAAGTGATATATGTGAAGTGAGGTGTCGTGCAGTGTAGAGTAGAGAAATTATGAAGGAAGTGCTTTAGGGAGCATAGTGAAGTGCAGTTCAGTACTTGTTCAGTGTGGTCTTAATTGAACAAACTGTCAGTGCGGAGTTAGATTATAGAAGTTCCTTTTTCTTAAGGTATTTTAATGTTATATAAAGTGCGTTTTTATATTAATATAATTATTTTGCCATTCTTGTTAGTCTTATAGTTGTTACTATGGTTATTATTGTACCATTGTTATTATATTTTGCTCGCGAATAGGCCGGCTAGGACCGCGCATGCAAGCATCCTGCATTTACCGGGGCTCAGTATCATTCGCGGTGGCAGGCGCATATAATTTTAATTGGGGACCAGTATTTAGCTGAGACCAATTTTTTTCTCCAGGTTTTTAGCACTGGCGGTATCAAGATGAAATGATAATAATAAGGGGTGAGAGGACACTCATACAGACATACACAAATACACCCATGCCCGAGGCGGGACTGGAACCCGGGATCTTCGGGTCCGAAACCACTACGGCACTACTACCTCAACGATCTCGGCCATCTGATCGGCTATTATTATCATTATTATTATTTCTGTATAATTTGTATGTTAGATATGTTACCATATTTATGTAATTAGCTGCCACCGGGTTATACCCAAATGCAGTTTGTAATAAATTAAATATAGCAATAAAATTATTGTTATTATTATTCGTCGGTAGCGTAAATTCTCGTCGGTAAGACGAAGATGATGGCGGTGGAGCCCTTCCTTGTTGGTAGCCTCAATTGCATCGATATTAACGGACAGGCACCGCTCCATCTCGCCGCTCAGGCGGGTCATCTCGAGACTGAAGTTGTTCGTCGAATCTGGCGTGGACATTTCCATAAAAAATAATTTCGCGCTGACAGCGAATGTTGTTGCGACCAATGAACACAATATACTATTGGACGCCGCGTGACTCTATTAACATTGACTCCATCTATTTGTAATGTGAAGGTGTATGAGTGATTGTAATTTTTTTAAATAGTAACTAATTATATGTATTTCATCAAATATTTTTTATTTACCTCCATGTCACCACCAGGCAGGGCTTCCACCCCACTCCTCCTTCTCTAGTCGTCCTGTGTTTTTTCAGAGGTTGGTAGGATAGGCTAGAGCAGGGTGGGGCGGGAGAGCAGGTGAAATGTCACAAGGTCACCACAGCCACCGGGTGCTCGGCACAAATGACGTCACAAGGTCGCGCACGATGACCTCCTCCCCACGGCCAACTTGTGACATCTCAGTTCCGGTGACCCACGGCACCGGACAGACGCCGGTTATTCAGCGAACTTGTGACGTCACCACTCGATACCAGATGCTCTCTTCCGGTGTCAACACACCCAACCGGATGTTGTGTTCTAGAATCGGTCTTTTAGACCGGAAATATTTCATAACTGGCCATTTACCTCTACTGACCGGACTATTGGGAATGGATTTGAGTGCTGTTTTGGAATTGTCGTGGTGGCGCCATCAGCTGAGAGAAGACGGGCGCTGAGGCCGAGGCCGATGACTTCAGTCTTGACCGACGCTATGTTATCTGATATTAGAGGACAAGCGGCCTCCCATCTCTCTCCTGTGACAGTAATTAAACGAGATTCTTTTCACGGCCATGTTCTGAGCTGAGTTCCTAGCCGGGCAAGCTACTGCGTGTGCCGGCGGTGAACGGCAACCCACTACAATATGAACGTCTTCAAATTATTTGCAAAAGGCAAAAAGAGTTAGCCAAATTATTGGAGATTATAAAACAATTCAGCAAAGACGTACACATAAGTTTCGGAACAGACAAATGTGCCAATCTGTACGTCAAATGCAGAAAAATTGAATCCTCAACCTCAATAAATTATCATTTAGCAGATTTTTGTTCAATAGATTGAGTTATAACCGCGTGATTGTTACAATTATTTTGGTTTCAACTAAAATATCATTAATTGCAACCAGTAGTTATATTTGAAACATCTTTATTCTTTCATAATGTCTTGTATTGGATGCCCTTCAACTCCTGATGTTTAGGCTATGTATACTCTTACTGTAAAAACATATGATAGCTGATTATGGAATAATTATTTAAAATTGGAAGCTCATTTCGAAGTAATCAAGGGAAGTTTGTGTGAAATTATATCCGCTCGTCTGTATATTGGGCTGCAAATACTAAAACAGTTAAGATTTATATGTTTTGTTTATTTTGCAGAAATAAATGACTACTGTTCCCGGCTATCGAAATAATTACAGATACGCACAGCAGTCACTCCGTTTAAATTGGTGTGGACGAATAGTAGTGATGACTAAAGTGTTTGTATTATATGTATTTTATGTAACTATGTAAATATTATGTTATGTAACCGTTTCCAATAATGAAAAAAATATGTGCTGTATATCAGTGGCGAAGTCGTTGGGTAATCTGGGAGCCTTAGAATACCCAATTTATTTGTCAACAAAATCTGTTGCTACGTGTGCGTTTTTTTCAGTATTTTTTGATTAAAACGCTATAGGAAATGAAATCTTTTCGCCTCCTCTTCCACGCGAGGGCATGAGAAAGGACGCGAGCTGGAGCGCTCGCTCGGCAGGGAGCCTCGGCTCTCACACGTCTTCCACGATGCACCTTCACGTCCCGGCCACGCAGATGCCCCTTATCGCCCAACAAGTGTGGAAAAGTAGAGTGAGTTGTTTGTGATATTTTTGTTTGTGTTTTCTTTATGAAACAATGAAGCTAAGCATTTAATGTTGTAGAGAACGTCTATAACTTTTCTATAACTCGGGAAAGAAAATGTCTAATTTTTTCAAATATTGTAAATCTCGCGCTTTTTTTAAAATTTCTTTTTATTTATTTTAAATCCTTACTCATCTTTCAACTATTTATAGTTAAAATGAAGGGAAAGGATTATGGAAAACGTGCGCCGATGATCTTCTCCCCCATACGTCAAATACAGCTTTTACAGTTTTGTGATTAAATAAATCTAAATGTCCTACCGACTAGGGGCACTCCCATAACTTCTAAACGGTTCACGATATCGAAATGCAGTTTTCGCTCAACAATGCGGAGTCATGAGGCAAGAAATATGCCGTAGAGATAGAAATTGTAGAGATATGTAGTAGTACGCCGTTTTAGTTATGAAGGGACTATTGAAATCTGCATCAAAGCAGACATGACCATGAATGTACTTTCAGGATCAGAATTATTTGAGACACTAAAATGTTTCTTTTCAAATTATTGATGCAATAATGACTCACATATAATATCGTTTTCAAGATTTTGAAAATTTTAATTTTATTAAATTTCTTGGCGAAAATCAGTTTTCCATATACAAAGCGTCCTTTCCTTCAGAAATGTTTTCTTTCGTAATAAAACAATATCCATTCTTTGACAGTGAGCAGCATCGAAATAAACTGACAAATGATTGAGATTGATAATACACGTCTGTATTATTGTACACACATTTATTGCTGAAGTATTTGTTGGAAAATATATCAAGATACGTTTGGTTGATACAACTCAGTGTAACTTTTCCTCGTTCTACAGTATTATGCGAAATGAATATGATTACATTAAAGAAAGTGAAGACGTTCCTGAGAAATTTCTTGTGAAATGTTTGGATCAGAAATGTCAGTACACTAGCTATCGAGAAGTGTTTGCTAAATTAACTTTGCAGAAACGACAGCTTTAAAGAACAAATTATCGATGTTTTTCTTGAACGAAAAAACGATGATTTTACAAAAAAGTGTAAGATAAAATTTTCAGCATAACCAAGTGCAAGGCTGTAGCTGCTTTGTGCAGCTCTTTCCGCAGCGCAGGCCACGGGCAGGCCGAGACCTTTCTCAAGGCCCCTCGGCGTGGCCGGGCGGGGGCTGCCGCGCGCTGCATCAATACAGCGCGCACCCGCCATCGATCGCCGCCGCCCGCCCACGCCCCGCCCACGCCCCGCCCACGCCCCTCCCTGCTCTCAACGCGCGACGCAAACGCTGCTCGGCGAAACCTCACAAAATGGCTCGCACACTGCTCAAGATCAACAAACAATATACCCTTGTAATTATGCAATAAATTAAATATTTAAAACAAATATCACAAATACTGCAATAACGTAGAGAAGTACAATATACATGGAAGACTAAATTTTAACAACACACACCTAAACAATTGCGACATTTTAGGAGAAAAAAACGTCGTGAGTGATAAGTGAAATAGAAGTCGTTATAAACATTATTTTTATAAATATCTACAAACCTGTTGAGAAGTTAATTTGTATTTCAAAAAGTCTGAATCTACAGAACTAATGTCGCCAGTATAGTATTGAATACTTGAAATGCGGATTTACTTACTCCCATACAAAGCAACCATTGCTTACGTGTTTAATTTGCCGAAAAATTTTCTTTTAATGAATGTATGAAAGCATAAGAGCATTAAAATACAATGCATGCTGATACGCTGATAAGAAGAACAAAGATTTATCCCGTTTTAGAGGACTGGAAAAGCAGTGTTTAACAGCAGTCAACTGTATTAAACATTTTTTGCATCGTCTTCAAAACAAAATGAACTACGATTCTCATGTAACATTTTATTGTTATTCGCAAAAGCAGAAAACCACACACAATTGCGAAGAACTAATATTGCTGGCAGTTAATGAGATAATAAAAATTGTTCAGCATAAGACACCGACAGATATCATCAGAAAAGTTCCTCCCAGTAATAATTTAGTGCAAAGAAGAATAGATGAAGCGGCAAAAAACGTTGACATTATGCGACTACTTAGAGACTTGTTTGTTTGCAAGTTTGTTGATCACTTAAAGACTAGCAAGTTTTCCATTCAACTGGATGAATTAATTTTACCTAATAACGAAGCTCTACCCTTATCATACATTCGATTTATAAAAGAAGAAAATGCATCAAGAGTTATTATTTGCTAAAAATTTTGAAACTGATACAAAGGTAGAATCTATATTTTAATACCATGCAAAAGTGTTTTCAAGAGAAAGAATTTCGTATTTGCAATATTGTGTCAGCTGCCACTGATGGTGCTCAAGCAATGACAGGCGCCATAAAGGTTTCGTAGCGATTTTGAAACGAGCACTCCCAAATGCAGTGGAAAGGAGGGTAAGATGAACTCAAGCTCCAAAGGGTTTTCTAGAGTTGGTGAGAAGTTTACAAAACTGGTACCATAATTCTCGTCCCCTGCTCCCCACAAATGATGTAGTATTGTCGGTAAACATCCAGTAAATCATCATCCACGTCATCGCATTGGCAAGGAGTCTCTCCTAGTGCTGTTTCGACAGTTCGTTAGAAATTCAATTCACTACGCACGCATTCACAAATTATTTATCTGAATTCATTGCATTTGTGAGTAGAAGTGCTTCAAATGATTTTCAATAACGTTTCTCGAAAACTGAATAGTTTTCTGTGAAAATCTGCTTCAAATTTCTCATTTACAGAAGCGCTGAAACGACATTTTCTCAAAATCGGTTCCAAATTTTTCAACGAAAATTTGCATATAGGACCAGGTTTTACTTCTTTTACTGAAGCTTTTATCCAACTGACAACCCGGTACCCTTTACGGCCTGATGGGACACATATTCGACTACACATTAAACACCAACACTCTCGCGGGGTCCTTTCATCTTGGGTCAGCAAAACGCGAGGGACAAACAATCACGGCCAAGCAATAAGTGTTCTTTGTTTTGTTGTTTTTTTGCCGAAAATTCGCCGTTTTGTGGCGCCCGATTCCAGAACATTCTCTTCTCACGAAGTACTTCGCGAGGGCAAGAAGTAAAAATGTGTAGGAAACTTAGCAATTTATTTATATACATTGTTGTAGCACCCAGTAATATTTTTACTTTGGAATTAACGAGTAGTTACAAGTTATCATGTTTTATAATCTTTTGTATAAGTATACCATGCGTTAAGGAAAGACGATAGTTTTTGGCAGTTTATGAATAACCGATTCAGTCACAGGTGAAAAATGTGGGGGACGTGTGGGGAAATTAAGGGGAACACATTGGACCCGGATTTACAAGAACTGTTTTACTGTGTCTTAGAACACAGGACCATGCACGAAAATAATCGTAACTCGTCTTTTAAAACTACCTGTTGTCAATTTTTTTCAGATTTTTCAATTGGTAGCCCATAGTTTTAAAAAATTAAGCCATTGTAGTGAGCGACTTTGCTGTGCGAAGACCTTCCTCCGGAAAGCAGAAAGGTTGGCACCCGTGCGGACTCCGGCAGCTGCCTACGCTGCCACATCTAGATTTGTTTCAGACTAGACAAAAGGTTGTCTTTTCCCTTACCTAAATAATTATTCTGGTATATGTATATGTCAATTGATTTAAAGTAGCACCCAACTACGCACGCCCATCTCCCGAAACGTAGTTTACAGCATTTTAGGCCCGATACTGTGCGGGAGAAACCACTCCATAATTGCCGAGCGTTGATATTAAAATTCACGGGAAATAAAATAATCCCTTTAATTTTATCCCTATTGTTTTATAAAGATAATTTCGGTATTTTCCTTCACTTTAATTTTACATTGATTTCGGCTTCTGTTCTTTTCTGTCGGCCATGCTACGGAGTAAGGGCGCCCAAAAGAACTAAATCTGCAAATGGTAAATGAACGTCCAAAAAAGGTCTCTTTTGCCTAAGAACATAATTCGGGTCCAACCTGGCCCCCATCTGCACCCGAGCTGTCCCTCATCATTTCCCGTAGGACGCATCGCTTACGAGTTATTCGCAATTTTAATGTGTGTTGCAACAATCTTTTTTTATCACTTAATCTTCATACTTCTATTTTTATTTCTTCTGAAATCTGTTCAGTGTAGGACTAGGGCGTAATTCTGTCCACCAGTATCACACTTACAGGATTTTGTGTTGATGGTTTCTTACAAGCTTCCAAAAACTATAGTCTGTCCATAGCGTATGATATACAAATTATTATAAAGCTGTAAAAACATGATAATTTGTAACTACATTCCAAAGTCAAAATATTTCTGGGTACGACAACGATGATATACAAATGTATAATAAACACTAAAATAAATTCCAAAAACAATTGCAGTCATTGTTAAAGTATATTAAAAGTCAAGAAAATTTAAAATAGGGAAAATGGTAAAAAGGTTTTTTTTTTTTATTTTTTAACTACAGCGTAGCAGTTTTAAAAATCTGAAAAAATTCACAACAATTTCTGTTTTGAGATTTTTCGACCCTATTCCAGAGTTCTAAGACACAGTCAAACGTATTTTTTGTTATTTTTTCAATTTTTTTTGTATTCGAATTTGACTCTGAGAAATTATCAAAAAATGTTTTTCTGATAGTATTATTTTTTTCCTTTTTTATTCATATTTTCAATCAGAAGGAACAGTTTTAAGTTGACGAAACAAATACAATTACAAAAACAGATTTTGGCTGTAAAGTGTGGGAAACAAACCCTTCAAAAATATTATTTTTATTTCAGAGTTATAGTATAACTTCTCACATGTAATTTGGTTTTGGAGAACTTTTTACCATCTTATCCGGGGGTACTCTTTGGAAAAGGAACACAGAATTAACGAAGAATTCAAAGTAAAATTCAAATATGAATACCAAGAATTTTGGCTTCAAAAATCAATACCAATTATCTACTCTGGATTGTGGGCAACAGTACAGAAATGTTTAATCGTATTTCCTTCATTTTATATGGCTGAGCGTGGGTCCAGTAAAGTAGCTAAATGCAGTCAAAGAAGAGGGACAGACCACATCGTCAACGTGATTAGATTTATTTAGTAAAAGAGAGGTAAAACCTGTATGTGACGTATGGGGAAGACGATTATCTGCGCTCGTTTTCTTGAGTTCCAGAATCCTTTCCCGTCATTTTAACTATAAATGGTTGAAATATGAGTAAAAGTTTAAAGTAAATAAATAAAAATAAATTTTAAAAACTCGCGAGATTAGCAATATTTGAAAAAATATATATTTTCGTTTCTCAGTTATAGAAACTTATTTGCATTGGTAAACGAATTGCAAGTATGATTTTTGTGCATTGCTAATCGTTCGAGAGCTCGACGATCTGTGATCGATGTTTAGGAAGTTGGAACCCGACATCGACAAAGTGAGAAACTCCACTAGCCGCAACCAATCGTTATTTTTTATTTATTGTTAATTTTGTTTATTTCATTTTTATTTGTTATTGATTTTGTTTATTTTTAAATTTAATAAATCATTTTATTGTACATTTGGCTGTCGTTTTAATTTCTACTTTATGGCTTTTGATAGATACGTAAACAGATAAATTGGGTGCATGTAATATGCGACAATATTTTGATATTTCATTGTCAGCCGGCTTTTTACTGTGAAAATGAAATGAAATATCAAAAGCCACGAAAACGATGGAGAGAAACTGTGAGGACGGAACAGGCAGTAGCCTAATCCATGAAGTGAAGAAGAAGAAGAAGAAGAAGAAGAAGAAGAAGAAGAAGAAGAAGAAGAAGAAGAAGAAGAAGAGAAGAAGAAGAAGAAGAAGAAGAAGAAGAAGAAGAAGAAGAAGAAGAAGAAGAAGAAGAAGAAGAAGAAGAAGAAGAGAAGAAGAAGAAGAAGAAGAAGAAGAAGAAGAAGAAGAAGAAGAAGAAGAAGAAGAAGAAGAAGAAGAAGAAGAAGAAGAAGAAGAAGAAGAAGAAGAAGAAGAAGAAGAAGAAGAAGAAGAAGAAGAAGAAGAAGAAGAAGAAGAAGAAGAAGAAGAAGAAGAAGAAGAAGAAGAAGAAGAAGAAGAAGAAGAAGAAGAAGAAGAAGAAGAAGAAGAAGAAGAAGAAGAAGAAGAAGAAGAAGAAGAAGAAGAAGAAGAAGAAGAAGAAGAAGAAGAAGAAGAAGAAGAAGAAGAAGAAGAAGAAGAAGAAGAAGAAGAAGAAGAAGAAGAAGAAGAAGAAGAAGAAGAAGAAGAAGAAGAAGAAGAAGAAGAAGAAGAAGAAGAAGAAGAAGAAGAAGAAGAAGAAGAAGAAGAAGAAGAAGAAGAAGAAGAAGAAGAAGAAGAAGAAGAAGAAGAAGAAGAAGAAAAGAAGAAGAAGAAGAAGAAGAAGAAGAAGAAGAAGAAGAAGAAGAAGAAGAAGAAGAAGAAGAAGAAGAAGAAGAAGAAGAAGAAGAAGAAGAAGAAGAAGAAGAAGAAGAAGAAGAAGAAGAAGAAGAAGAAGAAGAAGAGAAGAAGAAGAAGAAGAAGAAGAAGAAGAAGAAGAAGAAGAAGAAGAAGAAGAAGAAGAAGAAGAAGAAGAAGAAGAAGAAGAAGAAGAAGAAGAAGAAGAAGAAGAAGAAGAAGAAGAAGAAGAAGAAGAAGAAGAAGAAGAAGAAGAAGAAGAAGAAGAAGAAGAAGAAGAAGAAGAAGAAGAAGAAGAAGAAGAAGAAGAAGAAGAAGAAGAAGAAGAAGAAGAAGAAGAAGAAGAAGAAGAAGAAGAAGAAGAAGAAGAAGAAGAAGAAGAAGAAGAAGAAGAAGAAGAAGAAGATGATGATGATGATGATGATGATGATGATGATGATGATGATGATGATT